>CM031999.1:8023863-8371345 GCA_018804465.1 Populus tomentosa | reverse complement strand
GGAAATCAAGTAAAAATAGTTGATAGGAGTGGGACAACATACATTCCGTCCTAACTCCCACCAGCCTGCCCAGCCAGCATGTACCATAAGAGATTTGCATAGTCGAAAAGATTATTGAGACTAACACCAAAAAATCCGATTATCATATGCAATCCCCTATCTTTCAACCAAGAACCAGCAGTGTGCTTTGAGCTCCAGAATTGAAAATCCGCAGCATAGGCTAATTTAGTTTTGGTTGCAGCGCGACATCTAAGTTGAGGTAGGAGTTAAATAGCAACCTCAAGATTCAATAATATGAAACCACCCAGTAAAAACATTCACAAATTACTCAGCTCTTGCTTCTCCAGAGAGAGAAGTTACATGCAAGCTTGCCTCCAAAACAGAAGCTGGTTAATGATATACAACAAGAGATACAGGAAAGTGCAATAAGTGCATGCAATTTAAGGAAAACAGGAGAAACATGCCAAATATAAGAAAAGAAGAGGGCTGATTTTTATACCTGTTGATCTATCATATAACAATTTGTATATGCTACCTGTTATCTGTTTCTTCCATCCAACAAGAGAAGAAACTATAATTAGAAACTTAATAATGGATTAAAGAAAGCGACAAGTTTGTGAGTAAAATAGCAAAGAAAAATACGTATGGTCATGGATAGAATTATACATACAAGACATATAAGATTTAATATTTTGAATCCTAGTAAAAATCACTCTTTATCCTTCTGATAGTTGTATATATATATATATTAAAACCCTGGTTATACTGTAGCATCCACTAGTTCAAATGTTAAACATTCTCTTTTTTTTTTTCTTTTTTTTTGAATAGGACTTGATAGCACTCGCTATTGTGACTCCTGATTTCCCTAAGCTTTCTTTAATGGCTCACAAAGTAAACAGCTACTGTTTAATCAAATGTTATATGAGTATTTATTTTTAATTTAAACAATGCTGGAAGCAGCTACAAGCTTCATGGTCAAATTCATTTACTCGTGCTCCAGTCTTCACCTACCTTTTAGCAAAGCCTGTTTTAGAACATGAAAATAAAGCACGTTCCAGGCATTGGCGATGATACCATTAGACAGAGCATGAAATGCTTGCTTTGAAGCTGTTTGTCGTGCTTCTAGCACTTTGCCATCACTTAAGAACTTCAAAATAGCTTCTTCAAGCTCTAATTTTCCAGGTACCTGCATGAACAAAAACAATTTACAGGGCTATCATTTTTCATAAAGCAATCACTTTCATCTTCTTTTAGTGGTACGAGGATACAGTGTAGAAGCCCTCTATATGATCTCACAAAATTATTATTTATTTATTAATTAATTTATGTGGGTGTTGTCCTGTAATGTTCACAACTAGTAATTTTTCACACATGAAAATGGTTACAATTGTAATGACATATCAACGGAAGATATAGTTTAATGCTAAACTGGCTTGGTTGAACTTGTAAAGACAAGATGAAAATCAATGAAAGTTCCTAACTAAAAGTGATCTTCAGAATGTTTAGTGGAGGCATAGTTATCCACACCTATCTTCTGTTGTCTCATAAAAGATCCTCTGAACCTAATTATTATTTATCACATGCCATATTGCAGAGGCATTTCCTATCTCTTCAGAATGTAGAACAGAAACAGTCTCTCTCTCCAATCAATGTGTGATTTAAGGGGTTATGGCAAAAAAAATAAAATAAGGATTCTTCAAACCTGCAGAACTGATGATGGATTTAATCGTTGCATTTCCCGTATCATATGTGAGAAATGCCCAACATGATAACCTGAAAATAGCCAAACAGGAAAGCCTCTCAACAATGGTATTTTACATGCATCAATTGTAACAGACAAGGCCTGACAAAATATCCACCGGTCAAAACAGCACAGCCAGCTGCTGCAGCTTCTGATATGTTATGGCCAGCTAATCCCGGGATGAAGGAACCTCCTATGACAGCTACTGGAGTTAGCCTATACAAGTGTCTCAACTCACCTACAAAAGATAATTACATACGTAAATCTTCCCAAGAAAGAAAATAGAGGTGGCAAATTTTGATACAGGGTCTGCCAAGCAAAAATATATTGGACATGTCCAACTCACTGTTTGCCAACCCTGTAATATATAATTTTTCAAAAGCATAACAATCAGTTACCAAACACTGTTTTTTACCAATTTTACTTTCATCTCAGGGGGCAGCATGACACTGTACAAAACAACCAAAGTACAACAAAGTAATACCAAACAAGACCTTAAACCAATCAGTTTCCTCATTTGATCCCTAACCAGTAGCACCCTAACCTCTCAAAGATGTCTTGATTTGAGAAAATTCCCATCATTGCCTAGCCACACTTTACAATTTTGTATAAAGTAAGAGTGGTGAAACATCATGAACCATAAGTCTGACTTGTCTGGTAGTTGCCTAATGAGCCTTTTCATACACTGACATGCATATGGTAATTAAACAGCACCTAAAAGCTTTCACTTTATCTAGATTCCTGTTAATCTGAATTAAAAATGTTATTCCATCTCTATTTATATACATCCAGAGCCATACATAGCTTATCTTGCCGTTTCTTCCTTTTGTTTCCAGTCTCTATATAAATGAACTCAAATACAAACAAAAACAATGCAACCCATCATTCGTGAATGCCTGGATAGAAAAGGACTTAATTTATTCTTTTAAGAAAATGAAAATCTTATCTATATCATACCACTAACTATATGTCAAATTAGGAATTTTAAGGCTAAACTGTATAAACAGCCACTGAATTATGTGCCTTTTTGATTGACACCTAAATTTTGTTTTCTGATTTCACATTTAACCAAAATAATGTTTTGATTGACAAACTCCTTCTGCTAGATTCCACCTATTTTAGTCATAAAAAATATTACATAAAAGTCATGTATTTTCGTCAGTAACCACCAAAAAAAAGCATCCAAAGTCACAAGAAATTCAAGGGTTGATTTCTAATGATATTTTGATCATGGTGTCGTTGGAGATATTATTCTTGATGGTTTTTTTTTTTTTTTTTTTATGATTCAATAACATTACACATGGAAAAATGGGCAACTTGTATCTATTTAATGAAAAAATGGATGAAATCTATCAAAAGGAGTCTCAAAAGAACACCCTATAAATCAAGGTTTAATATAAATATATATATATATATGGTGGCTGCCGGTCAAAAAAGGCCTCCAATCTTAGGGGCCATCCAGATTAGCCGAATGGTCTATGATAGACAAAGTTCATTGTTGAACACCTAGACACCTTAAGTTATAAGAATGTGATTGATCATGCAAAAAGATGGATTGCTTAGCTAATAATGGAATCAATAAGATGTCCCCAATTCTCAAATGTTCCATCCAAAAGTAAAAGCGAGATTCTAGAAAAAGTAAACCAAAAAAGTCTAAATAATTGCAGACCTAATGTGTCCACCACATATATGTTTCTTCCTGGTACGATCCTTTGATGTTGAGACCTCAAAGCAACATGCTGCCCTTCTTTCTGCAATTTCTGCATTCCTCGAAACCAGCAAAAGAGCTATTTTATTGCCAACGAATTTGATTAAGGCAATAAGAATTATAGAACAGTCATGACATTCAACAAAGCAACCTATTTGATTTTGTTTGCTAAAAAATTCTCGATGATTCATGAGTTCATTAACTATTGATATATTGCTAATCCTGTGAAAATTTTTAAACTAAAATATCTGTGTGGTGGATTATTATCCAAAATCAAACATTGACTACCATGGTGCCTGTTCTAATATGAAACTATTATTAAAAATCGTGCCTGTTTCTCACTTATTAATAAAAAAAATCCATTCTGATCATGACACAACAGAATTTATCAGTGTGCAGAATTTGTCAACATGCACCATTCCTA
Organism: Populus tomentosa; assembly: GCA_018804465.1. Taxonomy (NCBI): domain Eukaryota; kingdom Viridiplantae; phylum Streptophyta; class Magnoliopsida; order Malpighiales; family Salicaceae; genus Populus; species Populus tomentosa. Next base: position 8,367,472 of record CM031999.1, on the reverse strand, counting down.
TGGTAATAGGACATATTAGTTAACTATTCCCCCCACTTAAGAGATGGTTGTCTTTAAAATTTTGTGCAAGGCATAAATGTATAATCTGCCTGCCTTGTAGCTTATAACATTTAAGATTATTGACTCCAATGTTACACATTAATGTATATGCACAGTTGTGACTGAAAAAAACTACCAAGAGAGTTACGGAAGAAGCAGATCCCTCTCAACATGCCCATGTGTGTGCACAAACATGTTTTAGTGAATTGAAAAAATTGCATCATAAATCAAAATCATACTTGTGCTATATCTTTTCCATGTTGTGGATAACGAGGTACAATAATAGTGACCAGATCAGGATACACTTGCTTGAGCACTTTGTGAACTCCTAGCATAACTGCAAATTTCAACAAATCAAGCACACAAAATAAATAAATAAAACCCTCAAAATTTAGGCATCCTTGATCACAACAAACTACAAGAAGCATACTAACTCTGGCACTTGCATAATTCAACCATAAAGCAAGAGACAAATAAGTTATATGAAACTTTCAAAAAATAACAGTCATCAGTGTCATAAAAAAAAGGCAAGGAACACATAAGATTGTGACAAACAAATGAACCTGGAAATGGAAAATGAATTACAAAACGCAACAGTGGTGGAATAATAGGCAATAACCTTCTTCTTCTCCCCTATGAATGGAAGAAGCCATCCAAACTTTCCTGTGCCCAAGCTGTACCTTCAGATCATCTATGCTTCTGAACTGTTCCTTAGAAGCATCATATTCTACCACTGTGAAGAAGTAATGATAACTTCAGAGTAGGATAACCGCACTTTTTTCTTCACAATTTCCGGAACAAATAATAAAGAAACAGGAAAAAAAAAAAAAAAAAAAGGAACTTAGATGGTAATGATTTGATTTCAAAATCTATCATCAGAAACCATGTATCTATCCCTTAATGTGTACTACATGTATAAGTGGGAATGTGGAGAAATGATTGTGATGACAAAAGAAGGCTTTATTTTTTGCCCACCTAACAACAATATACAAAATATTTTACCTATTATGACTCCTAAAAATAATCATAATAATAACAACATCCCTAGATGCAAATTCTGGTATATATAATTCAGATATTCTTTATAATAACATAAGTTACCACTTCTCATAGTAGGTCAATAAACTAGCTAGAAAAATCTTTTGATTCTAGGCACCTTTCTAGAAAGACAAGAAGGCCTCATATTTCAGAAATCAAGCACAAAGTTCAGATCCTTCAAACAGAAGGCAACACAGATTTTGCACTGCTCTATTCCAGATTTGCATCAGGTGATTTCTTTTCTTTTCTTTTCAATTTTTTTTTTTTGGCATGTAAAAAGTGTGTTTATGTTTTACATTGAATTTGTGTCTATACTACTCATGGTTATCAAGAGTACTTTTTATATTTAATTGTCTACTTTCTCCAAGATTCAAACCTCTTTTGGAGTTTATTTTGATTAAGATCCTTGCAATCCATAGTCTTCTTGGAGGACTCAAATAACTTTATGGCAGACGAGGATATTTTGATACTATGCTTCGTCACAGAGGGATACATGAATCAAATTCAAATTATTAGACTAGATAAATCTGAGCCAGGTTTCCCACAGTACTTGTCTGGTTGTTACATTAAAGTATTGAAGCAAAAATAATTTAAAATATGCATACAGGTTATAATTTGGTGATCATTTTAACAGTGTTAAGTATCTTTTGAATTTCAGTTATGGCAGCCAATATGCCTAATTGCCTGCGCATACCAATTCTAACTTAAGTTAATGGGAGGGCCAAGATGGGAGGGAAGATAAGAGAGCAATCATAGTGTGCCCTTTTTCTTGACAGAGGTCTGAGACCTGAGTATTGAACACAAAAAAGGAATAAAAGACTGTTATAGTATAAATGGAAGGGCAAGTTTCAGGGCAGAAATGCTATTATGTCTTTCTTGGTATTAAGCTCCATACACTAGAATTTTCTCATGTTGTATTATCTACGTCTTAATTGTGTATTTTCTCTATGTTCTGGAAACTACTTAGTAGATATGGCTTCTAAAATCCATCATATAAATTATGGGAAGCAGGTTAGGTTTCATTATCCTTTTTTCATAGTGTATTTTCTTTATGTTCTAAAATACACTGTCAATTATGGAATAGGTTTTAAGAACTTTCTTCTTTCTGAGAAGATCCACTGGATTAAAAACACGGATGATCATGCGAGTTACACATGACAGAATGACTGTTACCAGTAAATGCTCAAAGTATAGGAAACTTTGACAGTTACTTATCCACCAAGGACAGCCGTCAATGTGATGGACTACTTTTTTAGTCAACCTGTTAAAAAATGAAAGAACTTCCTACTCAGAGTTTATCCGCATACCATATTTCAAGTCACCAGCAAAGTTGATGATAAAAGGTGGGGCCTGCAAAAGCTGGAAATGGATTGCCTGCATAGAACTCTGAGGCAAACAAAGAAGACAAGTGAGAACAGAATGAAAGACAGAATTCGCATAGGACACATGGGAAAACATACCAGTGGGATAATCAAGGAGAACTTGGAAAGCAATAACGAAATGAGTGGAAAAAGCACAGGAGCCGACCATAATTTGAAGGATTTCATGGAAACTCGAGCATTTAATAAGGCCAGTAGAATCTGACATGCATGAGTATAAACCACATAAGAATTGGCATGCAGAGAAATGGTATAAAATGAAATATATGAAAAACTAGTTGGCTGAAATAAGCAGTCACAGACCTAGGCAACGTGTGCATCGCATAACACTGTCAGGAAATCAAACTATCTTTGTTAATGAAGCATCATACAGGTTGAAAGGAAGGAATAACTTACACCCTTTCTCGAAGAAGCCATGATAAGATTTGGCCATAGTTCACTCTCTAGTAACATGATTGCATTTGGGTTCCAATAGTCCAGGAAAGCATCCATGGCAGCAGGGGTATCGATTGGAGAAAACTTGTTCAATTAGAAAGATTGAATGCATCATGTGAATAAGAGAGCACCGTAATTTATTCAAATACCAATCGCAGCTTCTCAGACTGCTCATATTGACCAAAAATATAAAAAAGCTACTAATGCGTGAAAACAGAAAACTGGAAAATCATTAGAGTTAGAATTCAGAGGATTAAAATCGCCGCCGAAAAAGTACCTGATGTAGGACACCGGTTGGAAGCTGATTAATAATAACTTCACTGCACAAGAAGGAAAAACATCCTTTATGTTTTGCATTCTGATTCTCTCACATTAAATACTAAATACAAAGTAGAAATCAATGTTGTTCTTTATTAACTCAACTGGTATGAAGGAATTTTAGTCCTAATAATAATAATAATAATAATAATAATAATAATTTCGTCTCTTCCGCTTACAAAGCAGACATGGTGGTTGTTGTCAACAAAATGTTCAAATCAGGCCTCCACTTCACGCATTCTTTAATCACCGGAATCGCAGCCATTCCTTCACCTGCAAATACAGAAGCAGTAACACTTAGAGCTTTTCTTCTATTAATTTAAACAAAACGTATCTTATTATTAACCTAAAGAAACAGCGTGGAACCAAAGGAGCGGGCCAGGAGGTCGAGTCAGGGAAGGCCGTCCCAAACGCTCAGGCAAACGGGTTGGGTGCTCGAGACCTCGGATCTTTCGCCAACGTAGGTGAAGTTGCAGTAGCGGTGATACAACGTAGCTTAACGCCCTGTAAATCTTGTACACTAGCATACCTTTTCTTGCTACCACACCCATTTCTCTCCCCGCAAAATGACTTGCGTTTCGCCTCCACCTCGGCGGCAACAAGTTTCGAAACTGAACCCTGACAAATAGCCCATCTTATGTTTAGGATAAAATGGTTCCTCACAGCCCAGAATTCACGGCCCATTACATTATACTCTAAACAACATGGGATTTTTACTATGTATTTTTTATTGTTTATTTTCTTATATTTTACTATGGATAGGCTATATAAAATTTTATATTTTTTTAATTTGATCCTTAAATTTTTTTGAGTAATTTACTCATATTTAAAAAGCAACTAATTTCAAATTTTTATTAAAGAATAGGATTGAAAGAAAGGAAGCCGAAATAAAAAACACAGCAAACAAGAGTAGCATATCATAAGTTTTGAAAAATATGCACTTTGATCCCCCAACTTAAACAATCATGTAAATTATACAATTTCAATCCTTTAAAAATATTCCAATTCCATTTTGGTACAAAAAATCATTTTTATTATTTTTTGTCCTTGGTTAAGAAAGGGAGAGAGAGAAAGATCACCTGATTTCTGGCGATAAAGAGAGAAATAAGTTGTTGACACCGATTTAGGCCACTAAAATGAGGGATATTTGTATCAAATTATTTCATTTGATGAAGGGAGTTCTTATTAGGTGTTTTTGTACCTTAAAAGTTCATGAAAAAATAGATCTTAACTTAGGTTGATTTTTTGTTTCAAGTTGAGTTTGGTTTGAGGGCGGTTTTTTGAGGCCATAGATAGATTTATCATGGTTTCTAATGTGTTTTATAAGTGTTTACGGGTCAAAAACAGGTTGAAAAACAAGTTTTGGGTCAAAAGAGCATAAACCCCAATTTTCTTATGGGAAAACAGGCAACGTGTCATCTTTTTTTTTTTTCAAAAATAAAGGATGAACAACATGTTGTCTACCCCCATGTGCAAATTAAAAAAAAAAAATCCAGTCTAGTAGGCCTGCCTTGGCAAGCTTGCACATGGGGCCCTGGTGAAATAGGCTAATGAGCTAGTTAGTATATTGAGAATCCAAAAAATAACAATGTTTTTAAGGTAAATGCACATTAATTTTTATTAGATGAACTATGTTTTTGAAAATAAAAAATATTTATTTCATATTATATTTCTAATATTTATAGCTTTACATATTATTTATTTGTTATTTTATTTTATTCAATCAATTTAATATATTTGTCTATTTCTATTGTCATTTGATTAATTAAGAAAATATTTTAATAAACAAAAATTAGGTAATGTCCTACCGTGCGAGATTAAATATTTTGATCTATATCTGTCTCTTGGTTTTTCTAGTTTTATTTTCAGATGTCATTAATGATTATTTATTTATTTATTAGCGAACATAGTTCTCAGTTTATTTGATTATATATGTATATAAACTTTTTGATTTGTTAAATTTTTTAAACTATAAAAATATATTAAAAAAACCTGCAAATATAATTTTTTTACGAAAAATAAAAATATTTAATCCACGCTTCGCTGTGGGTCACATAATTAGTGGCATCCTAAAGCATGTTTGAAACCCTCCTTTTGTTTTGATGCTCCCACCTAGTTGTTGGCTTATGGCTTCATGCGAGGTCAAGTTTAAAATTAGTTATTAACAAAAACTAATTCACCTGGGAAAAAATGAGAAAGCTAGTATAATGATTATTTTATCATTCTTGTAAAAAATTCTTGAACTAAATATGAGGGTAGTTTGATCTTTTCACAAAGTTTATTAATCATTATCAAATTGATCATGGACAACTTGATCTTTTTTATAATTTTAAAGCATAGTAAAATGATTAAATTACTCATAAAAGATTTTCTTAAAAACAAATTGTATACAAGGTCTTTTTCGTATTTTTAACTTGATTTTTTTAGTTATAATCAAGTTAGCTGAAAAGTGATTTAGTATTTTAATAAATATAAAATATAACAAAAAAAACAAAAGTGGTTAGCATGTGCAGCTCTTGTGTCAGCATGTGGGAGGTGCTCATGGTCTTTTGATGACGCGTGTGGCGTCTCTTGACATACAAAAACTTTCTTTTACCATGTCATTGGAATCATCGCGACATCTTCTTCTTGTTGGGTCTATATGTGGTGTTCGTAGCAAGGCGGTTTATCGCTAGCGATTCTTTTTTCCCTCTTTTCTCTCTCCACCTCTCGTAAATTGTGTTAGTCATTCAAAATTTCTTTTGATTTCTAAATTTTTTTCCTAGGTTTTTTTATGTAAATTTTGATTTGTTTACAATTTTATTATTCAATCTCAAATCGCAATATGTTATTTTTTTTTTAATTTGGTCCTTATTCTTTTGATTTTTTTGTCCTTTTGTTAAATTGGTTTTTCATTTCACCCTTAAAAAACAAATATGTACTGTCTTCGAGTTTAGTTTTTTATTTCAATTTTGATCATCATTCTTTTAATTATTATTTTTTTGGTTTTAGATCCCTTTGTAAATTGATTTTTTTTTTCAATTTCATCTTTTAACATTTGATTGGTTAAGAATTGGTATGGATTTTCCAGATAAGGTGTTTCGATCTACTAACATAGGTCACGAGTTTGAAAAGTTAAACTCATCAATCAATCCTTTCATTTATGTGATAGGCCTGCATTTAAGATGAACATTTACCATAAATTAAAGGTATCTTATATTATTAGGTATGTTATTATAAAACATGTTTTAGTTAAGGAGTTATTGATACTTCAAGTGCAAAATGATGATATAAAACCTTGATAAAAATACACTTTTAAGTACTAATCAGTTAGCATCATGAATTCATGACAATATTTAAAAGTTTGGTGTTACTTAAATAAGATAATTAATATGATCATGTTAAAAATTTATAATGAACTATTAAGGATTAATCATCCGATTGGAACCTCCTTTGTGTGTGGTTTCCTATTGATTAATAAAAAGAGTTTATACTATATTTATTTCTAATACTATTAGTAGATCCTCTAACCTTGACAATTGCTTTTATCTTTGATTAATCCTCACATTAATCTTACATCTCAAAGTCCTCTTTAACTTATTATTATTATTATTATTATTATTATTATTATTATTATTATTATTTGTAATTTATATAGTTGGCCTCCCTATGGTTCGACCCCGGTTTTGCTGGGTTATTTATTACTTTGACACTCCTGCACTTGGGATAAGACATCAACTTTTTGATCGTGTCAAGTTTTTTTTTTTTTGTAATGTCAACTACTACCCTCTCTTCCTCCAACCAAAACGAGACATTGTCCTTAATGTCCTAAGATAGAAAGATAGAGTATAGAAGACATCACCTGAAATAGTGAACATTGACAAACCTGAAACACACTTAAACAAATATAAGAAATAACAAAACAAAATAATATACTATTAATAAAACCAAAAGACACAAGGTTTCACAAACAAAGGCTCAAATCCAATAAAAGCTTTTTACGGCTTTTCATAGTTGACCAATTTATGCGAATCATGAAGAGATCAATTACAGAGATGAAATATTGTAGTTGGTCAATCAATTGTTCAGCAGTAGCAGCAGAGATTATGATTTGTTATGCCGAAGATGTTAGAAATTTATGTTCCACAACTTGATCAAGAATAGACAACAATTTATCATAAAAACCATTAACATTTAACAAACGTATAGGTTTATGGTGAATGTGTAGTTAGGCCCTGGAGGAAATATGAAAGATCACTTCCAATGTGTCCAAACCACCTGGTAAGGCAATGAAGGCGTCAACATGGTTAAACATTGCATTCAGTCGATCAGACATTGTGGAGACTTGTCGTTCCTCTCCAATTATTTTTCCAATGATGTCCCCTTTTGCTAAAGCTTTGGGGAAAACCCCCAAAACTTGACTGCCTCTTAAAAATGTAGCTATTGACACACCCCCATTAACCCAAGGCTGCCTCCCCCATATACTAAATGAATCTTTCTCTCAACTAGTACCTGACCAAGATGATTTGCTGATTCTAAAAACTCTTTTTCTTTCCCAGGACTAGATCCATAAAAAAACACAAATATTTCTTATTTGATGACTTGAGGAATCTGCCGTTTCTGCACATTTCTATATCTGTTGATGTATGGGTTGAGTAGAAATGAAGGGAAGGAAGAGAAGATTTTATGGATGAGAAATTGAAAATGCAATCATACCAATTATATGTAGGCCAGCTGAAGTCTCACTCTTTCTTTCACTCTCTCTCTCTCTCTCTCTATTTTTGGTCAAAACATATGTATGTACAGGTAGTTGTGATCATGGCTCACATCTTCCCTTGGTTTTACGTCCAAGAACAACTTAAACGCCCTCTATTGGTCAGGGATAGGCTTCCCATTAGTTTTCTTAAAAACTGGCAAATAAGATCTTTTTTAGTCCCAAGACTATATCAAGCATGTTCTTTATGGAATTGTGGCCATAAATCATGAATTGCACGATTCACATCTCCACTAGGGTGTGTCTTAAGAGTCAATAGAAGATTATCTAAAGACTCCTTACTTAGGCCATCCTTAATGACAGACTTATAGATACCATTCCTAAAGAACGACATTTTGCATTACAAGTCCATCTAGCACATTTGTGACAGACTTTCAGTCGTTTTGAACTACGTTTCTTCGCAAAAGTGCTTTTACATGTTCTAGGAATGTGTGAAATGAAAGAATTGGAGGACTCACTTAACAATCGGACCTTTGCTTCAATAAGCCAACGAATATCTTCAGGAATTCCATGATTCATTAACAACCTCAATCTTGCACATCTAGCACGGTAAATTTTTGTAATCGCATTCTAAGACAGAGCGGGAAAATACTTTTTTAATTTTTCAAGAGTGGTGTTCATTTTCAAATGAGAATTGTAGGAGAGATTCAAACAAAGGAAAGAGAGCAAAGAATTACACAAATATATATATAGATATCAGTTATCATGGGAAACTGAAAGAACCGACTTAAGAGTCATGGAGTATCATTATCCGCCATTTGAACGGGGTGAGAGAGACTAGCAAAACAAAAGTCACATAAAAACAATGTGAGAAAAAGAATCAATCTTCATATACATGATCACCCAATTCAATAGAGTCATTTTCAACTAAAAAATTGTCAAAGTAAAATTTCAAACGATGTCCATTTACCTTGAAAACATTGTCATTCTTTGGATTCTCGATATCACAGGCCCCACAAGGATACACATGTTTCATAATAAATGGACCGCTCCATCTTGATCTTAGCTTTCTAGGAAATAAATGGAGTCGAGAATTATAAAGCAAAACTTTTTAACCAACATCAAATGTTTTTCTTAAGATTCTTTTGTCATGAAACTCTTTGATTATTGCTTTATGAATTCTTGAATTTTCATATGCATCATTTCTTATTTCCTCAAGCTTATTTATTTGTAATTTTCGCAGCTGACTAGCATCATCAAGGTTTTAATTGAAAGCTTTAATAGCCTAATAAGCTTTATGTTCAAGTTCCACGGGCAAATGACAAGGTTTTACATAGACTAGTCTATAAGGTGACATACCTAATGATGTTTTATAAGTAGTTCGATAAGCCCAAAGTCCATCATTAAGTCTTAAAACTAGTCTTTCTTATTAGAGTTCACTGTTTTCTCTAAGATATGTTTGATCTCCCTATTAGCAAGTTCTACTTGTCCACTTATTTGAAGGTGATAAGGGGTGGTAACTTTATGTGCGATTCCATATTTCTTCATTAAAAACTTAAATGACTTGTTGCAGAAATGTGTTCCACCATCACTTATCATGGCTCGAGGGATTCCAAATCGATTCAAAATATTTTCTTTCAAAAACTTTATCACTGTTTTGTGATCATTGTTTCGACTTGGAATTGCCTATATCCATTTTGAAATATAATCCATTGTAACTAATATGTACACAAAACCAAATTATGGAGGAAATGGACTCATGAAATCTATACCCTAACAATCAAAGATCTTTATGACAAAAATAGGATTTAAAGGCATCATATGACGTTTTGAAATAGATCCCAACTTTTGACAATTTTCATAAGTGTTGTAGAATGCATGAGTCCTTGAACATGATGGGCTAGTAAAATCCACTTTGTAAGATGTTTGCAGTTGTTTTTCTTGATAAGAAATGACCCCCACATGCCTCAAAATGATAAAATTTAATGACACTACTTACCTCATTATCAGGAATGCATCTTCAAAATATCTGATCAGGACAATATTTGAATAAATAAAGGTTATCCCAATAAAAGTTCTTCACTTTGTTCAAGAACTTTCTTTTGTCTTGGGTACTCCAATGAGCTGAAAAATGTCATGAAACTAGAAAATTAACAATATTGGCAAACCAAGGCATTGTAGAGATAGAAAGTAAAGATTCATCAGGAAAGTAGTCATCGATTGATGTGATGTCAAATCTCAAATCTGTTGTCAATCTTGACAAATAATTTGCGACAACATTTTCGGTGCTTTTTTTGTCTTTGATTGTGATATCAAATTCTTGAAGTGATAAAATCTATCGTACCAATCTAGCCTTAGAATCCTTTTTTTTAAGAAGATATTTCAAAGCTGCATGATCACTAAAAACGACAACAGGTGAGCCAACTAGATAAGATTTGAACTTCTCACATGCAAATACTACTGCAAATAATTCCTTTTAAGTGGTAGTGTAATTAATTTGAGCACTATTTAAAGTTTTACTTGCATAGTAAATCACATAGGGTTTCTTATCCTTTCTTTGTCCTAAGACAACACCTATGGCATAATCACTAGCATACCATATTATTTCAAAAGGTAATGACCAATCAGGAGGTTGAATGACTAGAGCAGAAGTAAGCGAGCTTGTAAGTTTACAAAGGCTTTTTCACATTGTTTAGTCCATTCAAAAACATTTTTCTTTGTTAGAAGGTTACACAACGATTTAGATATTACACTTAAATCTTTGATGAACCTTCTATAAAAACTAACATGTCCTAAGAATGATCTAACATCTTTAATAGATTTTGGTGTTGGCAAGTTAGAAATTAACTCGATTTTAGATTTGTCAACCTCAATTCCTTTTGATGAAACAATGTAACCAAGTACAATGCCATTTGTTACCTTAAAATGACATTTTTACCAGTTCAGCACAAGATTCTTCTCTTCACACCTGCTTAAAACCTTTTATAAGTTAGTCAAACAATTATCAAATGAATAACCAAAAATAGAAAAATCATCCATAAAAATCTCAAGAAAACGTTCAACCATATCATTGAATATGCTAAGCATGCATCTTTGAAATGTGGTTGGTGCATTACATAATCCAAAAGGCATCTTTCGATATGCAAAAGTACCAAATAGACATGTGAAAGTAGTCTTCTCTTGATCTTCCAATGCAATTTCAATTTGGATATAACCTGAATAGCCATTTAGAAAACAATAAAATTCATGACCTGCAACTCTTTCTAGGATTTCATCCATGAAAGGTAAAGGGAAATGATCTTTTCTAGTCATTGAATTAAGTTTCCCATAGTCAATGCACATGCGTGAACCAGTAATAGTCATAGTTAGAATTAACTCATTTTTCTCATTTGTTATCACAGTGACTCCAGACTTCTTGGGTACAACTTAGGTAGGACTTACCCATTTGTTGTCAGAAATAGGATAAATGATTCCATTATCTATAAGTTTAATGACTTCATTCCTCACTACTTCGTTCATATTAGTATTAAGCCTTCGTTGCATTTCTTTAGAGGGTTTAACATTTTCCTCTAGATAAATTATGTGTGCAAATCAAATGACTAATTCCTTTTATGTCAGCTATAGTCCATCCTAATATATTTTTGTGCATTTTTGGAGTCTGTAATAACTTACTTTCTTGATGTGCATTAAGTTTGGAAGAGATTATTACCGACAAAGTTTTATTTTCTCCCAAAAAATGAGTATTTGAGATTGAATGGTAATTACTTTAAATCAGGTTTTGGTGGTTGAACACTTGAAGGTATTGACTCAATTGATCGTGGTGGCAATTCTTCGATTTATGCTCTCCAAATACTTGCCTTTGATTCTTCCTAAAAATAGACCATTTGCAAATCATTAGATTCATCAATCTTAGTTTCACTGGAAGTGGTTTGAAATTGATAATGAACTAATTTTTCAATAAAGTCCACTTCTTGTAAATCATTATTATCTCCAGGTTACTTGCAAATGTTGAAAATATTAATCTCTAATGTCATGTTTCCAAATGATAACTTCATTAGTACATTCCTATAATTAATCAATGCATTAGAAGTTGCAAGATACGGATGTCCTAAAATGACAGGAATTGGATACATGTTTCAACAGGTTATTTATCCAAGACAACAAAATCTACAGGGTAAATGAATTTATTAACTTGTACTAACACATTCTCAACTATTACTCTAGGCACTTTTACAGATCTATCAACAAGTAAGAGAGTTACATAAGTTGGTTTTTACTCACCTAGATAGAGACTATAAAAGACTGAATATGGAAGTAAATTCACACTAGCTCCAAGATCAAGTAAAGCTCTTTCAATTTTATGTTATCCAATAAAGCAAGAAATTGTAGGACAACCAGGGTCTTTATATTTCAAAGCATTATTGTTTTGAAGAATGGTACTTACTTGTTCAGCTAAAAAGGCTTTCTTTTTCACATTCAGTTTTCTCTTCACAGTGCATAGATCTTTCAAAAATTTAGCATAGGAAGGTACTTGTTTAATAGCATCCAACAAAGGTATATTAATCCTTACCTGTTTAAAAGTTTCAAGGATTTCAGAATTGTGATTGACTTTCCTTTGTTTGGTCATGGCATGAGAAAATAGAAGTGATGGCGGAGAATCAGTCTTTTCTTTACAATGTTCAGATTTAACCCCTTCCTTACCCTTAGAGATTGACTCATCATCTTTCTCACAAGGTTCAAGAGTGAGTTTTTCAATAACCTTACCACTGCGAAGAGTGATGACTGATTTGACTTGATCCATATGTTGGCTTCCAGAACTACTTGCATTTGCATTGTATTTCCCCTTGGGATTTTAATGTGGTTGAGATGGAAACTTACCTTTATCTTGAAAACTAAGAGTAGATGTGAATTTTGTAAGAGCGTCTTTTAGATCTACCATGGTTTGAGCATTTTGAGTGTTGATTGTCTCCTACTTTTCAATGAATGCATGCAATGTTTCCTTAAGATTTCTTCTAGAAGGTGGAGCATAATGAGGTGCATATCCGTGAGAATTTTTAAAATTATGGTGTGCTTGAAACGGTGGTTGTGAAGTTTATGCATTAGTGTTATCACTCTTCCAACTGAAATTTGGGTGATTTCTCCAACCAAGGTTGTATGTTTGCGAGTATGAGTTATGATTGGGCCTTTGGAAATTGCTTAAAGCATTGGCTTGTTCATGGAGGCATTCCTTGAAAGAAGGCAAAGTTGGTCAATCATTGGTTTGGTGTTTATTGGTTTCACAAATTTGACACACAATGTTTTGAACAAAATTTAATTGACCATTCTTTTTCAATTCGAGTGCCTCAACTTTTCTAGCTAAAGATGCAAATTTGGCTTGGAGTTCATGATCTTCCCTAAGGTTGTACATACCTTCACTAGATGTATAAGGTTGATTTTTATGTGGTACCTCATAAGTGCCTGTAGTGTTTCAATTTTAAGCATTTTCAGGTAGCAAGTCTAGGTACTTCATTGCTTCATCAGGGTCTTTATTTTCAAAAGTTCCATTGCACATCATTTCCATCATTTGCCTATCTTTAGGTGTTAACTCATCATAAAAGTGTGAAACTAATCTCCATGTTTCAAAACCATGATGAGAACAAGTATTAAGCAAGTTGATTAGTACTTAAAAGTGTATTTTTATCAAGGTTTTATATCATCATTTTGCACTTGAAGTATCAATAACTCCTTAACTAAAGCATGTTTTATAATAACATACCTAATAATATAAGATACCTTTAATTTATGGTAAATGTTCATCTTAAATGCAGGCTTATCACATAAATGAAAGGATTGATTGATGAGTTTAATTATTGAAATTGAAAGGACAAAGAGAGGGCCAAACTTAGAAAAGAGATGTTGATGCAGTCCAAACTGGAACATTGTTCGATGATTGGGTCATATCTCAAGTTCTAGATGTCCAAATGACCTCAATTTTTTGGATAAATTTGGTAAGACATAGGCCTAAAACTTTCATGTGGAGTCCAAGATTTAAAAAGGCCGTTTTCAGGTCCAAATTATAGCAACAACGACACCAAACACTTGACACGACCAAAAGATTGAAGGTGAGTGAATGTGGTTATTTATCTTTTGAAAGAGTATTCTATAAGAAGGGAAAAACTTCTCTAAAAACTGTTGTTGCATTTCATCTCAAGCTATAATTTTCAGGTCCAAATTATAGCAACAATGACGCCAAAAACTTGACATGACCAAAAGATTGAAGGTGAGTGAATGTGGTGATTTGTCTTTTGAAAGAGTATTCTATAAGAAGGGAAAAACTTCTTTAAAAACTGTTGTTGCATTTCATCTCAAGCATGAATAGATCCTGACCTGAGATTTCATAGCCATGTTTTAGCTTTATCTTTTACTCTAATAGTGTTCATGCTACAATTTGAGTCATTATAAGTGTTACAAACTTTTTCAAATTCTCTCAAATACAAGTATAGATTTTCTAGATCTAAGCCATGAAAAGAAGGTAAAAGACGAAGTAATAAATAACCCGGCAAGACCGGGGTTGAACCACATGGAGGTCAACTATATAAATTACAAATAATATATATAGTAAACCAAAGAATTTAAAAGGACTTTGAAATGTGAGATTAATGTGAAGATTAAACAAGGATAAAACAATTGTCAAGGTTAGAGGATCCACTAATGGTATTTCAAATAAGTATAGTATAAACTCTTTTTATTACTCAACTGGAAACAACACACAAAAGAGGTTCCAATCGGATTATAAATTATTCACATGATTATATTAATTATCTTATTTGAGTAATGTCAATACTTGTAGATGTGGTCAGGTATTCATGGTGATAACTTGTATTATCAACAAATCAAGTTCCTTTCATAACACAGGTGTCGCTTATACCATATAGTTGGTTATGAAAGGATCAAGTATTTGTTATATCAAGGGTTGTACAATACAAATCTAGACTAATAATTTAACAAGCAAGGTATTAAGAGTAAATAAGATAACAAATACAAAACATGTTAGTATCAAACATTAAAGTCCATATTGATTTTATACTATACTTATTCTTACATCATTAATGTACCCTTTTCACCTTTACAAAATAAACTTAGCTAAACATAATGAGGATGATAAACATAAATAAATAAAAGAAAAACATAATAATGATATACATTAACTAAGGAAAGAAAAGAAAATGAAAAGCATAAACAAGATATTAATATAACATGAAATAAAACTTGAACATTACAAAATACAAAGAAAAAGAGTAAGAGCAAGATCTTGATTTGAACAACCAAGATGTCTACATGCATGGCAAATGCCTCCTTTTATAGGCTAAAATTTAGAACTATTGATTTGATGACTAATTGTTGAGTGGGTGGCCACCTCTTGACTTGGTAACAATTCTTTTATTCTTGTTTACAAAAAACATCATTGCTAACATCAGAATTTTAACTGATAGTCTTCATGAAAGTTCTGGGACATTGTCTCAGATTTCCAACAAAATAAGAATAAGGTCATTTGGACTTCTAAAACTCGAGATATGGGCTGAACATTAAATAGTGTTTGGGCTGCAGGACAGATTCTGACTTCTCTGTTGTTGCTATAATTTGAACTTGAAAACGATCCTTTTGAATCTTAGACTCTTCTGGAAAGTTTTATGCCTATGTCTTAGCTTTCTATCCATATAAACCAGACCTAAATCCAAGTTCTACAGCTTAGTTATGATCCAATAACCGAATGGTGTTTCAATTTGAATTCAACCAGCATCTCTTTTCCAAGCTTAGCCCTCTCTTTGTCTTCTCAATCTCAGTAGTTAAACTCATCAATCAATCCTTTTATTTAAATGATAGGCCTGCATTCAAAATGAACATTTACCATAAATTAAAGGTATCTTATATTATCAGAGTTGTTATTATAAAACATGCTCTAGTTACGGAGTTATTGATACTTCAAGTGCAAAATGATGATATAAAACCTTGATAAAAAAGCACTTTTAAGTACTAATTAGTGAACTCCACCAATGCTATGTTTTCCTCCCATTTTCCTCTAAATTCTAGCACACATGCCTGTAATATGTCTTCCAAGACATGGATGACTCTTTCTGACTAGCTATTAGTTTGAGGGTGAAATGCAGTGCTCATGTTCAATCTTGTCCCTAAGGCACATTGTATGCTCGACCAAAATCGAGAGGTGAACCTGGGATTTCGATCGGATACAATGACATTAGAATCCCATAGAGCCATACCACCTCATTTATGTAGGTCTCTATGGGCATGAATAATGTGGATTTCGTCAACCGATCTAAGATAACCTATATCGCATCATTTCCTTTCCTGCTTTTGGGAAATCCCAACACAAAATCCATGGTGATCATCTCCCATATCCATTCTAGAATTTGTAATGATTGTAGGGGTCCCGCGGGCCTTTGGTGTTCAACCTTGACTTATTGATATATCCCGCACTTAGACACATACTCAGTTATTTCTCTTTTCATTTTAGGCCACCAATAGAGGTGGTTAAGGTCTCGATACATCTTACTGTTGCCAAGATGTATAGAGAACTTGGACTCATAATAATCGTTGTCCCATCATCAATGATCCATCATTCGCTACTCGGAATTTCATTTCAACCTTAGCCTCTATGTTCTTCCTAATCTTGGACCCCTTATTGTCATGGAATTGGGCATGTAGTATCTGTTCTCGATACGTTGGTCTCACCATTAGTTGGGCTACTAACCCACCTCCTGCATTAATGCCTAATGATGCATGTAGTATTTGTTCTCGATACGTTGGTCTCACCATTAGTTGGGCTACTAACCCACCTCCTGCATTAATACCCAATGCATCACCCATCTCCTTCAATTTTGCCAATTGTCGATCCTTTCCCATTGTTAACTTACCCAGGGTAGTTTAATTTTTGCGACTGAGGGCATCTGCCACCATGTTTGCTTTTCCCGGTGGTATTCTATGGTGCAGTTATAATCCTTAATGAGCTCCATGCAGTCATAATCCTTAATGAGCTCTATCCACCTTCTTTGTTGCATATTCAACTCTTTTTTGTGACATCACATACTTTAGGCTCTTATGATCAATAAAAATTTAGGTTCAAGACCCATACAAATAGTGTCTCCATATCCTCAAGGCAAATACTACAGCAGCCAACTCTAGGTCGTGCATCGGGTAGTTCACCTCATGAATATTTAACTGCCTTGATGTATAGGCGATCACCTTCCCATGTTGCATCAAAACACACCCCAATCCCTTTCCCGAGGCATCATTGTAGACTAAACCCTCGGTCCCTGAGGGAAGTGTTAACACTAGAGCGACGGTGAGCCTTCTCTTCAATTCTTAGAAGCTTTCCTCACATTCTTCCAAGCGCACCCATTTCTTATTCTTCCTAGTTAGCTAGGTCAAAGGGGTTGCAATCAGGGAAAACCCTTCGATAAATCTCCAGTAGTATCCTACGAGTCTTAAGAAACTACGTATTTTAGTGACTGAAGTTGGTTTTTCCATTTCAAGACTGCTTCGACTTTCTAGGGGTCTACAAAAACACCTTTGGCAGATATGACGTGTCCTAGAAATGTCACTCTCTCCAACCAAAATTCACATTTCCTCAATTTTGCATACAACTGGCGATCCCTCAAGATTTGTAAGGTTTGCCTCAAGTGTTGTTCATGTTCCTCGAAGGAATTCGAGTACATCAGTATATCATCAATGAATACCACCACAAACTTATCAAGGTATGGTTGGAAAACCCGATTCATTAATTCCATGAAGAGGGTTGGGGCGTTCGTCAACCTGAACAGTAGCACCAAAAGCTCATAGTGTCCGTAACAGGTTTTAAATATAGTTTTTGTTACATCTGCTTCTTTAATCTTCATTTGATAGTACTCTGATCTCAGATCTATCTTTGAAAATGCCCTCGCTCCCTTTAATTGATCAAACAAATCATCTATCTGAGGTAATGGATGTTTGTTTTTCATTGTTATTTTGTTCAACTGTTGATAGTCAAAACAAAGTCGATGGGTTCCATCTTTCTTTCTTACAAATAGAACCGGCGCTCCCCAAGGAGAATTGCTAGGCCGTATAAACCCTTTGTCTAACAATTCCTATAGTTGAGTCTTCAACTCGTTCAGTTCTGCTGGAGTCATCTGATACGGTTGTTGGGCTACAAGTGGGACTCGAGGAAAAGTGTCTATAGACACCTCTACCTCTCACTTTGGGGGTAGTCCTAATAGTTCTTTGGGAAACACATCTGGGAATTCTTCACCACAAGAATATCCTTTAGTCATTGGACCTTCATCATTAGAGTTTAAGATGTATGTGAAGTATCCCATACATCCCTTTCTTAAAAGTATTTGGGTTGTTACAATCGATATTAAGGTGATCGGTTTGAGAATTCTCTCTCCTTGAAAAATCATCCTCTTGCCCTTAGGTGTTTGGAATGTAACAGTTTTAGCATCATAATATATTAGAGCCTTGTATTTACTCAACCAACTCATGCCTTGGAATATGTCAAAATCATGCAAATCTAAGGGAATCAAGTCTGCTTTTGTTTCATACCTAGATAGACTAACCCCCACATCTAGATACACAATATTTTTTTCAACCATGTTTCCCATTGGAGTTTTATTACGAACCCCTTCTCAACTACTTCTACTCCCTTTCTCAAGTTAGTGACAATTCTCCTAGCAATGAATAAGTGGGTGGCACCTGGATCAAACAACACATGCACATTAAAATTATTCATAAGTAGTGTACCTGCCACCACATCCGATGTAGCCCTGACCTCCTCCTATGTCAGGTGGAAGACCATGCCCAGGGTCCGATCATTTTGTGCCCTCGGTCTCCCTCAACTGGAGTTTGCTCCTAATTGAGAAGATCTCACTAGCCTATTCATGGTGATTGACTGTTGGTGACTCTGACTTAACTTCCTATAGCTTTGTACATGTCTAGTGTTCTTGTTGGGGCAGTCCTTCTTATAATGACCTCTTCCACCACAATAATGACACCCTTGCCTTAGATACTGGCAGTTCCTCCACCTAGACCTCTCCCCCTGCATCGAAAGCATCGCCCTGGGGAAAAGGAGCAGTCACTAGGGTGTTTTTGTCTATATTTTACACAAGAAGGGTAGTCAACATCTTTACAATCACCGGTCCTAGTTGAAGAGTTTGCCCTCAAGGGCGACTGCCCAACCATCATTCTCCCACCTGACTGTTGGTGGGGTGGTACCATCAAACTCCCCCTTTTCCTGTACTACTCAAACACTCCACTTTTTTACCTTTCTTTAGAAGTGGTGGTCTATCGCTGAAATAGTCCCCGTCTCTATTTTTGCCTGTACCCTGATGTCCCCGTTGGCTTTCTCTAATACAAGCCTTCAAAACTTGTGCAACCTCAATGAACTCCCTTATAGATTTAAACTGCAAGGCGATCAATCCTTGTCTTAAATCCTGTCACAAACCATCTCTCAATTTCTCAATCATATGTTCCTCTATCAGCACATAATGTGGGGTGAATAATAAGAGAGCATGGAACCTCTTTTCATACTTCAATACTAACGTATCACCCTGTTTTAATGCCAAGAACTCTTGTCCCTTCACCTTGCGATGGTACCTAGAATAAAATTGATTCTCAAACTCTATCTTGAAGTCACTCCAAGTCAGTGTCTCGGTTGCACGCCTTAGTTGAACAATTTCCCACCATGTCATGGCCTTATTAGACAATAACTGGGTTGCACAATTTACCCTCAAACCCTCAGGTATGCTTATTTGAATCATGGTCTTTTATACCTTCCTAATCCATCTCTCGACTATCTTTGCATCCTGTTCCCCTATATACTGTTCATAGCTCATTTCCCTCATACTTTTGAATAGTCGCACCAGTAGCATGATGTTGTCCATGGTCGTGCCAATTATAAGGGTTGCATGTGGAATCTATGTGGCGAGAGTTGTTTGTGTCGCCGAGCCAGCCATACCCTCCATCATTGCTTTAACACAAAATTCAGTAGCGAATGTTAATTCCCTGCAGGTAACTCAATTTTGGCAGTGTATTACAAATTTGTTGCAGACCACGCAACTTTGGCAGCAAACCCCAAATTAGCTGCATGACATACAATTCGGCAGTGAATGTTCATTCGCATGAAGCAACAAAATTTCAGTAGCGAATTTCAAATTCACCACAGACCATACAGATTCACCACCGAACCACAAATTCGCTACAATACACACAATTTGACAGCGAATGTTAATTAACTGCAGGTAACTTAATTTCAACATTGAATTCCAAATTCATGGCAGACCATACAAATTCGGCTACGAACCCCAAATTCGCTATAGGACACATAATATGGCATCAAATGTTAATTCACTCCAGGTAACTCAATTTCGGCAGCGAATTACAAATGCAATGCAGACCATAGAATTTCAGCATCGAACACCAAATTCACTGCAGGACACACAATTGGCCAGCGAATGTTAATTTGCTGCAACCACCTTAATTTCGACAAGAAATTTCAAATTCAATGCAGACCATACAACTTTGGCACCGAACCCTAAATTCACTGTAGGACACATAATGCGACAACGATTGTTAATTCGCTGGAAACAACTCAATTTTAGCATTGAATTTATGATTCACTGTAGACCATACAACTTCGGCAGTAAACCCTAAATTCACTTCAGGACACACAATTGGCCAGCGAATGTTAATTCGATGCAACCAACTCAATTTCAGTAGCGAATTATAAATTCGCTGCAGACCATACAAGATCGACATCGAACCCCAAATTCGTTGTACTACACACAATTTGGCAGAGAATGTTAATTTACTGCAGGTAACTCAATTTCAGCAATGAATTTGAAATTCGCTGCAGACCATACAAGTGCGACATCGAACCCCAAATTCGCTGCAGGACATAAAATTTGGCAGTGAATGTTAATTCACTTCAGCCAACTCAATTTTGGCAGCGTATTACAAATTTGCTGCAGACCACACACCTTCGGTAGCAAACCTTAAATTCACTGCAGGACACACAATTCGACAGCGAGTGTTAATTCGCTGCCAACACCTCAATTTCAGCAGCTACAGACCATACAAGTTCGGCAGCGAACCCCAAATTCACTGTAGTGCACAAAATTTGGCAACGAATGTTAATTCTCTACAAACAAGTCAATTTAAGCAGCGAATTTGTAATTCCCTGCAAACCATACCACTTCGGCATCGAACCCCAAATTCAATTCAAGACACACAATTGGCCAGCGAATGTTAATTTGCTGTAACCACCTCAATTTCGACAACGAATTACAAATTCACTGCAGACCATACAACTTCAACATCAAACCCCAAATTCAGTGCAGGACACACAATTCAACAACAAATGTTAATTCATTACAAGCAACTCAAGGCAACAAATTAAAAAAATTCAATGTAAACCACACAACTTTGGCAGCGAACTTTAAATCTGCTATAGGACACACAATTCGACAACAAAAGTTAATTCGCTGCAAACAACTCAATTTTAGCAGCGAATTTGTAATTCGCTGCAGATCATACAACTTCGACAGCGAACCCCAAATTTGCTTTAGAACACATAATTCAGCAACGAATGTTAATTCACTCTAAACAACTAAATTTCGACAGAAAATTACAAATTCGTTGCAAACCATACAACTTCGGCATCAAACTCCAAGTTCACTACAGGACACATAATTCGGCAGTGAATGTTAATTCACTGCAGGCAACTCAATTTTCGAATTCGCTGCAGACCATACAAGTTTGGCAGCGAACCCTAAATTCATTGCAGTACACATAATTTAGCAGCGAATGTTAATTTACTACAGGCAACTCAATTTTGAAATCTGCTGCAAACCATACAAGTTTGGCAGGGAACCCTAAATTCGCTGCAGGACACATAATATGATAGTGAATGTTAATTCACTCTAGGCAACTCATTTTCAGTAGCGAATTATAAATTTTTTGTAGACCATGCAACTTCGGCATCAAACCTTAAATTTGTTGTAGGACACATAATTCGACAGCGAATGTTAATTCACTTCAGGCAAATCAAGGCAGCGAATTACAAATTCGCTGCAGGCCATTTAACTTCGGTAGCGAACCCCAAATTTGCTGTAGGACACAGAATTTGACAGTGAATGTTAATTCCCTACAAATAACTCAATTTCATCAGCGAATTACAAATTCATTGCAGACCATACATCTTTGGTAACGAACCCTAGAGTCGCTGTAAGACACATAATGCTGTAGCAAAACGAACCCTAAATTAGCTGCAGGACACATAATTCGCTGCAAATAACTCAATTTCGATAGCGAGTTTGATATTTGCTGCAGACCATACATGTTCGGTAGCGAACCCTAAATTCGCTGTTGGACACAATTCGACAACGAATGTTACTTCACAGCTGTCAACTTAATTTTGGCAGCATATCACAAATTCGTTGTAGACCACACAACTTTGGCTGCGAACCCCAAATTTGATGCAGTACACACAATGCGGCAGCGAATGTAAATTCGCTTCAAACAACTCAATTTCGGCAGCGAATTTCAAATACACTGCAAACCATACAAGTTTGGTAGCAAACCCCAAATTCGCTGCAGTACACACAATTCGGCAGCAAATGTGAATTTTCTATAGGCAACTCAATTTCGGCAATGAATTTCAAATTAGCAGTAGACTATACAACTTTAGCATCGAACCCCAAATTCGCTACAGACACAAAATTCGACAACGAATGTTAATTCACTATAGGCAACTCAATTTTATCAACGAATCACAAATTTGCTGCACATTGACACGACCAAAAGATCGATGTCTTCTCCCAAGTATAGGAGTTATTTATTACTGATACCCGACATGATCCACCAATGGTATTTCAAACAAGTATAGTATAAACTCTTATTACTCAATTTGGAAACCACACACGAAGGAGGTTCCAATCGGATGATTTGTCATTAATAGCTCATTATAAATTATTAACATGATCATATTAATTATCTTATTTACATAACACCAAAGTTTTAAATATTGTCAAGAATTCATGATATTAACTGATGTTAACAACAAATCAAGTTCCTTTCATAGCCCAGGTGTAGGTAATACCATACGGTTGGGCTATGAGAGTGCCAAGCATTTGTTGTACCAAGTGTTATACAACACAAATCTAGATTAACCATTTATCAAGCAAGGTATTAAGAATTAGTAAGATAAAAAGATAAGACATGTTAATATTAAACATTAAGGTCCATGTTGAGTTTACACTATACTTATTCTTACACCATTAGTGTAACCTTTTCAGCTTGACATAATAAACTTAGCTAAACATAATGAAGAAGAGAAACATAATTAAACAAAATAAGATACAAGTTAATTAAGGAAAGGAAAGGAAAGGAAATGAAAAGCATAAACAAGATATTAATGAAAGCAAAACTTAAGAATTATAAAAAACAATATATAAAAAGAGAAAGCAAGAGCAAGTTCTTGATCTAAACAACTAAGCCCCTAAATGCATGGCAAATGCCTCCTTTTATAGGCCAAAATTTGGAACTATTGATTTGATGACTAATTGTTGAGTGGGTGGCCAACTCGTGACTCAATAAAAATCCTTATCTTTTTGTCTGAATAAAACGTCATTGCTAGCATCATAACTGGAACCACTTGTACTCATGAAAGTTATAGGAAATTATCTTATCTTTCCAGGAAAAAACATTGAGGTCATTTGGACTTCTAGAACTTGAGATACGGGCTGAACATTGAATAGTGTTTGGGCTACATGGTAGATTCAGACTTATCTGTTGTTGCTATAATTTGGACTTGAAAACGGCCTTTTTAAATCTAACTCCACGTGAAAATTGTAAGCCTATGTCTTGTCGAATTTGAGCAAAAAATTAAGGTCATTTGGATATCTAGAACTCGAGATATGACCCAATTACCGAACAGTGTTCCAGTTTGGACTGCACCAACATTTCTTTTCTAAGTTTGGCCCTCTTTTTGTCCTTTCAATTTCAATACTTAAACTCATCAATCAATCCTTTTATTTATGTGATAGGCATGCATTTAAGATGAACATTTGCTATAAATTAAAGGTATCTTATATTATTAGGTATGTTATTATAAAACATGCTTTAGTTAAGGAGTTATTGATACTTCAAGGGCAAAATGATGATATAAAACCTTGATAAAAATGCACTTTTAAGTACGAATCACACCCCCTAACTAGCTTATTACTAGTCCCTAGTAATCAAAGCGTTAAAATAGAAAAATAATTTGCAAATTCCATAAAGCAAGGCATTCATAATTCAACTTTCATTAATCTATCCAGATAAACAAACTCTCATTAAATTCATATATCTGCTCAATACCTCTTAAACAAGATATTAATAAACCTTTTTTTTGTCCTCAAAATATCAACATATAGTTATGGGGCTTTACTTAGAAGAAAACAAAATTTTTGTTCTAATGTTTGAGGTTAACTTTCTTGGGATGAGATTATTATCTTTTTTTTTTAATATATACATATAACTTAAAACACAATGCATCTTTAACCCATGTAACGAGCTTTTGGCTAATAACTCCCAAACTAGTTGGTCTTAGGGTATTAGGTGTTGAGACACCCTTACAAGATTAGTAACTCAGGTTGCAGATACTGATATATAGTTAGTGCAATGTTTGATTCCCTTAAGCTTTTCTCCTCAACCCATGTAACAAGCGTTGGGCCAATAGCTCCCAAGTCAGTTGACTTTAAGGTATTAAGTGTTAAAACACCGCTTCGGGCTTAGCTGCTTAGGTTAGGGAGGCTACGAAACCAAACTTATCTACATTATTATTATTATTTTTGTTTTTGTTTTTACAAATTATATACTACCCCTTTCCCTTAGTTGTTACCTTTAACAAAAGAACATAAAAAATATAATAATCCAATGTGCAACCCACAATCATATGTTAAAGTGTGTGTGTGAAAATGAAGATTTTAGAATACTTGTTAAATGAGCATATGAGCAGAATCAAGTGATAGCAATACGAGAGTTTGTAAACCTGAATATTTCAAGAGAAGTATGTGATAGACCTTGTTATGAATATTGCAAATAACCATTGGAAAATGTTTACTAAGATGCATCTCAAGAGTCAATAAAATTCTCCTTTACTCTGTCATTCTAGTGACACGACCAAAAGCTTGATGTCTTCTCCCAAGTGCAGGAGTGTCAAAGTAATAAATAACCCGGCAAGACCGGGGTCGAACCACAAAGAAGTTAATTGTATAAATTATAAATAACAATACAACAATAATAACAATACTAGTAATAGTAATAATAATAATAATAATAGTACTCAGTACGTGGCGTTCTTATACCTGAGAATGATCTAAAAGATCGGGTCACAGGTTTCCAGCCTATATATTGATTTTATGAAAAGATCAAAGAGATATATTATATAATAAAAACAAATTTCTGATGTGAATGAACAAGGCAAGACCAACAATGTCAAGATCCTTGATCAAACACAGAGTATACTTAATGTTCATAAAATATAACAAGAATGTAAATAATAATAATAATAATAGTAGTAGTAGTAGTAATAATAATAAAGAAGAAGAAGAGGAAGAAGTTAATGAGAGCTTTGAGATGGAAGATTAATGTAAAGATTAAACAATGATAAAAACAAATGTCAAGGTTAGAGGATCCACTAATGGTATTTTAAACAAGTATAGTATAAACTCTTATTACTCAACTTGGAAACCACACACAAAGGAGGTTCCAATCAAATTATAAATTGTTAAATGATTACATTAGTTATCTTATTCGAATAATGCTAATACTTGTAAATGTTATTAGGCATTCATGATTATAACTTAAATTAACAACAAATCAAGTTCCTTTCATAGCTCAAGTGTCGGTTATACCATACAATATGGGCTATGAAAGTGCTAAGTATTTGTTGTACCAAGTGTTATACAACATAAATCTAGATTAACCCTTTAACAAGCAAAGTATTAAAAGTGAACAAGATAACAAATATAAAACATGTTAATATCAAGCATTAAAGTCCATGTTGAGTTTATACTATACTTATTTTTACACCATTAGTGTACCCTTTTCACCTTGACATAATAGATTTAGCTAAACATAATGAAAGAGAGAAACATAAATAAACAAGATAAGAACATAATTATACAAATAAAGGAAAGGAAATGAAGAGCATAAACAAGAGATTAATATAACATCAAATAAAACTTAAACATTACAAAATACAAAGAAAGAGAGCAAGAGCATGATCTTGATCTGAACACCAAGATGCCTAAATGCATAGCAAATGCCTCATTTTATAGGCCAAAATTTGAAACTATTGATTTGATGAATAATTGTTGAGTGGTTGGCCACATCTTGACTTGGTGAAAATCCTTATCTTGTTGTCTGAATAAAATGTCATTGCTAACATCAGAACTGGAATCATACATACTCATGAAAGTTCTAGGAAATTCTCTTAGCTTTCAGGAAAAAAAAGTTGAGGTCATTTGGACTTCTAGAACTCAAGATATGGGCTGAACACTAAACAGTGTCTGGGCTGCAGGACAGATTCAGACTTCTCCGTTGTTGCTATAATTTGGACTTGAAAATGGCCTTTTTAGATCTTGGTGTCCACATGAAAGTTGTAGGCCTATGTCTTACCAAATCTGTATAAAAATTTGAGATCATTTGGACATCTAGAACTCAAGATATGACCCAATTACCGAACAGTGTTCCAGTTTGGACTACACCAACATCTCTTTTCTAAGCTTCACCCTTCTTTATCTTCAAAATTTTAGTAGTTGAATTCATCAATCAATCCTTTAATTTATGTGATAGGCTTGTATTTAAGATGAACATTTACCATATATTAAGGTATCTTATAGTATTAGACTTGTTATTATAAAACATGCTTTAGTTAAGGAGTTATTGATACTTTAAGTACAAAATGATGATATAAAACCTTGATAAACATGCACTTTTAAGTACTAATCACACCCCCCAACCAGCTTATTACTAGTCCCTAGTAATCAAAGCGTTAAAATAGAAAAACAATTTGCAAGTTCCACAAAGCAAGGCATTCATCATTCAACTTCCATTAATCTATCCGATAAACAAACTCTCATTAAATTTATATTCCTGCTTCATACTTCTTAAACAAGATATTAATAAACCTTCTTTTTATGTGCTCAATGTATGAAAACATATATGATGGGGCTTTTGTTGGAAGAAAACAATATTATGTTCGAATGCTTAAGGTTAACTTCCTTGGGTTAGGATTATTATTATTATTATTATTATTATTATTTTATTTATATACATATACAACTTAAAACACAATGTATCTTTAACCCATATAACGAGTTTTCGGCTAATGACTCCCAGACCAGTTGGTCTTAGGACATTAGGTGTTGAGACACCCCTACAAGCTTAGCAACTCGGGTTGCAGATATTGATACGTAGATAGTGCAATGTTTGATTCCCTTAAGCTTTTCTCCTTAACCCATGTAACAAGCTTTCGGCTAATAGCTCCCAAGTCAGTTGACTTTAGGGTATTAGGTGTTAAAACACCCCTCCGGGCTTAACTGCTTAGGTTAAGGAGGCTACGAAACTAATTTTTTTTTTTGCAAATTATATACTATCCCTTTCTCTTAGTTGTTACCTTCAACAAAAGAACATAATTAATGTACTAATCCAATGTGCAACCCACGATCATATGTTAAAGTGTGTGTGTGAAAATGAAGGTTTAAGAATACTTGTCAAATGAGTATATGAGCAGAATCAAGTGATAACAATGCAAGAGTTTGTAAACCTGAATATTTCAAGAAGTGTTATGATAAACCTTGATAATAATACTTACTAAGATGCGTCTCTAGAGTCAATAAAATTTTCTCCTTACTCTGCCATCCTAATAAGGATACTTACTAAGATGCGTTTCAAGAGTTAATAAAACTGACTCCTTACTCTGCCATCCTAATAACAATTTTGTCAAATGGTTTTAATAATAGCAAAAATAGTTAGTAAGTTAGTTTTTTTTTTGTCAACTACTACCCTCCCCTCCAACCAAAACGAGACATGTCCTCAATGTTTAAAGGTAGAAAGATAGAGTATAGAAGACATCACCTGAAACAACGAACAATGACAAACCTGAAACACACTTAAACAAATATAAGAAGTAACAAAACAAAATAATATGTTATTAATAAAACCAAAAGACACAAGGTTTCACAAATGAAGGCTCAAATCTAATCTAAGCTTTTTATGGCTTTCCTTAGTTGACCAATTTAGGCGATTCATGCAGGGATCAATGACATGGATGAAAGATTGTAGTTGGTCAATCAATTATTCAGTAGCAGCAGCAGAGATTATGATTTGTCGTGCCGAAGATGTTAGAAATTCCTGTTCCACAGCTTGATCAAGGAAAGACAACAATTTATCATAGAAACCATTAACATTTAACAAACCTATAGGTTTATGGTGAATGTGCAGTTGGGCCCAAGATGAAATATGAAAGATCTCTTTCAATGTGCCCAGACCACCTAGTAAGGCAATGAAGGCATCAGCATGGTTAAACATAGTATTCAGCCAGTCAGACATTGTAGGGACTTGTAGTTCCTCTCCAATTGTTTTTCCAATGATGTCCCCATTTGCTAAAGCTTTGGGGACAACCCCTAAAACTTGACTGCCTCCTAAAAATGCAGCCATTAACACACCTCCCATTAACCCAAGGTTGCCTCCCCCATACACTAAATGAATCTTTCTCTCAGCTAGTACCCGACCAAGATGATTTGCTGATTCTAAAAACTCATTTTCTTTCCCAGGACTGGATCCACCGAAAACACAAATATTTCATATGTGATGACTTGAGGAACCTGCCATTTCTACACACTTCTATATTTGATGAATGTATGGGTTGAGTAGAAATGAAGGGAAGGAAGAGAAGAATTTATAGATGAGAAATTGAAAATGCAATTATACCACCTATATGTAGGCCAACTGTTGTCTCACACTCTCTCTCTTTATTTATTTATGTACAGGTAGTTGTGATTATGGCTCACATCTTCCCTTGGTTTTACGTCTAAGAACAGCTTAAACGCCCTCTATGGGTCAGGGATAGGTCTCATCCAGTTTTCTTAAAAACTGGCAAACAGGGTCTTTTGTAGTCAGATTCCCAAGACTAAGTTGGTCATGTTCTTTATGGAATTGTGGCCATAAATCATGAATTACACAATGCACATCTCCACTAGGATGCGTCTCAAGGGTCAACAAAAGATCATCTAAAGACCCCTTACTCAGGGCATCCTTAATGAATTGTATCTTATCTTCACGGTTTACAGATACCATTCCTAAAGAACAACATGTTGCATTGCAAGTCCATCTGGCAGATCTGTGATAGACTTTCAGTCATTTTGCACGACGTTTCTTTGCAAAAGTGCTTGTACCTGTTCCAAGCATGTGTGAAATGAAAGAATTGGAGGACTCACCTGATAATCGGACCTTTGCTTCAATTAGCCAACGAATATCTTCAGGAATTCCATGATTCATTAACAACCTCAATCGTGCACACCTAGCACGGTAAATTTTTATATTCGCATTCTGAGGCAGTGCGGTGTCCATTTTCAAAAGAGAATTAGAGACGAGATTCAAAAAAGAGAGAAAGAGCAAAGAATTGTACAAATATATACAAATATTAGTTATTATGGGAAACTGAAAGAACCGACTTAAGTCACGGAGTACCGTTATCCGCCATTTGACCGGGGTGAGAGAGAGACTAGCAAAACCAAAACAAAACATAAAACAATGTGAGAAAAAAAAATCAATCTTTATATACAGGATCACTCAATTCAATAGAGTCATTTTCAATTGAAAAATTGTCCAAATAAACTTTCAAACGATGCGCATTTACCTTGAAAACATTGCCATTCTTTGGATTCTCGATATCACAGGCCCTATATGGATACACATGTTTCATAATAAAAGGACCGCTCCATCTTTATCTTAGTTTTCCAGGAAATAAATGGAGTCAAGAATTATAAAGCAAGACTTTTTGACCAACATTGAATGTTTTTCTTAGTATTTTCTTGTCATGAAACTCTTTGATTCTTGCTTTATGAATTCTTGAATTGTCATATGCATCATTTTTTATTTCCTGAAGCTCATTTATTTGCAATTTTCGCAGCTGACTAGCATCATCAAGGTTTGAATTGAAAGCTTTAATAGCCCAATAAGCTTTATGTTCAATTTCCACAGGCAAGTGACAAGGTTTTCCATAGACTAGTCTATAAGGTGACATACCTAGTGATGTTTTATAAGCAGTTCGATAAGCCCAAAGTGCATCATTACATCTTAAAGACCAGTCTTTTCTATTAGGGTTCACTATTTTCTCCAAGATTTATTTGATCTCCCTATTAGCAAGCTCTACTTGTCCACTTGTCTAAGGGTGATAAGGGGTGGCAACTTTGTGTGTGATTCCATATTTCTTCATTAAAGAATCAAATGGCTTGTTGCAGAAATGTGTTCCACCGTCACTTATCATGGCTCGAGGGATTCCAAATCGACTCAAAATATTGTCTTTCAAAAACTTTATCATTGTTTTGTGATCATTGTTTCGACTTGGAATTGCCTCTATCCATTTTGAAACATAATCTACTACGACTAATATGTACACGAAACCAAATGATGGAGGAAATGGACCCATGAAATCTATACCCCAACAGTCAAAGATCTCAATGACAAGAATAGGATTTAAAGGCATCATGTGACGTTTTCAAATATATCCCAACTTTTGATAATTTTCACAAGTCTTGCAGAATGCATGTGAGTCCTTGAACATGGTGGGCTAGTAAAATCCACTTTGTAAGATTTTTGCAGTTGTCTTTCTTGATGAGAAATGACCCCTACATGCCTTAGAATGACAAAATTTAATGAAACTACTTACCTCATTGTCAAGAATGCATCTTTGAAATATTTGATCAGGACAATATTTAAATAAATACGGGTCATCCCAATAAAAGTTCTTTGCTTCGTTCAAGAACTTTCTTTTGTCTTGGGTACTCTAATGAGCTGGCAATTGTCCCGAGACAAGAAAATTAACTATATTAGCAAACCAAGGCATTGTAGCGACAGAAAATAAAGATTCATCGGGAAAGTAGTCATTGATCGGTGTGATGTCAGATCTCGAATCGGTTGTCAATTTTGACAAATGATTCGCGACATGACCAATCAGGAGGTTGAATGACAGAAGCAGAAGTAAGCAAGTTTTTAAGTTTAACAAAGGCTTCTTCACAATGTTCAGTTCATTCACAAATATTATCCTTTGTTAGAAGGTTACTCAAGGGCTTAGATATTACACTAAAATCTTTGATGAACCTTCTGTAAAAACTAGCATGTCCTAAGAATGATCTAACATCTTTAATAGATTTTGGTGTTGGCAAGTTAGCAATTAACTCGATTTTAGATTTATCAGCCTCAATTCCTTTCGATGAAATAATGTGACCAAGTACAATGCCGTTTGTTATCATAAAGTGACATTTTTCCCAATTCAGTACAAGATTCTTATCTTCACACCTGTTCAAAACCTTTTCCAAGTTAGTGAAACAATCATTAAATGAATCACCAAAAATAGAAAAATCATCCATAAAAATCTCAAGAAAATGTTTAACCATATCACTAAATATGCTAAGCATGCATCTTTGAAATGTGGCTGGTGCATTACATAATCCAAAAGGCATCCTTAGATATGCAAAAGTACCAAATGGACATGTGAAAGTAGTCTTCTCTTGATCTTCAAATGCAATTTCAATTTGATTATAACTTGAATAGCCATCTAGGAAACAATAAAATTCATGACCTGCAACTCTTTCTAGGATTTGATCCATGAAAGGTAAAGGGAAATGATCTTTTCTAGTCATTGAATTAAGTTTCCTATAGTCAATGCACATGCGCCAACCAGTAACAGTCCTAGTTGGAATTAACTCATTTTTCTCATTTGTTATCATAGTAACTCCAGACTTTTTGGGTACAACTTGGGTAGTACTTACCCATTTGCTGTTAGAAATAGAATAAATAATTCCATTATCTAGAAGCTTAATGACTTTTTTTTTCACCACTTCTTTCATATTAGGATTCAGCCCTCGTTGCATTTCTTTAGAGGGTTTAGCATTTTCCTCCAAATAAATCCTGTGTGTGCAAATCAAAGGGCTAATTCCTTTTATGTCAGTTATGGTCCATCCTAATGCATTTTTGTGCATTTTCAGAGTCTGTAATAAGTTACCTTATCAATGTGCATTAAGTTTGGAAGAGATTATTACTAGAAAAGTTTCATTTTCTCCCAAAAATGAGTATTTGAGATTGAATGGTAATAACTTCAAATCAGGTTTTGGTGGTTGAACACTTGAAGGTATGGACTTAATTGATCGTGGTGGTAATTCTTCAATTTGTTGTCTCCAATTACATGCCTTTGCTTCTTCCTGAAAATAGACCATTTGCAAATCGTCAGATTCATCAATCTCAGTTTCACTGGAAGTTGTTTGAAATTGATCATAAACTTATTTTTCAATAAAGTCCACTTCCTGTAAATTATTATCGTCTCCAGGTTGCTTGCAAATGTTGAAAATATTCATCTCCAATGTCATGTTTCCAAATGATAGCTTCATCAGTCCATTCCTACAATTAATCAATGCATTAAAAGTTGCAAGAAATGGACGTGCTAAAATAACAGGAATTGAATTACATGCTTCAACAGGTTGTGTATTGAAGACAATAAAATCTATAGGGTAAATGAATTTATCAACTTGTACTAACACATCCTCAACTATTCCTTTAGGCACTTTTACAGATCTATCAACAAGTAAAAGAGTTACAGAAGTTGGTTTCAACTCACCTAGATTGAGACTTTGAAAAACCAAATATGGAAGTAAATTCACACTAGCTCCAAGATCAAGTAAATCTCTTTCAATTTTATGTTCTCTAATAAAGCAAGAAATTGTAGGACAACGAGGGTCTTTATATTTCAAAGCATTATTGTTCTGAAGAATAGCACTTACTTGTTTGGCTAAAAATGCTTTCTTTTTCACATTCAATTTTCTCTTGATAGTGCACAGATCTTTCAAAAATTTAGCATAGGAAGGTACCTGTTTAATAGCATCCAACAAAGGTATATTGATCCTTACTTGTTTGAAAGTTTCAAGTATTTCAGACTTGTGATTGACTTTTCTTTGTTTGGTCATGGCATGAGGAAATGGAAGTGATGGCGGAGAATCAGTATTTTCTTTACAATGTTTAGATTCAACCCCTTCCTTACCCTCAGAGATTGACTCATCATCTTTCTCACAAGGTTCAAGAGTGGGTTTTTCAATAACCTTACCACTGCAAAGAGTGATGACTGATTTGACTTGATTTATGTGTTGGCTTCCGGAACTACTTGCATTTGCATTGCATTGCCCATTAGGATTTTGCTGTGGTTGAGATGGAAACTTACTTTTCTCTTGAAAACTAAGAGTAGATGTGAACTTTGCAAGAGTATCTTTAAAATCTATCATGCTTTGAGCAAGTTGAGTGTTGATTGCCTCTTGCTTTTCAATGAATGCATGCAATGTTTCCTCAAGATTTCTTCTAGGAGGTGGAGCATAAGGAGGTGTATATCCATGAGAATTTTGGAAAGTTTGGTGTGCTTGAAATGGGGATTATGAAGTTTGTGCATTATTGTTACCACTCTTCCAACTAAAATTTAGGTGATTTCTCCAACCAGGGTTGTATGTTTGCTAGTGTGGGTTAAGATTGGGAAACTGTTTAAAGCATGGGCTTATTCATGGAGGCATTCCTTAAAAGAAGGCAAAGTTGG
Organism: Populus tomentosa; assembly: GCA_018804465.1. Classification (NCBI taxonomy): domain Eukaryota; kingdom Viridiplantae; phylum Streptophyta; class Magnoliopsida; order Malpighiales; family Salicaceae; genus Populus; species Populus tomentosa. The sequence continues at coordinate 8,333,700 of CM031999.1, read as the reverse complement.
ACATTCATTGGTTGCATGTTCATTTGTTTCACAGATTTTACACACAATGTCTTGAACAGATTTTAATTGAAGACTCCTTTTCAATTCTAGTGCCTCGACTTTTCTAGCTAAAGATGCAAACTTGGCTTGGAGGTCATGGTCTTCCCTAAGATTGTACATACCTCCATTAGATGTATGAGGTTGGGTTTTACTTGGTGCCTCATAAGTGTCTGTAGTGTCCCAATTTTGAGCATTTTTAGCTAGCAAGTCTAGGTACTCCATTGCTTCATTAGGGTCTTTATCTTCAAAAGTTCCATTGCACATCAATTCAACCATTTGCCTATCTGTAGGTGTTAACCCTTCATAAAATTGTGAAACCAATCTCCATGTTTCAAAACCATGATGAGGGAAAGTATTAAGCAAGTCTCGATACCTATCCCAATATTGGTAAAATGTTTCACCTGGTTTTTGAGTGAAAGTGGTGATTTGTCTTTTGAAAGAGTTTGTTCTGTGAGATGGAATTTCTTTAAAAATTGTTATTGTATTTCATCTCAAGTACGAATGGATCCTGATCTAAGATTTTGTAGCCATGTTTTAGCTTTATCTTTTAATGGAAAAGGGAAAAAGCTTTAATCTAATGGTATTCATGCTACAATTTAAGTCATTATAGATGTTACCAACTTCTTCAAATTCTCTCAAATGCAAGTATGAATTTTCTAGATCTAAGCCATGAAAAGAAGGTAAAAGTTGAATAATGTCTGGCTTAAAATTAAAATGAGATGCATCATGAGGGAAAACTATGCATGAGGGTGCACTTGTTCTTGTGGGATTCATGTGGTCTTTAAGTGTTCTAACACGGTTATTCTCATTATGAAGTGACTGGTTATCTTCTTCGGCCATATCTTTTGAAAATGATGAGGATACCCTACAAAGTCTACCACTTAATGTACGTGACCAAACACTCATGCACATGTAGAAAGAGAATAAAAGGAAGAAGAAAATAAAAGAAAAATAAACAAAATAAAAGAAATAAAGTTAGATACAAGAAAAGTGAAAAGCGAAAATAAAATAAATACTATAATTTGTACAAGAATTTACCTCCCCGGTAACGGCGCAAAATACTTGACACGACCAAAAGATTAATGTCTTCTCCTAAGTGTAAGAGTGTCGAAGTAATAAATAACCCGACAAGACCGGGGTCGAACCATAGGGAGGTTAATTGTATAAATTATAGACAACAATAATACAACAACAACAACAACAACAATAATAGTAGTAGTAGTAGTAGTAGTAATAATAATAATAAAGAAGAAGAAGAAATTGATGAGAACTTTGAGACGGAAAATTAATGTAAGGATTAAACAATTATAAAAACAAATGTTAAAGTTAGATGATCCACTAATGGTATTTCAAACAAGTATAGTATAAACTCTTATTATTCAACTGGAAATCACACACAAAGGAGGATCCAATAAGATGATTTGTCATTAATAGCTCATTATAAATTGTTAACATGATCATATTAATTATCTTATTTAAGTAACACCAAACTTTTAAATATTGTTAGGAATTCATGATGCTAACTTGTGTTAACAACAAATCAAGTTCCTTTTATAGCACAAGTGTAGGTAATACCATACGGTTGGGCTATGAGAGTGCCAAGCATTTGTTGTACCAAGTGTTAAACAACACAAATCTAGATCAACCATTTAGCAAGCAAGGTATTAAGAATTAATAAGATAAAAAGATAAGACATGTTAATATTAAACATTAAGGTCCATGTTGAGTTTACACTAGACTTATTCTTACACCATTAGTGTAACCTTTTCACATTGACATAATAAACTTGGCTTAAACATAATGAAGAAGAGAAACATAAATAAACAAAATACAAACATAAATAAGATACAAGTTAACTAAGTAAAGGAAAGGAAATGAAAAGCATAAACAAGATATTAATGAAGGAAAAACTTAAGAATTACAAAAAAGAAAATATAAAGAGAGAAAGCAAGAGCAAGATCTTGATTTGAACAACAAAGCCCCTAAATGCATGGCAAATGCCTCCTTTTATAGGCCAAAATTTAGAACTATTAATTTGATGACTAATTGTTGAGTGAGTGGCCAACTCGTGACTTGATGAAAATCCTTATCTTCTTGTCTGAATAAAACGTCATTGCTAGCATCAGAACTGGAACCACTTGTACTCATGAAAGTTATAGGAAATTGTCTTATCTTTCTAGGAAAACAAATTGAGGTCATTTGGACTTCTAGAACTCGAGATATGGGTTGAACATTGAACAGTGTTTGGGCTGTAGGACAGATTCAGACTTCTCTATTGTTGCTATAATTTGGACTTGAAAACAGCTTTTTTAAATCTTGGACTCCACATGAAAGATGTAGGCCTATGTCTTATCGAATCTTTCAAAGAAAATTGAGGTCATTTGAAAATCTAGAACTCAAGATATGACCCAATTACCGAACAATGTTCCAGTTTGGACTACACTAACATCTCTTTTCTAAGTTTGGCTCTCTCTTTGTCATTTCAATTTCAATACTTAAACTCATCAATCAATCTTTTCATTTATGTGATAGGCCTGCATTTAAGATGAACATTTACTATAAATTAAAGGTATCTTATATTATTAGGTATGTTATTATAAAACATGTTTAGTTAAGGAGTTATTGATACTTTAAAGGCAAAATGATGATATAAAACCTAGAAAAAAATGCACTTTTAAGTACTAATCACACACCATACAATTTTGACATCAAACCCCAAATTCAGTTTAGGACACACTATTGGGCAGTCAATGTTAATTCATTGCAACCAACTTAATTTCTGCAGCGAATTACAAATTCTGTGCAGACCATACAACTTCGGCAATGAACCCTAAATTCGCTGCAGGACACACAATTCGGTAGTGAATGTTAATTCACTGCAGGCAAATGAATTTTGACAGCGAATCACAAACTCACTACAGACCATACAATTTCGATAGCGAGCTCCAAATTCGTTGCACGACACATATTGGGCAGTGAATGTTAATTCACTGCAAGCAACTCAATTTTGGCAGTGAATTACAAATTCTGTGCAGACTATAAACTTCGATAATGAACCCTAAATTTGTTGCATGACACACAATTCGGCAGTGAATGTTAATTCATTGCAGGCAACTCAATTTTGACAATGAATCACAAATTCGTTACAGATCATACAATTTTGGCAACGAACCCCACATTTGCTGCAGGACACATAATTGGGTAGCGAATGTTAATTAGCTAGAAACAACTCAATTTTAGCAGCGAATTTAAAATTCAGCAGCGAACTTCAATTCGCTGCAGACCATACAACTTGGGTAGCAAACCCTAAATTCACTCCAGGACACAGACAATTGGGTAGCGAATGTTAATTCGCTGTAAAAAACTCGATTTCGGCAACGACGTACAAATTCATTGTAGACTATACAACTTCGACATCAAACCTTAAATTCACTGCAGGACACATAATTCGGCAGCGAATGTTAATTCACTACAGGCAACTAAATTTTGGCAACGAATCAAAAATTCACTACAGACCATACAATTTCGGCAGCGAGCTCCAAATTCTGTGCAGACCATACAACTTTGGCAATGAACCTTAAATTGGCTGCATGACACACAATTCGACAGTGAATGTTAATTCATTGCAGGCAACTCAATTTTGGCAATGAATCACAAATTCGCTGCAGACCATACAATTTTTGTAGCGAACCCCACATTCGCTACAGGACACACAATTGGACAGCGAATGTTAATTAGCTACAAACAAATCAATTTCAGCAGCGAATTTGAAATTCACTAGAGATCATACAACTTGGGCAACAAACCCTAAATTCACCTCAGGACACAGACAATTGGGTAGCGAATGTTAATTCGCTGCAAAAAACTTGATTTCGGCAAAGACGTACAAATTCGTTGTAGACTATACAACTTCGACATCGAACCTCAAATTCACTGCAGGACACATAATTCGGCAGCGAATGTTAATTCACTGTAGGCAACTGAATTTTGGCAGCGAATCACAAATTCGCTACAGACCATACAATTTTGGCAGCGAGCTCCAAATTCACTGCATGACACATATTGGGCAGTGAATGTTAATTCGCTGTAAGCAACTCAATTTCGGCAGCGAATTACAAATTCTGTGCAGACCATACAACTTCGGCAATGAACCCTAAATTCGCTACATGACACACAATTCGGCAGTGAATGTTAATTCATTGCAGGCAACTCAATTTTGACAATGAATCACAAATTCACTGCAGACCATACAATTTTTGCAGCAAACCCCACATTCGCTATAGGACACACAATTGGGCAGTGAATGTTAATTAGCTACAAACAAATCAATTTCAACAGTGAATTTGAAATTCGCTGGAGACCATACAACTTGGGAAGCGAACCCTAAATTCACCTCAGGACATAAACAATTGGGTAGCGAATGTTAATTCGCTGCAAAAAACTCGATTTTGGCAACGACGTACAAATTCATTGTAGACTATACAACTTCGACATCGAACCTCAAATTCGCTGCAAGACACACAATTCGACAGCGAATGTTAATTCACTATAGGCAACTGAATTTTTGCAGCGAATCACAAATTCGCTACAGACCATACAATTTCGGTAGCGAGCCCCAAATTCACTGGACGACACATGTTTGGCAGTAAATGTTAATTTGCTATAACCAACTCAATTTCGGTAGCGAATTACAAATTCTCTGCAGACCATACAAGTTCGACAACAAACCCTAAATTCGCTATAGGACACACAAACCAGCAGCGAATGTTAATTCACTACAAGCAACACAAGGCAACGAATTATAAATTTGCTGCAGACCATACAACTTCAGCAGAGAACCCCAAATTCATTGCAGGACACACAATTCATCAATGAATGTTAATTCACTGCAGGCAACTCAATTTCAACAATGAATCACAATTTCATACTTCACATAAACTGAGGTAGGGTGTTTGGGGTTGGGTTAAAGGTGTTCCTATCCATGTTTTAGTCTGTCTAAAACTAATTTTACCCCTCCCTCTTGGCTTCTTAAGACAACCTGATTGTTTTCCTAACTTTCAATTAGGCTGTGTCGCTATCGATTCAGAAATTGACGGCAGCGGTGGGGTTGTTTGGACCATTTTTTTTCCTGTTTATAGTGTTTATGTAAGCATCAAACATATGTTTTAAGTAAATGGAAAATGGAAAGAATATAATATGAATTGTGAGAACCGATGTAAAAGAAATAATTGAATTGATGGGTGGCTAAAGGTTATTGCGTGTATGCAATAAAGTTATTTGATGTTGTGTTACCTAGAAGGATAGGAAAAGACCTGAGGAAATGTATAAGTTATAGGGGAAACTCTACTATAAATTTGGTAAACCAAAGAATCAATAATGGGATGTATTGTTAGACAGGTTGCACAAAAAAAGAAAAATTACCCCATTATACTCATACATGATGATTAGAAATATGAAAGTTACATGGGAATTTCAAGTTGTTACATTAACACCTACTATCAAACAATCCCCTATTATGTTATAAACACATTATCAAAACAATTCCTTAACACCCTATATACATGTTGTAAAACCCCAGCTCAATTATTATGGTATTAGTCATTTTGATAAACGACTAGAACAATTTAAGAATCGATCAAACCATTTCTCAAAATGGTTAGACCGTTTTGGCTACTATTTTGTGTTTTGATTTTTTTGTTTTGTTTTCTTTGATTCTTTTGGATTGTTTAAGGAATATGGGTGATTATTATGTGGAAAACAAAAACATAATATATGTGTATTGATACAATCATATTATTTGATAGTTTTACCCATATTTACGTAGTATTTTGTCTATGTTTTATGTATAAAATGGCTTGATATTTTTTGTTTTATGTTTTGAAGGCACTTTTAGATGTAAGATAAAAAACAAATGCAGATAATCAACAAATTTGACCTTCGATTGATGTTTTGTGGAAAGCCTAAGCTCTAAAAGTTGAAACGAAGTATCTTGCATTCTGCTAATGTTGACCTTTGACCATTCCGACTTGAATATCTTGAGCTAGAGAAGTCCATTTGATTCAAACTAAATTTTGTTGGATTCGTGACTCAAAGACCTATTAGCCTACCAAATGTCAGCAAAAAAAGAGCTCATAGGAGAGAGATATGTTTTTTCTAAGATGACACAGGAATTCTGCCAACATATAGGTTTTGTGAAGAAACAACTCTAAATTACTTCCCAAAGTATCCAAACCAACATCCAAGTCTTTATTTCGACAATTTAACTCTTATAAGTCCAAAGTCAATGCTTGAGGATTTTATGCAAGGCTATTTCTCTTTTTTTTTAGGAAAATAGTTATTGAACTACTTAAATGTAAATTGTCTATATAGGTAAGGACTATTTTGTAGGAAAGAGGGATTAGGGTTTCCTATCAAATAAAAAGAAAGACAGAAAGGAAGAGAGGGGGCGGCCAGAAGAGAAGAAAAACACACCCTTGCCTCCAATAACCTGAAATCATGCATTCTTCTTTCCTTTTGATTAGTTGTTCAATAGACATGCAAGGCTAAGCTTTTTTTCTTAGTTGCAAGGACACAAAAACCTTTGAAATTCAAAAGCTGTGAGATTTATTTTACCTTTTCTTTCAGTTTATATGATGACTATGTTTGTTTTCCTATGCTTATTTCCTATGATTGTTTATTTTCATTGCTAGAGCAGACTCTAAATTATTATTGTAGACAATCTATTGCTAAGTTTGATATCAAAATCAAAGTTGTGGTATATAAACTTGTGAAGCAATCAAGTTTATAAATTATAGTGGATCTACATTATTAATCTTAGGGTGAACATTCGAACAAATTAAACATGATCTGTGGACAATTATGTTGTTTAGATTAATCAATTTATCTAGTTCTTAAGATTGTCATTGAATAAAATTACTAGTGCGGACACTATGGTTGTTTACTAGTTAGAGTTAGTTACACTACGGATCGGTTAACTAACTAATGTTAAGAAAAGATAAAGATTCAGATTATAAATTGGTCTTCAATGATCAGTTCTAATTTTCATAGGTGCACGTGACTTGAAACCAAGGTTTGTTCTATTGATAGTTTTCTGATTTATTTAATTTAGCTTGATTGTTTTATTCTGCTATGGCCTAGATAATCTCAAAGTCCCCTAATTGCATATTGTATAGCATAAAATTTTGAACTAAACCTTCCTCGTGGGATCGACCCCTTACTTGCTCTATATTATCTTGTTTATTTAAGCTAGGGTAATTAATATGTGTGACTGCGACATCGCAATAAATTTTGGCGTCATTCCTGGGGAAGTAATTTTAGTTTATTTTTATGCTATGATTGTTTTTTTTATTTTGTAAAAAAAAAGAAACAAAAACAATGTTGCTTGCAGCGATATTGTTCAAAACAAATTTTTTGGTGGAATCAGGCCTCAACCTTTTATTTCCTAAAGGAAAATGATGTTTTGAACAAGACTACTAGCTTTTTGCCACTAGCCTCACCTTATTGAGGCTAAATTCCGCTATTGTCTACTGTTTTTAGGTAGTTTTTGTGCTCTAGCATAGGATTTTCATTTAATTTGCACTATTCTAAATTGATTGTGTGGTTGATTTCTTTTAAGTTTTCTTGACGATATGTGCATGTAAACCGTTCTATTAACCAAAGACAATTGCAGGTAGATCTCGAAATAAAAAACACTTTATGCAAGTTATGAAAGGAAGCTCACATCAAAACCATGGCTTTTGCACGACAACAGACACTCAAAGTGCTCACTACTCCCAACATGGAGAAATCAACCATTGTGCATAAACATCAACAACAATGCCAACTTGGAAAATTGCATAAAGAATATTTTTCTTGAAAAGTATTTCCTAGCCTCTCAAGTTGCCAGCATAAGAAAATAAATATGTGGGATTCAACAATCTCATGGGGAGACTCTTCGAGTATTGGGAAAGATTTGAGCAACTATGCATTCAATGCCCTCATCATCAGATACCCGATCAACTACTCATTCAATATTTCTATGAAGGACTTATGCCTACTAACCATAGCATCATTGATGCGGCAAGTGGAGGGGCATTGGTAGATAAGACACCCGATGCTGCGCGCCAATTGATCTCAAATATGGCAGCCAACTCGAAATAATTTGGCAAGCGTGGAGACCTTCTGAGCAAACGGGTAAATGAGGTAAGTATTGCTAACCTTCAGAATAAAGTTAATGATCTTACTTCTCTTGTGCGTTCTTTGGCTTGTGGAAATGTACAGCAGGTGAAAGTTTGTAGCATATACTCCTTACAAGGACATGCTTCAGATATGTGCCCAACAATGCAAGAAGATTACATTGAACAAGCTTATGCAATTGATGGAGGATCCAACAAACAACCCCAGTGTAAATATGATCCCTTTTCCAACACGTACAATCCCGGATGGAGAGATCATCCCAACTTATGCTGTGGGAACCCACTTAAACAAGCCAATCAAGCCCAACAATTCCATCCCCGTGGATTTCAGTCCCAACAGAATTTCAAGCGAGACAGCCCCCTACATTCACAAATTCCAATGTTATGGTGTCATTGAGTGATGATCTTCGTGAGATGATAAAACCTTGGCTTCTAACACAGTGAGCTTGCAACAAAATGTCATGTCTTTTCAACAAGAAACAAGGTCAAGCATTCATAACTTAGAGAAGTAAATGAGGCAAATAGCTTCAAGTGTAGGGAAATTGGAGGCACAAATCAATGAAAAGTTGGGATTATACAATAAAGCATGAGAGGCCTTATCAGCTTCAATGGTTGAATGAATGTGGTGTTGTTAGGGTGAATAAATAGGTGATGATTTCTTTTTCAGTAGGCAAATATAAGGATGAAGTGTTATGTGATGTTATGCCTATGCATGCTACTCATCTATTACTAGGGAGGCCTTGGCAATTTGATAGAAAAGCCAAGCACGACGGGTTTAAGAACAAGTATACATTGGAGAAGGATGGCAAGATTTATACATTTGCCCTACTCTTACCAAAGCAAGTGTATGAAGATCAACTTCAATTGAAGAAGGTTATGAGGAAGAGCAACATGCTTCGGCCAAAGTAGAGGAACAACAAGATTCTGCCAAAATGGAAAAACAAGCTGAACAACATGGTGAGGATGTGAGGAAGAGAGAAAAGAAAGTGAGCCTTGAGTTGGAAACAAAAAGGAACAAAGTTTTGGCCCTTAGGACATCAAGGAAGGGTCACAACCAAGAACAAAGAAATCAAAGGAAGGTTGAGATTGGAGAGAAAATAAGTGGAGAGAAGAAAGAAATGGTGAGAAAAGAAGAGTGTGTAGAAAAAGTGGGGAAACATCTTAATTGTTTTGCAAAATCTAATGATCTTAAACATGCATATCTTTCTGACTTGCCTATGATTTTACTTGTGTATAAGGAGGCATTCTTTAACTCAGATGATTTAGATTCTTGTGTTCCTATTGTTGTTAAAGTTCTTTTGTAGGAATTTAAGGATGTCTTTCTAGATGACATTCCTAGTGGTTTGCCACCAATTAGAGGTATTGAGTATCAAATTGACTTTGTTTCATGAGCATCTATACCAAATAGGCTGGCTTATGGGAGCAATCCTAAAGAGCTTTAAAGGCAAGTGGGGGGAGTTGATGTCGAAAGCATACATTCAAGAGAGCATGAGTCTTTGTGCAGTTCTCGTGCTTCTTATTCCAAAAAACAACAAAACTTGGCGAATGTGTGTGGATTGTCGAGCTATCAATAACATCATTGTAAAGTATCAACATCCCATCCTAGATTAGATGATATGTTGGATGAATTATATGGTTCTAAATTGTTTTTGAAAATTGATTTGAAAAGTGGTTATCATCAATCAGGATGAAAGAAGGGGATGAATGGAAAACTGCTTTTAGAACTAAATATGGTTCGTATGAGTGGTTGGTTATGCCTTTTAAAGTTACTAATGCACCTAGTACTTTTATGAGATTCATGAATCATGTGTTGCGTGCTTTTATTGGTAAGTTTGTAGTCATTTACTTTGATGATATCTTGATTTATATTAAGGAGATTGATGAGCATGTAGGTCATTTGAGACAAGTTCTTGATGTGCTTTGAAAAGAGTCCTTTTATGCTAATTTGAAAAAGTGTGACTTTTGCATGGATAGGATTGTTTTTCTTGGATATGTGGTTATTGTAAAAGGTATAGATATGGATGAGGCTAAGGTTAAGGCTATTCAAGAAAGGCCTACACCAAAATCCATAACAAACGTTAGGAGTTTTCATGGTTTGGCTAGTTTTTATAGGAGATTTGTTAAAGACTTTAGTACGATAGCCTCTCCATTGATTGAAATTGTTAAGAAAGCCATGGGTTTCAAGTGGGGAGAAGAACAAGAAAATGCTTTTAGCTTGTTAAAATCAAAGTTGATTTCACACCTTTACTATCTTTACCTGATTTTAATAAAGCTTTTGAGATTGAATGTGAAGCTTCAGGAATAGGTATTGGAGCTGTTCTAATGCAAGAAAAATGGCTCATTGCTTATTTTAGTGAGAAACTCAATGGTGCAACTCTTAACTATCGCACTTCTGATAGAGTTGTATGCAGTAGTGAGGACTTTAGAGACTTGGAAACATTATTTGTAGCCCTGAGAGTTTTTCATACATACTGATCACCAATCGTTGAAACATTTGAAGGGTCAAGGTAAGTTAAGTAAGAGACATGCTAAGTGGGTTGAGTTTATTGAAACTTTTCCATATGTGATTAAATACAAGCAAGGTCAAGAAAATGTGGTCGCTGATGCCTTGTCACGAAGGTATGTTCTTCTCAATACTCTTAATACTAGGATTTGAGTATATTAAGGAGTTGTATCTTGATGATCATGATTTTGGTGCTATATATGACACATGCAAGGTTTCGGCCAAGGATAAATATATTTAGGCATGATGGATTTTTGTTTAAGGAAAATAAATTATGTTGGCCTCATTGTTCTTTACATGAATTGCTTGTGAGGGAAGCATAGGGGAGTTTTAATGGGGAATTTTGGAATTACTAAAACTTTGGAGGTTCTGCATGAGCACTTTTATTGGCCTAATATGAAAAGAGATGTGCAAAGAATATGTGACAAATGCATAATATTTATAATGGACTATACACACCTTTGCCTGTTCCTAAGAAACCTTGGGTTGATATTTCTATGGATTTCATTTTAGGTCTACCTAGGTCTAGGAAAGGGAGAGATTCTATATTTATTGTTGTGGATAGATTTTTTAAGTGGAACATTTCATTGCTTGCCATAAAATCAATGATGCAACAAATATAGCTTAACTATTCTTTAAAGAGGTCATTCGGCTATATGGTCTTCCTAGAAGCATTGTATCCAATCGAGATGTTAAGTTTTTTAGTTATTTTTGGAAGGTTTTATAGGGTAAGTTAGGAACTAAACTTGTATATTTTAGTACTTGTCATCCATAAACAGATGGCCAAATTGAAGTTTTTAACCAGACTTTGAATCAATTGTTAAGGGCTCTCATTTAAAAGAATCTTAAAAATTAGAAAAATTGTTTGTCATTCATTGAATTTGTATATAATCATAGTGTGCCTTCTACTACTGATTATTCACTATTTTAGATTGTGTATGGTTTTAGCCCTTTAACACCATTAGATTTGATTCCTTTACCTGTTGATGAAATGGTTAGTCTTGATGGTAATAAAAAAATCATAGGTGGTGAAAGATATTCATGCAAAGATTCGGCAACAAATTGAAAAGAAGAATGAACAATATGCAAACAAAGCCAATAAGGGACGAAAATTGGTGAGATTTGAACCAAGTGATTGGGTTTGGGTGCATATGAGGAAGGAAAGGTTTCCTGAACAAAGAAGATCAAAGTTGATGCCTCGAGGAAATGGTCCTTATCAAATCATAGAAAGGATTAATGATAATGCCTACAAAGTGGATATACCAGGTGAGTATGGTGTTAGTGCTACATTCAATGTTTTTTTATCTTTCTTTGTTTGATGTAGGTGATGATTCAAAGTCGAATCCTTTTAAGGAGAGAGGGGATGATGTGATCCAATCATCAAAGGATCCATTGGATGTTCCAGTTGGTCTAGTTACTAGGTTTAGGGCTAAGAAGTTCAAAGAAGCTTTCAATGGACTTCTTCAAGATACATAGGCTAAGGTGAACTTCAAGAGGATTTTTAATAATAAAGAGCAAGCCTTGATTAATTCGATTCATGTTCAAGAGGGGCTTGTTGGTGGAACCAAGACCATTACACAAGAATTGGAAGAAGAAGACTAAATTCGGACAGTTTGACCTTTAGTTACTCTTTGGATCGTACTGAAGCTACAAATATAATTTTGCTATGATTCTAGTTGGGCTAGAAACTAGACTTCCATACCTTTCCAATGATATATGGCATGCCTTCTAATTCAATAAGACGAGAGAGAACCATCTATTTTAAGTTGAGTTTTTGCTGCTACTAGACAGAATGCGGAAACAACAAACTTGTTTTGTTTGATTAGTTAGGCTATCAAACTTTATTTATTTTGAGAGGAGACATTTTATTTGTGTAAACACCAAAAAAAAAAGTAAAGCTGAAATGACTCCATCATCACTGTCGATTTCTAAATCGGCAGCGACACACTTTTGGGCTGCCGAATTCTGAATCGACAGCGGCACAGTTGGCTGCCAATTTCTGAATCTGCAGCTACATAGTTTTGCTGCTGATTTCTAAATCGACAACGGAAAAGTTTTGGCTGCCGATTTCTGAATTGGCAGCGATACAGTTTTTAGCTGCCGATTTTTGAATCAGCAGCGGCACAGTCGACTGCTGATTTTTGAATCGACAGCGCCACAGTTTTGCTGCCGATTTTTGAATAGACAACAAAAAAGTTTTGGCTTCTAATGTCTAAATCGGCATCAATGCAGTTTTGTTGCTGATTTCTGAATTGGCAGCAGCAAAGTTTTTTGCTACTGATTTATGAATCGATAATGAAGAAGTTTTTTATTATCGATTTTTGAATCGACAGCAACAGTGTAATATCTAAGAAAAATTAGAATTGGACCAGCCTATCCTAGGGGAGAATGAGAATAGAAACCAGCCCAAGATAACCTAAAAGGGGGGGTAAGGACAGCTTGGGTCCCAAACACCCCATAATAATTTGGGGGCTATAAATATAAGGAGAGAGAAAGGGTGGCTGCCCACTCTTTCTAAATTAAGCTGCATGCTTTTGCCCCCTTCCCCCTTCCCAAAACGAGTTACATGCTCTTGTTCTTTCCTCCTTCCTAAAAAGAGCTCAACAACTCTGTTGCATGTGCCTTAGGCATGAGAGAGAGAAGGGAGAGCTTGACAAGATGCTGGACAGCTGCAAACATGAAGGGAGTAGAGGCCTAAAATCGGTGGGAAACTAACAGAAGGAGGAGAAAACCAAAAGAGAGGAATAGGAAGAAGCAAATTGGGAACAGAAGGAGAGAAATGTTGTCAAACCCGTCCCAAAAATACTAAATCCATGAGGTATGAACCATGTCCTTCTCCACCTGTTCTTAAGGCCTTGAAACCAAAAGGAAGAAGAAAACTATGGATGCATGGCTTAGAAATGTTACTCCAATTGTTATGGAAAGAACTAAGCTAAAAAGGAGGGACAAAAAACAGGGCTGAATCGGGGACTTAATTCCAGAATATTTAACAAAAGAAATATTGCAAATTTGAATACACAAACTTGGAAAGTTGGTCAGCCATGGTGAGGGTTGAACATAATAGGGATTAAAGGAATAAAATGCATAGATGACAACCTTATAAGAGATGTTAGATCATACAAAAACCCAAATAGAATTATACTTGTGTTAATGGTGTGATTCAACATGTTTGGTTGATGTAGTTATATGAAAATGTGTTGATAATAAATCTTGAAGAAACATGTTGTAGTTGAAATGGAAATTGCCGCTTGACAATGCATTGATTTTGTTGTGTGATGAATAGATTTGTATAACTTAAGCTAGTAGTTAGAAGAACCTAAATCAAATATGCATGTTGAGATTTGGTGGTGCATTGTTCATGCTTTTGTGATACGAATTGGAGTATAACTATTGTCATTATGTGTAAAAGTTTCAGCTAGGAAGTGTTACAAAGGAGAAAAGCCTAGCGTAAGCTTTATGTTTGGCCAAAGGGATGAAGTCGAATCAATAACGATTCCATCGCTGCTACCGATTTGTGAATTGGCAGCGATAGGGGTTGCTTTTATGAATTCTGAGTCAGCAGCAACTCAGTTCCCGTTAACAATTTCTATGTCAGTAGCAAGTTAGTCTCGCTGTCAAATTATGCTATCTGTAGTGAATCAATCTTCGCTGCTGATTCTGGTGTCAACGGCGAATCAGTGTTCGTTGTTGAATTATGTCGTTCGCGGTGAATCTGCTTTTGATGCTGAATTGTGTCGTTCGTGGCAAATCTGCTTTTGCTGCCAAATTATGTTGTCTATAGCAAATCAAGTGTTCACTACCGAATTGGTGATGTCCGCAGCGAATCAGGTGTTCGCTGCCGAATTGTGTTGTCCGCGATAAAATAGGTTTTCACTATCAAACGTAGCGAATCAGGTGTTCGTTGTTGAATTATCTTGTCCACAGTGAATAATATTTTTGCTGCCAAATTTGTGTTGTCCATAGCAAATTATCTTTTCACTACAGAATTTGTGTTGTCCGCAGCGAATCAGCTTTTCACTGCAGAATTGTGTTATCCATAGCGAATCAGGTGTTCGTTGCCAAATTTTGTATTTCACAACGAATCTTCATTTTCGAATTATATTGTCTACAACGAATTAGCTTTTCATCATCGAATTTGTGTTGTCCGCAATGAATCATCTTTTCGCTGCTGAATTGTCTTGTCCGCAACAAATCAGGTGCTCGCTGTCAAATTTGAGTTGTCCGTAATGAATCAGGTTTTGCTGACAAAGTTGTGTTGTCTACAACGAACCTGCATTCACTGTTGACACGACCAAAAGATTGATGTCTTCTTCCAAGTGCAGGAGTGTCAAAGTAATAAATAACCCGGCAAGACCGAGGTCGAACCATAGAGAGGTTAATTGTATAAATTATAAATAATAAGACGACGACAACAACAACAACAACAACAATAATAGTAGTAGTAATAGTAGTAGTAGTAATAATAATAATAATAATAATAATAATACTCAGTACGTGGTGTTGTTATACCTGAGAATGATTTAAAAGATCGGGTCACAGGTTTCTAGCCTATATACTGAGTTTATAAAAAAATCAAAGAGATAAATTATATAATATAAGTAGAATGTAAATAACAATAACAATAACAATAACAATAATAATAATAATAATAATAGTAGTAGTAGTAGTAGTAGTAGTAGTAATAAAAAGAAGAGGAGGAAGAAATTAATGAGAACTTTGAGATGGAAGATTAATGTAAGGATTAAACAATGATAAAAACAAATGTCAAGGTTAGAGGATCCATCAATGGTATTTCAAACAAGTATAGTATAAACTCTTATTACTCAATTTAGAAACCACACACGGAGGAGGTTCCAATCGGATGATTTGTCATTAATAGCTCAATATAAATTATTAACATGATCATATTAATTATCTTATTTACATAACACCAAACTTTTAAATATTGTCAGGAATTCATGATGTTAACTGATGTTAACAACAAATCAAGTTCCTTTTATAGCCCAGGTTTAGGTAATACCATACGGTTGGGTTATGAGAGTGCCAAGCATTTGTTGTACCAAGTGTTATACAACACAAATCTAGATTAACCATTTAACAAGCAAGGTATTAAGAATTAGTAAGATAAAAAGATAAGACATGTTAATATTAAACATTAAGGTCCATGTTGAGTTTACACCATACTTATTCTTACACCATTAGTGTAACCTTTTCACCTTGACATAATAAACTTAGCTAAACATAATGAAGAAGAGAAACATAAATAAACAAAACAAGAACATAAATAAGATACAAGTTAACTAAGGAAAAGAAAGGAAATGAAAAGCATAAACAAGGTATTAATAAAAGAAAAACTTAAGAATTACAAAAAAATATAAAGAGAGAAATAAAGAGCATGAACTTGATCTGAACAACCAAGCCCCCAAATACATGGCAAATGTCTCCTTTTATAGGCTAAAATTCAGAATTATTGATTTGATGACTAATTGTTTAGTGGGTGGCCAACTTTTGACTTGGTGAAAATCCTTATCTTCTTGTCTGAATAAAACAAAAATGTTACCATCCGAATTGGGTCCACTGGAAAACATGAAAGTTGTAGGAAGTTGACTCAGCTTTCTAGGAAAAAAAATGGATGTCATTTGGACTTCTAGAACTCCAGTTATGGGCCAAACACTGAACAGTGTTCGGGCTGCAAGACAGATTCAGACTTCTCCATTATTGCTATAATTTGGACTTGAAAACGGCCTTCTTAGATCTTGATGAAAATATAAAAGTTGTAGGCCTATGTCTTACGGAATCTGTGTAAAAAGTTGAGGTGATTTGGACATCTAGAACTCCAGATATGAGCCAAACACCCAACAGTGTTCCAGTTTGGACTGCACCAACATCTCTTTTCTAAGTTTCACCCTCTCTTTATCTTCACAAATTTCAGTAGTTGAATTCATCAATCAATCCTTTGATTTATGTGATTGGCCTGCATTTAAGATGAACATTTATCATATATTAGGGCATTTTATAGTATTAGACTTGTTATTATAAAACATGCTTTAGTTAAGGAGTTATTGATACTTTAAGTGCAAAATGATGATAAAAAACCTTGATAAATATGCACTTTTAAGTACTAATCACACCCCCCCAACCAGCTTATTACTAGTCCCTAGTAATCAAAGCGTTAAAATAGAAAAACAATTTGGAAATTCCATAAAGCAAGGCATTCATCATTCAACTTACTTTAATTTATCTAGATAAACAAACTCTCATTAAATTCATATATCTGCTCAATATCTCTTAAACAAGATATTACTAAACCTTTTTTTTGTGCTCAAAATATCAACATATAGTTATGGGGCTTTATTTGGAAGAAAAACAAATTTTTGTTCTAATGTTTAAGGCTAACTTCCTTAGGTTGGGATTATTATTTTTTTCCTTTTTCTTTTATTTATTTATTTATTTATTTATATACACATACAACTTGAAACACAATGTATCTTTAACCCATGTAACGAGTTTTAGGCTAATGACTCCCAGACCAGTTGGTCTTAGTGCATTAGGTGTTGAGACACCCCTACGAGCTTAGCAACTCGGGTTGCAGATACTGATACGTAGATAGTGCAATGTTTGATTCCTTTAAGCTTTTCTCCTCAACCCATGTAACAAGCGTTGGGCCAATAGCTCCCAAGTCAGTTGACTTTAGGGTATTAAGTGTTAAAACACCCCTTCGGGCTTAATTGCTTAGGTTAGGGAGGCTACGAAACCAAACTTATCTACCTTTTTATTATCTTTTTTTTTTTTGCAAATTATGTGCTATCCCTTTCCCTTAGTTGTTACCTTTAACAAAAGAACATAAATAATGTAATAATCCAATGTGCAACCCACAATCATATGTTAAAGTGTGTGTGTGAAAATAAAGATTTAAAAATACTTGTTAAATGAGCATATGAGTAAAATCAAGTGCTACCAATACGAGAGTTTGTAAACCTGAATATTTCAAGAAGTATTCTGATAGACCCTATTAAGAATGTTTACTAAGATGTGTCTCAATAGTCACTTTAACAAAATAACTCCTTTTACTCTGCCATCCTAGTAACAACAGTTTTGCAAATAGTTTATGAAATAGAAAACACAGGTTTTTTTTTTAAAAAATATCAACTGCTACCCTTTCCCCTCAACCAAAATGAGACATTGTCCTCAATGTCTTAAGGTAGAAAGATAGAGTATAGAAGACATCACCCGAAATAACAAACACCGACAAACCTGAAACACATTTAAACAAATATAAGAAACAACAAAACACAATAATAAAACCAAAAGACACAAAGCTTTTACAAACGAAGGCTCAAATCCAATCTAAGCTTTTTATGGCTTTCCTTAGTTGACCAATTTATGCGACTCATGGAGGGATTAATTACAGGGATGAAAGATTGTAGTTGGTCAATCAATTGTTCAGCAGTAGTAGTAGAGATTATGATTTGTCGTGCTGAAGATGTTTGAAATTCCTGTTCCACAGCATGATCAAGAAAAGACAACAACTTATCATAAAAACCATTAACATTTAACAAACCTATGGGTTTATGGTGAATGTGCAGTTGGGCCCAAGAGGAAATATGAAAGATCTCTTTTAATGTGCCCAGGCCACCTGGTAAGGCAATGAAGGCATCAACATGGTTAAACATTGCATTCAGTCGATCAGACATTGTGGGGACCTGTAATTCCTCTCCAATTGTTTTTCCAATGATGTCCCCTTGTGCTAAAGCTTTGGGGACAACCCCCAAAACTTGACTACCTCCTGAAAATGCAGCTTTTGACACTCCCCCCATTAACCCAAGGTTGCCTCCTCCATACACTAAATGAATCTTTCGCTCAGCTAGTACCTGACCAAGATGATTTGTTGATTCTAAAAACTCT
The DNA here is from genome assembly GCA_018804465.1 of Populus tomentosa. Lineage (NCBI taxonomy): Eukaryota > Viridiplantae > Streptophyta > Magnoliopsida > Malpighiales > Salicaceae > Populus > Populus tomentosa. Next base: position 8,315,079 of record CM031999.1, on the reverse strand, counting down.
TTTTCTTTCCCAGGACTGGATCCACCGAAAACACAAATGTTGTTTATGTGATTACTTGAGGAACCTGCCATTTCTACACACGTCTGTATTTGATGAATGTATGGGTTGAGTAGAAATGAAGGGAAGGAAGAGAAGAATTTATAGATGAGAAATTGAAAATGCAATCATACCACCTATATATAGGCCAGTTGTAGTCTCACTCTCTCTCTCTCTCTCTTTATTTATTTATTTATTTATTTTGAAAAAGCATGTGTATGTACAGGTAGTTGTGATTGTGGCTCACATCTTTCCTTGGTTTTACGTCCAAGAACGGCTTAGACGCCCTCTATGGGTCGGGGATAGGCTTCCCATCCAGTTTTCTTAAAAACTGGCAAACAGGGTCTTTTTTAGTCAGATTCCCAAGACTAAGTCGAGCATGTTCTTTATGGAATTGGAGCCATAAATCATAAATTGCACGATGCACATCTCCACTAGGGTGCGTCTCAAGAGTCAATAGAAGATTATCTAAAGACCCCTTACTCAGGCCATCCTTAATGAATTGTATTTTATCTTCACGGTTTACAGATACCATTACTAAATAACGACATGTCGCATTACAAGTCCATCTGGCACATCTGTGACAGACTTGCAGTCGTTTTGCACGACGTTTCTTTGCAAAAGTGCTTTTACCTGTTCCAGGCATGTGTGAAATGAAAGAATTGGAGGACTCACCTGATAACCGGACCTTTGCTTCAATCAGCCAACGAATATCTTCAGGAATTCCATGGTTCATTAACAACCTCAATCTTGCACATCTAGCACGGTAAATTTTTGTAATCGCATTCTGAGGCAAAGCGGGAAAATACTTTTTCAATTTTTCAAGAGTGGTGTCCATTTTCAAATGAGAATTGGATGAGAGTTCAAAGAAAGAAGAAAGAGAAGAGAATTGCACAATTATATACACAGATATCAGTTATCCTGGGAAACTGAAAGAACCGACTTAAGAGTCACGGAGTACCGTTATCCGCCATTTGACCGGGGTAAGAGAAACTAGCAAAACAAAAGATACACCCAAACAAAACACAAAACAATGTGAGAAAAAGAATCAATCTTTATATATAGGATCACTCAATTCAATAGAGTCATTTTCAACTGAAAAATTGTCAAAATAAACTTTCAACCGATGCCCATTTACCTTGAAAACATTGTCATTCTTTGGATTCTTGATATCACAGGCCCTATATGGATACACATGTTTCACAATAAAAGGACCGCTCCATCTTGATCTTAGTTTTTCAGGAAATAAATGGAGTCGAGAATTATAAAGCAAGACTTTTTGACCAACATTGAATGTTTTTTTTAGTATTTTCTTATCATGAAACTCTTTGAGTCTTGCTTTATTAATTCTTGAATTGTCATATGCATCATTTCTTATTTCCTCAAGCTCATTTATTTGCAATTTTCGCAGCTGACTAGCATCATCAATGTTTGAATTGAAAGCTTTAATAGCCCAATAAGCTTTATGTTCAATTTCCACAGGCAAGTGACAAGGTTTTCCATATACTAGTCTATAAGGTGACATACCTAATGATGTTTTATACGCAGTTCGATAAGCCCAAAGTGCATCATTAAGTCTTAAAGACCAGTCTTTCCGATTAGGGTTCACCATTTTCTCTAAGATCTGTTTAATCTCCCTATTAGCAAGTTCTACCTGTCCACTCGTCTGAGGGTGATAAGGGGTGGCAACTTTGTGTGTGATTCCATATTTCTTCATTAAAGACTCAAATGGCTTATTGCCGAAATGTGTTCCACCATCACTTATCATGGCTCGAGGGATTCCAAATCGACTTAAAATGTTTTCTTTCAAAAACTTTATCACTGTTTTGTGATCATTGGTTTGACTTGGAATTGCCTCTATCCATTTTGAAACATAATCTACTGCGACCAATATGTACAAGAAACCAAATGATGGAGGAAATGGACCCATGAAATCTATACCCCAACAATCAAAGATCTCAATGACAAGAATAGGATTTAAAGGCATCATGTGACGTTTCAAAATAGATCCAACTTTTGACAATTTTCACAAGTCTTACAGAATGCATGTGAGTCTTTGAACATGGTGGGCCAGTAAAATCCACTTTGTAAGATTTTTGCAGTTGTCTTTCTTGATGAGAAATGACCCCCACATGCCTCAGAATGACAAAATTTAATGACACTACTTACCTCATTATCAGGAATGCATCTTCGAAATATTTGATCAGGACAATATTTGAATAAATAAGGGTCATCCTAATAAAAGTTCTTCACTTCGTTCAAGAACTTTCTTTTGTCTTGGGTACTCCAATGAGTTGGCAATTGTCCTGAAACAAGAAAATTAACAATATTAGCAAACCAAGGCATTGTAGAGATAGAAAATAAAGATTCATCAGGAAAGTAGTCATCGATTGGTGTGATGTCAGATCTCGAATCGGTTGTTAATCTTGACAAATGATCTGCGACAACATTTTCGGTGCCTTTCTTGTCTTTGATTGTGATATCAAATTCTTGAAGTAACAAAATCCACCACACCAATCTAGCCTTAGAATCTTTCTTAGAGAGAAGATATTTTAATGTTGCATGATCACTAAAAACAATAACAGGTGAGCCAACAAGATAAGATCTGAACTTGTCACATGCAAATACTACTGCAAGTAATTCTTTTTCAGTGGTAGTGTAATTCATTTGAGCACTATTTAAAGTTTTACTTGCATAGTAAATCACATAAGGTTTCTTATCTTTTCTTTATCCCAAGACAACACCCACGGCATAATCACTAGCGTCACACATTATTTCAAAAGGTAATGACCAATCAGGAGGTTGAACGACATGAGCAGAAGTAAGCAAGCTTTTAAGTTTAACAAAGGCTTTTTCACATTGTTCAGTCCATTCAAAAACATTTTCCTTTGTTAGAAGGTTACACAATGGTTTAGATATTACACTAAAATCTTTGATGAACCTTCTGTAAAAACCAGCATGTCCTAAGAATGATCTAACATCTTTAACAGATTTTGGTGTTGGTAAGTTGACAATTAGCTCGATTTTAGATTTGTCAACCTCAATTCCTTTCGATGAAACAATGTGACCAAGTACAATGCCGTTTGTTACCATAAAGTGACATTTTTCCCAATTCAGTACAAGATTCTTCTCTTCACACCTATTCAAAACCTTTTTCAAGTTAGTTAAACAATCATCAAATGAATCACCAAAAACAGAAAAATCATCCATAAAAATCTCAAGAAAATGTTCAACCATATCACTGAATATGCTAAGCATGCATCTTTGAAATGTAGCTAGTGCATTACATAACCCAAAAGGCATTCTTCGATATGCAAAAGTACCTAATGGACATGTGAAAGTAGTCTTCTCTTGATCTTCCAATGCAATTTCAATTTGATTGTAACCTGAATAGCCATCTAGGAAACAATAAAATTTATGACCTGCAACTCTTTCTAGGATTTGATCCATGAAAGGTAAAGGAAAATGATCTTTTCTAGTCATTAAATTAAGTTTCCTATTGTAAACACCCAAACGAAAATATATATCTATGTCTATATATATATATATATATTTAAAGAGAAAGAGAGAGAGAAAGATGGTGGTGAATGTAGATTTCGCTGCCGATGCAGAAATCGGCAGCGACGCAGATTTCGCTGCCGATGCAGAAATCGGCAGCGATGCAGATTTCGCTGCCGATGCAGAAATCGGCAGCGATGCAGTTTTCGCTGCCGATGCAGAAATCGGCAGCGACGCAGTTTTCGCTGCCGATTCTGGATTGGGCAGCGACGCAGATTTCGCTGCCGATGCAGAAATCGGCAGCGACGCAGATTTCGCTGCCGATGCAGAAATCGGCAGCGACGCAGTTTTCGGCTGCCGATTTCTCAATCAACAGTGACGCACAGCAGGGAGGGAGGGGTAAAAACTGGTTTTAGATAAACCAAACAAGGATAAGGACACACCTAAACCAACCCCCAAACAACCCAATTCATTTGATGGGTAGTATAAATACAAAGAGGGGAGAGAGAATGACTCATCTTCTTCCCAAACCAGCAGCTGCATGTCATTCTTCCCTTCCCCTTTCACATCAAAAACGTGAATCAAACTAGTAGAGTGTCTTGTGAGCTTGTGAGGGAGAGATGAGACCTTGAGAGAGGAGTGGGCAGCTGCATAGAGGAGAGGAAAAAGAGAGCTGGAAAACGTGAGAGGAAGAAGAAGGAAGAGAACCAGCAGCTGAAGAGAAAAGAATAGTGTCAAACCTTCCTCAAACTTAGTTAAATTCAGAAGGTATGAGTCATGGAACTCCCTTTCCTCTCCCCCTTAAAATCAAAAACGAAAATGAAGAAGAAAAACCCTAAGAAAAATTGATCTAAGACCTAAGCCAACTATGGGGGAAACTGAAATTAACTAGGAGAACTAGCAAACAAAAGTGAAATAAAGTCAATTTCAAAACATCTAACAATTATGGTAGAAGCTGGCTTTAACTATGGGGTAGGCCAGCATGCATGTGTGTGTGTGTGTTCTGCTGAAATTAAATGTGTTTCTGTTGTGATGTTGCTGCTGGAATTAATGTGTTCTGTTGTGATGATTGTTGCTGCAATTAATGTGTTCTGCTGTGATGTTCTTGCTGGAATTTAATGTGTTCTGCTGTGATGTTAGTGCTGGAATTTAATGTGTTCTGCTGTGATGTTAGTGCTGGAATTTAATGCGTTCTGCTGTGATGTTATTGCTGGAATTTTGTTGAAGAACTATGTGCTGAAATTGATGGTTCCGAGTTGTGTATTGCGCAGCGAAATTGTGCGTTGCGCAGCGAAACTGTGGCGCCAACAGCGATGCAGTTTTCGTTGCCGAACTGGCTGCCGGCAGCGAAACAGTTGTCGCTGCCGAACTGGCAGCCCGCAGCGAACCAGTTCTCGCTGCCGAATTCCTACAATAAGCCTCCTAGGCGGGAATGACTTAAATGCTAGTAACAATTGCATGTTATGATGATGTAAAATAGGGAACACTTGAATGTGAACATATGAACTCTTGAAATAAGTGTGATGATGAATATGATTCAAAAATAAAATAAATACAAATGTGCTAATTTGTGACCATTGATGTCTTAGGTGGTGCGGTCGGGAGTGGACCATCATCAAGACAGGAACGACCCACAGGTGGAGCAGGTAGGTGACTTGCACCTTCCTTTTTCTTACGTTGAATCTTGAAATATTTTAACTTGAGTACTATCATATTGTTAGAACCGATATTAGATTGTTGAACGCTTGAATGTTGATTAAAGAATGATTAGCTTCGGCTAATGGCATCCGAAAGGATGGCCGGGACAAAAAGAGTGATTAGCTTCGGCTAATGGCATCCAAAGGGATGGCCGGGACAAAGAATGATTAGCTTCGGCTAATGGCGTCCGAAGGGATGGCCGGGACAAAGAATGATTAGCTTCGGCTAATGGCGTCCGAAGGGATGGCCGGGACAAAAGAGTGATTAGCTTCGGCTAATGGCGTCCGAAGGGATGGCCGGGACAAAAGAGTGATTAGCTTCGGCTAATGGCATCCAAACGGATGGATGGCTGGGATAAAAGAGTGACTTCGCTGCCGAAGCAGAAATCGGCAGCGACGCAGATTTCGCTGCCGATTCTGGATCGGCAGCGACGCAGATTTCGCTGCCGATTCTGAATCGGCAGCGACGCAGATTCTGCTGCCGATACAGAAATCGGCAGCGACGCAGATTTCGCTGCCGATTCTGGATCGGCAGCGACGCAGATTTCCGCTGCCGATTCTGGATCGGCAGCGACGTAGATTTCCCGATTCTGAATCGGCAGCAACGCAGATTCTGCTGCCGATACAGAAATCGGCAGCGACGCAGATTCCGCTGCCGATTCTGGATCGGCAGCAACACAGTTTTCGCTGCCGATTCCTTGATCGGCAGCAATGCAGTTTCTGCTGCCGATTTTGGATCGGCAGCGACGCAGCTTTCGCCATGGAAGGCCGACACAAATGAATGACTAGTTTTGGCGAATGGCATCCGAAAACTTGTGTATCTATATGTACTACTAGTTGTTGTAGCAAATACATGAAGAAATTATAATTGTTAATGTTTTATTTAATTGCCAAACCGTGAGTTACCATTCTTATTATTATTAAATATTTGCATTCTCTTAAATGTTTGTACTGCTGCAGGGACTTCACACCAACGAGATGTCTAGGAAACCCGATACACGGGAACCTATTTTGCAAGGAATTATGTAGATGTATCTTAAATCACAATGTATTTTGTATGGATCAATGTACTGAATGTATAACTTTTATTAGATCCTTTTTGTTTAAAATTGTGATGACTATTAGTAGGAGAAGACTGTAAACTCATGTCTATGTATATATTTTTAATACGAACTTCAAATCAAGCAACCTTAATATTACGTGTTTGTGTAAGATTCACTTTGAAATGAAATGTTGATTGTATGGATTGTATTTCGATGATGTGAGGATTTAGATTCATTGATTGCCGGCACCATGTGGATTGAATGCATAAAAAAAAAAAATTATTGTGTTTTGGGCTTGGAAAGCCGGGTTGTTACAGTTGGTATTAGAGCACTTGGTATGGATCCTGAGGATCATTAATAAATGTGTTGTTGTGATGAATTTCAGGATGGTACGCACCCGACAAGGGACACGAACTGAGCCGCCCTCCTTAGAAAGGAGGGGCATGAACCGAGGTGCCCAAGGTTGGCAAGATGAAGATCCCTTAGATGATACGGCATCTCATGCTCCGATAATACCACCCGAAACCTTGCAGGGGGAAGATACGGTGGCAGGGGAAGGCCCGAGGCCTCATCAGACAGAGGGAACACCCCCAGTCGCAACGGAGCAGCGAGAAAGATCAGAAGCACAACCATCTACTGTTCCAACTGGTGTGCCCCCACAATATGTAGATGCAGGACTCCTTGTACAAATAGTTAAAGCAGTGATGGAAGGCATGGCTAGTTCAGCGGCACAAACAACTCCCACCACGCAGATTCCACCAGCAGCCCCTACGACTAGCATGACCATGGATAATGTGGTACCACTGGTGCGACTAGTTAAGAGTATGAGGGAAATGGGCTGTGAACCGTACATGGGGGAACAAGATGCAGAGATAGCTGGAAGATGGATCAGGAAGGTAGAAAAGACAATGATTCAAATAAGCATACCCGAGGGTTTGAGGGTAAATTGTGCATCCCAGTTACTGTCTGATAGGGCCATGACATGGTGGGAAACAGTTCAGCTGAGGCGTGCGACTGAGACACTAACTTGGAGTGATTTCAAGACAGAGTTTGAGAATCAGTTTTATTCCAAGTATCATCGCAAGGTGAAAGAACAAGAGTTCTTGGCATTGAGACAGGGTGATATGTCAGTATTGGAGTACGAAAGGAGATTCCATGACCTTTCATTGTTCGCCCCACATTATGTGCCGACAGAGGAACATATGATTGAAAAGTTGAGAGATGGGTTACGACAGGATTTGAGACAAGGATTGATCGCCTTGCGATTTAAATCGGTGAGGGAGTTGATTGAGGCTGCACAAGCTCTGGAGGCATGTATTGGAGAAAGCCAAGGGGGGTATCAGAGTATAAGCAAAAAGAGAGATGGGGACTATTTCAGCGGCAGACCACCGCACCCGAAGAAAGGAAAAAGTGGAGTGTTTGAGCAGCACGGAAAAAAGGGGAGTTGGATATTACCGCCTCACCAGCAATCAAGTGGGAGAGTAATGGTTGGACAGTCGCACTCGAGGGCAAACTCTTCTACTGGGACCGGTGACCGCAAGGGTGTTGACTATCCTTTTTGTGTAAAGTGTGGACAAAAACACCCTGGGGATTGCTCAGTTTCCCCCGGGCGATGTTTTGTGTGCAGAGGAGAGGGCCATAGGTGGAGGAATTGTCAGTATCTTAATCAGGGGTGTCATTACTGTGGTGGAAGAGGTCATTACAAGAGGGACTGCCCCAAGAGGAACACCGGACAAGTACAGAGCTACAGACAGCCAAGTCAGAGCCACCAGCAGTCAGTCACCGTTAATAGGCCAGTGAGATCTTCTCAATCAGGGGCAAACTCCAGTCGAGGGAAGCCGAGGGCACAAAATGATCGGACCTCGGGGAGGGTCTTCCACCTGACACAGGAGGAGGCCAGGGCTGCATCAGATGTGGTGGCAGGTACACTTCTATTGAATGGTTTTAATGTGCATGTGTTGTTTGATCCGGGTGCCACCCACTCATTCATTGCTAAGAGAATTGTCACTAAATTGAGAAAGGAAGTAAAAATGGTAGAGAAGGGGTTTGTAATTGGAACTCCAATGGGAAACATGGTTGAAACAAATATTGTATATGTGGATGTGGGGGTTAGTTTATCCGGGTATGGAACAGAAGTAGATTTGATTCCCTTAGAGCTGCATGATTTTGACATAATACTAGGCATGGATTGGTTGAGTAAATACAAAGCACTAATAGATTGTTATGCGAAAACTGTCACTTTCCAAACACCTAAGGGCGAGAAAATAACTTTTAAAGGAGAGAGACTTCCCAAACTGAATGCTTTAATATCGGTGGTAACAGCCCAAAAACTTTTAAGAAAGGGATGTATGGGTTACCTCGCATACATCTTAAACTCTAATGATGAAGGTCCACGATTGAAGGATATTCCTGTGGTGAAGGATTTCCCAGATGTGTTTCCAGAAGAACTACCAGGACTACCCCCGGAGCGAGAAGTAGAGGTGTCTATAGACACTTTTCCTGGAGTTCCACCTATTGCCCAACAACCGTATCGGATGGCTCCAGCAGAACTGAACGAGTTAAAGACTCAATTACAGGAATTATTAGACAAAGGGTTCATACGGCCCAGTAATTCTCCTTGGGGAGCACCGGTCCTATTTGTAAGAAAGAAAGATGGAACCCATAGGCTTTGTATTGACTATCGACAGTTGAACAAAATAACAATGAAAAACAAGTATCCGTTGCCTCGGATAGATGATTTGTTCGACCAATTAAAAGGAGCAAGGGCATTCTCGAAGATAGATCTGAGATCAGGGTACTATCAGATGAAGATTAAAGAAGCGGATGTAGCAAAGACCGCATTTAGAACTCGTTACGGACACTATGAATTTTTGGTATTACCGTTCGGGTTGACGAACGCCCCAGCCCTCTTCATGGATTTGATGAATCGGGTTTTCCAACCATACCTGGATAAGTTTGTGGTGGTATTCATTGATGATATACTGGTGTACTCAAATTCTTTCAAGGAGCACGAAGAACACTTGAGACAAACCTTACAAACCTTGAGAGATCACCAGCTATATGCAAAACTGAGTAAATGTGAATTTTGGCTTAAAAGAGTGATGTTTTTGGGACATGTCATTTCAGCCGAAGGTGTTTTTGTCGACCCTCAAAAAGTCGAAGCAGTCGTGAAATGGGAAAGACCGACTTCGGTCACTGAAATACGTAGTTTCCTGGGACTTGCAGGATACTATCGGAGATTTATCGAAGGTTTTTCCCTGATTGCAACCCCTTTGACCCAGCTAACTAGGAAGGATAAGAAATGGGTGTGGTCGGAAGAATGTGAGGCAAGCTTCCAAGAATTGAAGAGGAGGCTCACCACTGCTCCAGTCTTAACTCTCCCCTCAGGGACCGAGGGTTTTGTGGTATATAGTGATGCCTCGGGGAAGGGATTGGGGTGTGTTTTGATGCAACATGGGAAGGTGATCGCCTATGCATCAAGACAATTAAAGACTCATGAGGTGAACTACCCGGTGCACGACCTGGAGTTGGCAGCTGTAGTATTTGCCTTGAGGATATGGAGACACTATTTGTATGGGTCTCGAACCCAAATTTTTACTGATCATAAGAGCCTGAAGTATCTGATGTCGCAAAAGGAGTTGAACATGCGGCAAAGAAGGTGGATAGAGCTCATTAAGGATTATGATTGCACCATAGAATACCATCCGGGGAAAGCAAATGTGGTGGCAGATGCCCTCAGTCGAAAAAATAAAGCCTCCTTGGGAAGCTTAACAGTGGGAAAGGAGCGGCAATTGGCAGAATTAAAAGAGTTGGGTGCAGATTTGGGAATTGATACAAGAGGTGGGTTAGTAGCCCAATTATTGGTGCGACCAACGTATCGAGAACATATACTACATGCCCAATTCCATGACAAGGTGGGGTCCAAGATTAGGAAGAATGTGGAGGCCGGGGTAGAAATGAAATTCCGAGTAGCGGATGATGGATCCTTGATGATGGGACAACGGTTGTACGTGCCTGATGACGAAACAGTCAAACGGATGATTCTACAAGAAGCTCATGAGTCCAAATTCTCCATACATCCTGGCAGCACTAAGATGTATCGAGACCTGAAACACCTCTATTGGTGGCCTAATATGAAAAGGGACATAGCTGAGTATGTGTCAAAGTGTGGGATATGTCAACAAGTCAAGGTTGAACACCAAAGGCCTGCGGGACCATTACAACCATTACAAATTCCAGAATGGAAGTGGGAGATGATCACCATGGATTTCGTGTCAGGATTTCCCAAAGGGAGAAAAGGAAATGATGCGATATGGGTCATTGTAGATCGGTTGACGAAATCCGCACTATTCTTGCCCGTAAAGATGACCGACTCGGTGGACAAGCTTGCCAAGATCTACATAAACGAGGTGGTACGACTTCATGGGATTCCGGTGTCCATTGTATCGGATCGAGATCCCAGGTTCACCTCTCGACTTTGGCCGAGCATACAACATGCCTTGGGGACAAGGTTGGACATGAGCACTGCGTTTCACCCTCAAACGGATGGCCAATCGGAAAGAGTCATCCAAGTCTTGGAAGACCTATTACGGGCCTGTGTGCTAGAATTTGGAGGAAACTGGGAGGAACACATGGCATTGGTGGAGTTCACGTATAACAATAGTCATCAAGCCACAATAGGGATGGCCCCGTATGAAGCCTTGTATGGTAGGAGGTGCAGAACTCCTTTGTGTTGGGAGGAAATTGGGGACCGGAAGTTATATGGCGCAGAATTGGTCCAAGTCACCACGGAGAAAGTGAGAACTATCAGGGATCGCATCAAAGCCGCGCAGGATAGACAGAAGAAGTATGCCGATGTGAGGAGAAGACCTCTCGAGTTCAGTATGGGGGACCAGGTGTTCCTGAAGGTAGCCCCATGGAAGAACATGTTACGGTTTGGGTTGAAAGGGAAGCTAACTCCCCGTTTCATCGGACCCTTCAAAATCTTACAACGAGTTGGACCAGTAGCCTACAAGGTGGATTTGCCCCCACAGTTAGCCAGGGTCCATGATGTGTTCCATGTCTCCTTGTTAAGGAAGGCTGACGTAGACCCCGCCCGAGTTCTACCCCAGGTTCCAGTAGAAGTCAAGGAAGACTTAACACTGGAATTGAGACCCATAAGGATACTAGATCAAGAAGTGAAGGAGTTACGGAGCAAAAAGATCCCCATCGTCAGAATCTTATGGCGAAATGCTCAAGTAGAAGAGGAAACTTGGGAGAGGGAGGCTGAGATGAGGAAAAAGTACCCCAATTTATTTGAACTACCAGGTATGGAGTGTGAAACTTTTTAAATTTCGAGGACGAAATTCATATTTAGGAGGGGAGAATGTAAACACCCAAACGAAAATATATATCTATGTCTATATATATATATATATATTTAAAGAGAAAGAGAGAGAGAAAGATGGTGGTGAATGCAGATTTCGCTGCCGATGCAGAAATCGGCAGCGACGCAGATTTCGCTGCCGATGCAGAAATCGGCAGCGACGCAGATTTCGCTGCCGATGCAGAAATCGGCAGCGACGCAGTTTTCGCTGCCGATTCTGGATTTGGCAGCGACGCAGATTTCGCTGCCGATGCAGAAATCGGCAGCGACGCAGATTTCGGCTGCCGATTTCTCAATCAACAGTGACGCACAGCAGGGAGGGAGGGGTAAAAACTGGTTTTAGATAAACCAAACAAGGATAAGGACACACCTAAACCAACCCCCAAACAACCCAATTCATTTGATGGGTAGTATAAATACAAAGAGGGGAGAGAGAATGACTCATCTTCTTCCCAAACCAGCAGCTGCATGTCATTCTTCCCTTCCCCTTTCACATCAAAAACGTGAATCAAACTAGTAGAGTGTCTTGTGAGCTTGTGAGGGAGAGATGAGACCTTGAGAGAGGAGTGGGCAGCTGCATAGAGGAGAGGAAAAAGAGAGCTGGAAAACGTGAGAGGAAGAAGAAGGAAGAGAACCAGCAGCTGAAGAGAAAAGAATAGTGTCAAACCTTCCTCAAACTTAGTTAAATTCAGAAGGTATGAGTCATGGAACTCCCTTTCCTCTCCCCCTTAAAATCAAAAACGAAAATGAAGAAGAAAAACCCTAAGAAAAATTGATCTAAGACCTAAGCCAACTATGGGGGAAACTGAAATTAACTAGGAGAACTAGCAAACAGAAGTGAAATAAAGTCAATTTCAAAACATCTAACAATTATGGTAGAAGCTGGCTTTAACTATGGGGTAGGCCAGCATGCATGTGTGTGTGTGTGTTCTGCTGAAATTAAATGTGTTTCTGTTGTGATGTTGCTGCTGGAATTAATGTGTTCTGTTGTGATGATTGTTGCTGCAATTAATGTGTTCTGCTGTGATGTTCTTGCTGGAATTTAATGTGTTCTGTTGTGATGTTAGTGCTGGAATTTAATGTGTTCTGCTGTGATGTTAGTGCTGGAATTTAATGCGTTCTGCTGTGATGTTATTGCTGGAATTTTGTTGAAGAACTATGTGCTGAAATTGATGGTTCCGAGTTGTGTATTGCGCAGCGAAATTCTGTTTCGCTGCCGCAACGGAACCTGCTGCAGCGAATTGATATTCGCTGCCGATTTGTGTGTTGCGCAGCGAAATTCTGTTTCGCTGCCGCAACTGAATCTCCTGCAGCGAATTGATATTCGCTGCCGATTTGTGTGTTGCGCAGCGAAATTCTGTTTCGCTGCCGCAACGGAACCTGCTGCAGCGAATTGATATTCGCTGCCGATTTGTGTGTTGCGCAGCGAAATTCTGTTTCGCTGCCGCAACGGAACCTGCTGCAGCGAATTGATATTCGCTGCCGATTTATGTGTTGCGCAGCGAAATTCTGTTTCGCTGCCGCAACTGAACCTCCTGCAGCGAATTGATATTCGCTGCCGATTTGTGTATTGCGCAGCAAAATTCTGTTTCGCTGCCGCAACTGAACCTCCTGCAGCGAATTGATATTCGCTGCCGATTTGGGCGTTGCGCAGCGAAACTGTGGCGCCAACAGCGATGCAGTTTTCGTTGCCGAACTGGCTGCCGGCAGCGAAATTGTTGTCGCTGCCGAACTGGCAGCCCGCAGCGAACCAGTTCTCGCTGCCGAATTCCTACAATAAGCCTCCTAGGCGGGAATGACTTAAATGCTAGTAACAATTGCATGTTATGATGATGTAAAATAGGGAACACTTGAATGTGAACATATGAACTCGATTCAAAAATAAAATAAATACAAATGTGCTAATTTGTGACCATTGATGTCTTAGGTGGTGCGGTCGGGAGTGGACCATCATCAAGACAGGAACGACCCACAGGTGGAGCAGGTAGGTGACTTGCACCTTCCTTTTTCTTACGTTGAATCTTGAAATATTTTAACTTGAGTACTATCATATTGTTAGAACCGATATTAGATTGTTGAACGCTTGAATGTTGATTAAAGAATGATTAGCTTCGGCTAATGGCATCCGAAAGGATGGCCGGGACAAAAAGAGTGATTAGCTTCGGCTAATGGCATCCAAACGGATGGCCGGGACAAAGAATGATTAGCTTCGGCTAATGGCGTCCGAAGGGATGGCCGGGACAAAGAATGATTAGCTTCGGCTAATGGCGTCCGAAGGGATGGCCGGGACAAAGAATGATTAGCTTCGGCTAATGGCATCCGAAAGGATGGCCGGGACAAAAGAGTGATTAGCTTCGGCTAATGGCGTCCGAATGGATGGCCGGGACAAAGAATGATTAGCTTCGGCTAATGGCATCCAAACGGATGGATGGCTGGGATAAAAGAGTGACTTCGCTGCCGAAGCAGAAATCGGCAGCGACGCAGATTTCGCTGCCGATTCTGGATCGGCAGCGACGCAGATTTCCGCTGCCGATTCTGAATCGGCAGCGACGCAGATTTCCGCTGCCGATACAGAAATCGGCAGCGACGCAGATTCCGCTGCCGATTCTGGATCGGCAGCGACGCAGATTTCCGCTGCCGATTCTGAATCTGCAGCAACGCAGATTCTGCTGCCGATACAGAAATCGGCAGCGACGCAGATTCCGCTGCCGATTCTGGATCGGCAGCAACACAGTTTTCGCTGCCGATTCCTTGATCGGCAGCAATGCAGTTTCTGCTGCCGATTTTGGATCGGCAGCGACGCAGCTTTCGCCATGGAAGGCCGACACAAATGAATGACTAGTTTTGGCTTCTGGAACTACTTGCATTTGCATTGTATTGCCCCTTTGGATTTTGTTGTGGTTGAGATGGAAACTTACCTTTCTCTTGAAAACTGAGAGCAGATGTGAATTTTGCAAGAGCATCTTTAAAATTTATCATGCTTTGAGCAAGTTGAGTGTTGATTGTCTCTTGCTTTTCAATGAATGCATAAGGAGGTGCATATCCATGAGAATTTTGGAAATTATGGTGTGCTTGAAACAGTGGCTGCGAAGTTTGTGCATTATTGTTGTCACTCTTCCAACTGAAATTTGGGTGATTTCTCCAACCAGGGTTGTATGTTTGTGAGTATGGGTTATGATTGGGCCTTTGGAAACTATTTAAAGCATGGGCTTGTTCATGGCGACATTCCTTGAAAGAAGGCAAAGTTGGACAGTCATTGGTTGAATGTTCATTTGTTTCACATATTTGACACACAATGTCTTGAATAGATTTTAATTGACCACTCTTTTTCAATTCTAGTGCCTCGACTTTTCTAGCTAAAGATGCAAACTTGGCTTGGAGGTCATGATCTTTTCAAAGGTTATATATACCTCCACTAGATGTATGAGGTTGGGTTTTACTTGGTGCCTTATAAGTGCCCGTAGTGTCCCAATTTTATGCATTTTCAGCTAGCAAGTCTAGGTACTCCATTGCTTCATTAGGGTCTTTATCTTTAAAAGTTCCATTGCACATCAATTCAACCATTTGCCTATCTTTAGGTGTTAACCCTTCATAAAATTGTGAAACCAATCTTCATGTTTCAAAACCATGATGAGGGCAAGTATTAAGCAAGTCTCGATACCTATCCCAACATTGGTAAAATGTTTCACCTGGTTTTTGAGTGAAAGTGGTGATTTGTCTTTTGAAAGAGTTGGTTCTATGAGATGGAAAAAACTTCTTTAAAAATTGTTGTTGCATTTCATCCCAAGCACAAATGGATCCTGACCTAAGATTTTGTAGCCATGTTTTAGCTTTATCTTTTAATGAAAAAGGAAAAAGCTTTAATCTAATGGTATTCATGCTACAATTTAAGTCATTATAGGTGTTACAAACTTCTTCAAATTCTCTCAAATGCAAGTATGGATTTTCTAGATCTAAGCCATGAAAAGAAGGTAAAAGTTGAATAATGCCTGGCTTAAAATTAAATTGAGATGCATCAGGAGGGAAAACTATGCATGAGGGTGCACTTGTTCTTGTGGGATTCATGTGGTCTCTAAGTGTCCTAACATGGTTATTTTCATTATTCTCATTATTTTCATTATGAAGTGACTCGTTATCTTCTTCGGCCATATTTTCTGAAAATGATGAGATACCCTACAAAGTCTACCACTTAATGTACATGACCAAACACTCATGCACGTGTAGAAAGAGAATAAAAGGAAGAAGAAAAAAACAAAGAAACAAAGTTAGATACAAGAAAAGTGAAAAGCAAAAACAAAATAAATACTATAATTTGTACAAGAATTTACCTCCCTGGCAACGACGCCAAAAACTTGACACGACTAAAAGATTGATATCTTCTCCCAAGTGCAGGAGTGTCGAAGCAATAAATAACCGGGCAAGACCGGGGTCGAACCACAGAGAGGTTGATTATATAAATTATAAATAACAAGACAACAACAACAACAACAACAACAACAATAACAACAATAATAGTAATAATAATAATAATACTCAGTACGTGGCGTTGTTATACCTGAGAATGATCTAAAAGATCGGGTCACAGGTTTCCAGCCTATATACTGAGTTTATGAAAAAAATCAAAGAGATAAATTATATAATATAAACAGAATGTAAACAACAACAATAACAACAACAACAACAATAATAATAATAATAATAGTAATATTAATAGTAATAGTAATAGTAATAATAATAGTAGTAGTAGTAGTAGTAGTAGTAGTAATAAAAAGAAGAGGAGGAAGAAATTAATGAGAACTTTGAGATGGAAGATTAATGTAAGGATTAAACAATGATAAAAACAAATGTCAAGGTTAGAGGATCCACCAATGGTATTTCAAACAAGTATAGTATAAACTCTTATTACTCAATTTAGAAACCACACACGGAAGAGGTTCCAATCAGATGATTTGTCATTAATAGCTCATTATAAATTATTAACATGATCATATTAATTATCTTATTTACATAACACCAAACTTTTAAATATTGTCAGGAATTCATGATGTTAACTGATGTTAACAACAAATCAAGTTCCTTTCATAGCCCAGGTTTAGGTAATACCATACGGTTGGGCTATGAGAGTGCCAAGCATTTGTTGTACCAAGTATTATACAACACAAATCTAGATTAACCATTTAACAAGCAAGGTATTAAGAATTAGTAAGATAAAAAGATAAGACATGTTAATATTAAACATTAAGGTCCATGTTGAGTTTACACCATACTTATTCTTACACCATTAGTGTAACCTTTTCACCTTGGCATAATAAACTGACTCAGCTTTCCAGGAAAAAAAATGGATGTCATTTGGACTTCTAGAACTCTAGTTATAAGCCAAACACTGAACAGTGTTCGGGCTGCAGGACAGATTCGAACTTCTCCGTTGTTGCTATAATTTGGACTTGAAAACGACCTTCTTAGATCTTGATGAAAACATGAAAGTTGTAGGCCTATGTCTTACTGAATCTGTGTAAAAACTTGAGGTCATTTGAACATCTAGAACTCGAGATATGACCCAATTACCGAACAGTGTTCCAGTTTGGACTGCACCAACATCTCTTTTCTAAGTTTCACCCTCTCTTTATCTTCATAAATTTCAGTAGTTGAATTCATCAATCAATCCTTTTATTTATGTGATAGGCCTACATTTAAGATGAACATTTACCATATATTATGGCATTTTATAGTATTAGACTTGTTATTATAAAACATGCTTTAGTTAAGGAGTTATTGATACTTTAAGTGCAAAATGATGATATAAAACCTTGATAAATATGCACTTTTAAGTACTAATCAGCTGTCGAAGTTGTGTTGTTTGCAACGGAAGTGTGATTCACTGCTGAAATTGAGTTTCCTATAGCAAATTAGCATTCGCTGCCAAAAGCGTGTTAGCTGCAGCGAAGTAGCATTTCCTGCTGAAATTGTGGTGCCTACATCGAAACAATTTTCATTGCCGAATGACACCGACAATGAACTAGTTTTCGCTTCCGAAGTGTGCGGCTTGCAGCGAACCAATTTTTGCTACTGAAGTGTGTGGCCAGCAGTGAATTAGTTTCATTGTTGATTTTCTACAATAAACCCGGGCAAAAGTTTCGCTATTGATTTTCTACAATAGACCCCCAAGCATAAATGACTTAAATGCTTGTAACAATTTCAGTGTATGATGGTGTAAAATGTGGAACACGTGAATGTGAACATATGGACTCTTGAAATAAGTATGATGATGAATGTGATTTAAAGATGCAAATGTATTGATATGTGGCCATTAATGTCTTAGGTGGTGTGTGGCTGGGATAGGACCATCGCCAGGACAAAGACAACCCACAAGTGTAGCAGGTAGGTGGTTTCCACCTTTTTCTCGTATGATGTTTATGTTTTAAAATAACTTACTTATGATGATATTTTATTAAATCCTTGTTGAATGACAAAACAAAGATGAAGTGTGTGTTTGAATTATTGATGATTGTTGAATCGACTAGGAAATGTCGATCGAGTTCTGGTTGAATGTTGAACAATGACAAAAATATTAATGTTCTGAATAACCTGTTTAAGGTGGATATATTATTGTGTTTTGATGAATATTAAATCGACTATGAGATACTGATTGGGCTATTATGAATTTGGGCTATTAATGAAGGATTGTATGAGTGATTAGTACTTAAAAGTGCATATTTATTAAGGTTTTATATCATCATTTTGCACTTAAAGTATCAATAACTCCTTAACTAAAGCATGTTTTATAATAACAAATCTAATATTATAAAATGCCTTAATATATGGTAAATGTTCATCTTAAATGCAGGCCTATCACATAAATCAAAGGATTGATTGATGAGTTCAAGTATGGAAATTGAAAGGACAAAGAGAAGGTGAAGCTTAGAAAAGAGATGTTGGTGCAGTCCAAACTGGAACACTGTTCGGTAATTGGGTCATATCTCGAGTTCTAGATGTTCAAATGCCCTCACATTTTTACACAGATTCAGTAAGATATAGGCCTACAACTTTCATGTTTTCATCAAGATCTAAGAAGGCCGTTTTCAAGTCCAAATTATAGCAACAACAGAGAAGTTCGGATTTGTCCTGCAACCCGAACACTGTTCAGTGTTTGGCCCATATCTGAAATTCTAGAAGTCTAAATGACCTCAAATTCTTACATAGATTTGTTAAGACAATTTCCTGCAACTTTCATGTTTTCAAGTGGACCCAGTTCTGATGCTAGCATTTTCGTTTTATTCAGACAAGAAGATAAGGATTTTCACAAAGTCAAGAGTTGGTCACCCACTCAACAATTAGTCATCAAATCAATAATTCTGAATTTTGGCCTATAAAAGGAGGCATTTTCCATGTATTTGGGGCTTGGTTGTTCAGATCAAGTTCATGCTCTTTATTTCTCTCTTTATATTTTTTTTGTAATTCTTAAGTTTTGCTTTCATTAATATCTTGTTTATGCTTTTCATTTCCTTTCCTTTCCTTAGTTAACTTGTATCTTATTTATGTTCTTGTTTTGTTTATTTATATTTCTCTTCTTCATTATGTTTATCTAAGTTTATTATGTCAAGGTGAAAAGGTTACACTAATGGTGTAAGAATAAATATGGTGTAAACTCAACATGGACCTTAATGTTTAATATTAACATGTCTTATCTTTTTATCTTGCTAATTCTTAATACCTTGCTTGTTAAATGGTTAATCTAGATTTGTGTTGTATAATACTTGGTACAACAAATGCTTGGCACTCTCATAGCCCAACCGTATGGTATTACCTACACTTGGGCTATGAAAGGAACTTGATTTGTTGTTAACATCAATTAACATCATGAATTCCTGACAATACTTAAAAGTTTGGTGTTATGTAAATAAGATAATTAATATGATCATGTTAATAATTTATAATGAGCTATTAATGACAAATCATCCAATTGGAACCTCCTCCGTGTGTGGTTTCCAAATTGAGTAATAAGAGTTTATATTATACTTGTTTGAAATACCATTGGTGGATCCTCTAACCTTGACATTTATTTTTATCATTGTTTAATCCTTACATTAATCTTCCATCTCAAAGTTCTCATTAATTTCTTCCTCCTCCTTTTTTATTACTATTATTATTATTATTATTATTATTACTACTACTACTACTACTACTATTATTATTATTACTACTACTACTACTACTACTATTATTATTATTATTATTATTTACATTCTGTTTATATTATATGATATATCTCTTTGATCTTTTCATAAACTCAGTATATAGGCTGAAACCTGTGACCCGATCTTTTAGATCATTCTCAGGTATAACAACGCCACGTACTGAGTATTATTATTATTATTACTATTACTATTATTATTGTTGTTATTATTGTTGTTGTTGTTGTTGTCTTGTTATTTATAATTTATACATTTAACCTCTTTGTGGTTCGACCCCGGTCTTGCCGAATTATTTATTACTTCGACACTCCTGCACTTGGGAGAAGACATCAATCTTTTGGTCGTCTCAATGAGTATTACAAAAGATTTACTATTATATTGAATATAATTTTAACAATTGGCTGTATGAGTAATTACAATGGATCTATGGTTGTATTTTATTGAGTGTAATCATGATGAATGGTTGTATGAATATTACAAAGGATCTACCATTTTATTATATTGAATGTAATTATGACGAATGGTTGTATGAGTATTATGAAAGATCTACCATTGTATTATACTAAATGTTAATGAACATGAATGGCTGTATGAGGATTACGAGGGATCTATTATTGTATTGTATTGAACATTAAGTGTCATGAATGGTTGGATGAGTAATACGAAGGATGTATTGTTTACTGAAATGTTAAAATATTTCGAAACACCTATACGAGTACCACGAAAGGTCTGCCATTTATGTTGTAGTGATTGTCAAATTATTATGAATTGTTTGAATGAGCAATTCAAGGGATATTACCATGTTATAATGATTTCATAAGACACCTATGGAACATTTGATTGGTTGATGATTAGCTTCGACTAATGACATCCTAAACGGATGACCAAGATGAACAAATGATTAGCTTCAGCTAATGGCATTCGAATGGATGACCGTGATAAGTTATTGATTAACTTCGGCTAGTGGCATTTGAATGGATGACCGGGAAAAATGATGATTAGTTTTAGCTAATGACATCTTGAGCGAATGACTAGGATGAACAAATTATTAGCTTTGGCTAATGGCATTCGAATGGATGACCGAGACAGATGATTGATTAACTTCGGATGATCGAGATAGATGATTGATTAACTTCGACTAATGGCATCTGAATGGATGACCAAGACATATGATAGATTAGCTTTGGCTAATGGCATCCTAAATGGATGACCAGGTTGAATAAATGACTAGCTTCGGCTAATAACATTCTAAATGGATGACTGGGATGAACAAATAATTAGCTACAACTAAGGGTGTCCAAAGTGGATGCCTGGGGTGAACAAATGATTAGCTATGACTAATGGCATCCAAAGTGGATGGCCAGGATGAATAAATGAGAAGCCTCGGTTAATGACACCCTAACTAGTGAATAAACGACTAGCTTCAACTAATAACATCCTAAGTGGATGATCAGGATGAATAAATGATTGACTTTAGCTATGGGCATCCTAAGAGGATAGTCGAATTTGAGAGTTATGAGTTAGTTTGAAGAATTGATGCATTAATGTAAACTATGTTTTGTACATACCAAGTATATGAAAGAACTACGATTGTTGTGCTTTAACAAAGAATAATGTTAGTTTGGCCAACAATATTCGAGATGAATGACTAGGTTTGAGTATTGTAATTAGCCTCAGTAATTGATGAATTATTAATAGTGGTATTTACATAAGTAAGGAGAAATGAAAGAATTATGCTCTTTTCATTCATGAATGAAATGTAACGTTAATATTCTTTACTATGTTTCTTTTAAATTGCCTATAATGCTAGAAATTATCTTGTGCTATAACAGGGACATCATACTAACATGGCGTATGAGAAAATCCGTTTCACGTCTCACACTTTTTGAAAAAGAATTATATATGCACGTGTTATGAGTAATATGAGTTCTGTATGAACAAATATGTTAATCATTCAATTAGTTGTCCGACCACTTTTGTAAAGACTGGTAATGAAAAGTTGAAATGGAACACGGATATGAATGTACAAACAAGTTGATATGATGTGTATGAATATACATGTCATGTTGTGAAATTATATGAAGTTAGGATAATGAAAGTACTAGTTGTGTAACTTGTTGTTTGATACTCTTGTATGAACTCATGATGATAACGAGATTAGAACAAGAATGTAAATTTATTAGTATGTCGATATGATGTAATGTAAACCTATGAGTATGGAAATATAATATTATGGACACGTGTATTAAGAATCTGTTATATGGGAATGTTGATTTATGTTATCCTATATAGATTGTGCCTTGTTAATGAACAAAATGCAATGATAAACCTGAAAAATGATATGATGAAAAACACCCAAAAATCGAATGATTAAAAAAAAAACAATTCCAGTGATTTTGGCCTTGAAAAAATCAGGTCATTACAATTTGGGTCTTAGACTTGTTTATTTTAATTATTTTGGGCTAGTTTGAGCTTGGGTTGATTATTATTTAAATTGGGCTTATGTGAGACCCATTAAGGAAACTAGGGTTTTGGCTTAGAGTTTAAATACTTTTTAGGAATAATTTTAAGGCAGACTTTTGATCTTATTTTTAGCATTGTAGCCGACTTTTGGTTGCTCCGTCTTGGCTCTTGATTGAACTTTCAACTTTTCAAAGAATTAACCATTCTCTGTTGTGAATTTATACTTTTTTTGCTCATCTCTTAGTGTAAACATTGTGATCGAGTTGGTTTATAGTCTTGTTGCCTTGGAGCAAGTCTACCATTGTGGTAAGCTCATTCAAATCTCAACAAACTTAGATTAGATTGATCTTAGGGTTGTGAATTCCATTAAATTCAGCTAGGGTTTGCATCACATGAATTAACTTAATTTTAACAACAAATACTTTTTTCTCCAATTCAAGTCTAAGAACCCTAATCTATAATTCAACATCAAGGCATCAATTCATTATTGAATTTGAAATGAATTATAAGATCATGTTTAGAACACCTTACCTGGTACAAGTTAAGGTTTTGATCAACTAGTTGAAGATTTTCAACTCCCTCTTTTCTTTTCTAATGACAGTCAACCCTCTTTCTTCTTTTCTTGTTCAATTTTCTTGTTGAAGATGGGTCATGACAGACCCTATAAAGCAGTGGATCTGATTCACTTATGAGTGATTTTGACTATCTTGGAGGTAGAACTAGGTTCTCCTTCCTTCAGGGGACTTATAGCCCCGTGTCTTAGCTTTCCAATGCGACTAACCTCTCTTGAAACAGAGTCCTAGAACTCCCGATATAGTTAAAAATTTGAGAAGAGGTTGGAATGCAACCTCTACAGACAGTAATAGTTCAATGTCTAGTTAGTAACAGTTCAAGACAGTAATAGTCCAAGGTCTAGACAGTAGCAATCCAATTCCTAGACAGTAATAGTTCAAGACAGTAACAGTTCAAGGTCTAGATAGCAACGGTGGGACAGTAATAGTCCAAGGTCTAGACAGTAACTGTTCGATAGTAACAATTCAAGCTTTAAACAGTAACAGTTCAAATATAAAGAAAGGAATGATAACTATGATTGGACAAAGAATGATAATAGTAATGGGTGTAATGAGAAAAACATAAAATATAAAAGAAAGAAATGATTGCAAGAAAGACCTATTAGCTACTGATATGGTTATTATAAAACATATCCTTGAATAAAAAAAATTTAGGAGATAAGTTTGTGATTGCAGGAGGGACCATATGAATGGTGCAGTAGCTGTAGGGGAGCACGAGTAAAGTTTCTACTGCAGGTAGGTGATCCTCACCTAAACTTTCTAGTTAAATTCAAGAATTTAATATGTTAATAATGTGATATGTGAATTAGCAAACGTTGGATATTATGTGAAAGGATGGAAGTTGGTATAATGATTTTGTTATTTCGAATAGTATCCCAAATGTATGCGTGTTCAAGGTGAATGACTTTTATGTGAATTGCCAAGTGATGGGAGTACCACTGACAAAGAAATTATGAGAAGTATAATATGTGTTTCGGCTAGCATACATTTAATGTATGTTAGGATCCCGGGTAAGGGGATCACCATGTATCAACTAACATACATTTAGTGTATGTTAGGATCCTAGGTAAGGGGATCACCATGTTTTTTACTAGCATACATTTAGTGTATGTTAGGATCCCGGGTAAGGAGATCATCATATATCGACTAGCATACATTTAGTATATGTTAGGATCTCAAGTAAGGTTAGTTTATGTTAGGATCCCATGATAAGGGGATCACCGTAATTTTTTACTAGCATACATTTAATGTATGTTAGGATCCCAAATAAAGAAATCTCTATATTAATGCTAATGGGATGATGATGATATCGATGAAAAGGGTATGAGTAATGTGTGGATGAAACAATTGCGGTTGATTTTAATGGAAGTTGGAAATGAGAGATGAAACAGTTTTCAGTAGATGAATGAGAAGGAGTTCTAATGGAAATGAAAAGGGAAAAGGAATAGAATAAGAATACATATCTACCTTTTTAAATTATTGAAAATTTGTGTTACTGTACTTATCGTGATATTCATATTTCAATAATATGTATTTTGTTTCAGGACCATCACATGTATGGTAGGAGTAGATGTTAGCTTTTGTAGTCTAGGTTGGATGACCTTACATTTTGTAAATATAAAAACATTTGTATAACTTAATTTGTATAATTAATGTTTAAACTTAATTAGATGAACTTAACTCTATAGTTCATATAACCATGTTCCATGTATGCCTATTTATGTCTTTTATCCATCCATAATGATATTTGTTATTTAATGAATATTATAAATATTGTGTTTGATATGAATGGTGATGTTTGTGGGATTGAGACCCAGGATGATTAGGTCGTGATTGATTTAAGAGATGTGAGTTATTAGAAGTGTAAACAAGTTATATGTCGATAACTTGGAACCTTTAGATATAGGGAAGACTCCGTCGAAATTTTGGTAGAGTTTAATATGAACAAAAATTTAATTACTCTGCTTTTCGGTTGACATGAGATTGTGTTTTATCCCGGATATGGGGATGTTACATAAATATATTCATAACATCGTATCTACATGTTTACGCATCCACGTTCGTGTTCCATTACAGTTTTCATTACAAGTCCATACAAAAGTATCAAATGGAAAATATTCAACATAACACCTAAGACATATTATTATATAGCACCTTTAAAAATATGTGAACCCTTGAAACGGGCATTCTTACGCACCTTGATTGTGTGATGTTCCTGTTATAAAAAAAACATGGATACAAGAATTGTAAATAATCTAACATAATAATAAATGACTAGAAGTACATTATCATTACTTTTTGTTATTAACTTAGAATAGGTAGATTCCTTCTTTTACTTATGCATTGTACATCTCTTATTATTTTATTGAGTGTACTTTTCTCAGTCACATGCCCCAACATCTCCATAGGAGTTGTAGGGCCAAAGTTTAACATCGGTTGAGGTTAATTACTTCACCCTAACCCGATCATCCACCTTGGATACTTTTAGCCATAGCCAATCGCAACATTTAAACTCACCCATCCATCTTGGATGCTATTAACCAAAACTAATCACGAAATCAAACTATCATTTCTACAGATACCGTTAGCCAAAGCCAATCATCATAGTCAACTTTGTCATTCATCTTAGATGCCATTAGCCAAAGCTAATCATCAAACACAACTCGATCATTCATCTTAGATGTCATTAGCCGAAGCTAATCATCAATATAAACTTAGCCATCCATCTCAGATGCCATTAACTGAAGCTAATCATCAAACACAACCCGAGCATCCATCTCAGATTCCATTAGTTGAAGCTAATCATCAAATACAACATGGTCATCAATCTTGGATGTCATTAGCCGAAGCTAATCATCAATCACAACCCAGACATCCATCTCGGATGCCATTAGCCGAAACTAATCAATAACTCAATCAACATTTCATAAGTGGTTTAATATCCGTCAATAACTCAATCAACATTTCATAATAAGTTTAATATTTTTCAACAACTCAATCAACATTTTATAGTTGGTTTAACATTCATCACAACATAATATATCATCCTCAAACAAGTTATTTCAGAACATTAACATTATACAAGAAAAAGGTGGAAACCACCTGCCTATTCCTCTTGTGGGGTGTCTTTGCTCGGTCGAATGTCCAATCCCAGTCGCACCATTTAACACATCAATGATCACAAATCGGCACATTTGCATTCTGAAATCACATAACTCA
This sequence comes from Populus tomentosa, assembly GCA_018804465.1. Taxonomy (NCBI): domain Eukaryota; kingdom Viridiplantae; phylum Streptophyta; class Magnoliopsida; order Malpighiales; family Salicaceae; genus Populus; species Populus tomentosa. The sequence goes on along the minus strand of CM031999.1, from coordinate 8,288,994 downwards.
TCACATACATATTTCAAGAACCCACATGTTCATATTCAAGCGTTCCACATATTACACAATCACACAATGCAATCACTTTAATCACTGAAACAATTCAAATACGTATATCTGATGCAAAAATTAGTAAGCGAAAACTGGTTTGCTAGTGACTAGATTCTCCAGCGAATCAATTTGCTGGAATGCAGAATCGTCAACGGAGCTGGTTTGCTAGTAATGTAGATTCGTCGGTGAACTGATTTGCTGGAACGCAAAATCATTAGTGAAACTGGTTCGCTAGTGACGCAGATTCGTCAGCGAACTAAATTGCTGGAACTCATAATCCTCAGCGAAACTGGTTTGCTGGTGACGCAGATTCGTTAATGACAACTAGTTCGCTGCTGACACCACAATTCAAAAGCAAAACCGATTCGCTGCTGACACCAAAATTATTGATGAAAACTGAGTTGTTGTTGACTCAGAAATCATCAATGCAACCCCTGTCGTTGTTGACACGACCAAAAGATTAATGTCTTCTTCCAAGTGCAAGAGTGTCGAAGTAATAAATAACCCGGCAAGACCGGGATCGAACCACAGAGAGGTTAATTGTATAAATTATAAATAACAAGACTGACACAACCAAAAGCTTGATGTCTTCTCCCAAGTGCAGGAGTGTCGAAGTAATAAATAACCCGGCAAGACCGGGGTCGAACCACAGAGAGGTTAATTGTATAAATTATAAATAACAAGACAACAACAATAACAGCAACAATAACGATAATAACAATAATAACAATAATAATAATAGTAATAGTAATAATAATAGTTATAATACTCAGTACGTGGCGTTGTTATACCTGAGAATGATCTTAAAAGATCGGGTCACAGGTTTCCAGCCTATATACCGAGTTTATGAAAAGATCAAAGATATATATTATATAATATAAATAGAATGTAAATAATAATAATAACAATAATAAAAGCAAAAGATGAAGAAATTAATGAGAACTTTGAGATGAAAGATTAACGTAAGGATTAAACAACGATAAAAACAAATGTCAAGGTTAGAGGATCCACTAATGGTACTTCAAACAAGTATAGTATAAACTCTTATTACTCAATTGGAAACCACACATAAAGGAGGTTCCAATCAGATTATAAATTGTTAACATGATTACATTAGTTATCTTATTTGAATAAAGCTAATACTTGTAAATGTTGGTAGGCATTCATGATTATAACTTATGTTAACAACAAATCAAGTTCCTTTCATAGCTCAGGTGTCGGTTATACCATACAGTATGGGCTATGAAAGTGCCAAGTATTTGTTGTACCAAGTGTTATACAACATAAATCTAGATTAACCATTTAACAAGCAAAGTATTAAAAATGAACAAGATAACAAATATAAAACATGTTAGTATCCAACGTTAAGGTCCATGTTAAGTTTATATTATACTTATTCTTACACCATTAGTGTATCCTTTTCACCTTGACATAATTAACTTAGCTGAACATAATAAAAGAAAGAAACATAAATGAACAAGATAAGAACATAAATGAGAAAGAAGTTAACTAAGTAAAGGAAAGGAAATGAAATGCATAAACTTGATATTAATGAAAGCAAAACATAAGCAATACAAAGAGAGAAAGCAAGAGCATGATCTTGATCTGAATACCAAGATGCCTCAATACATGGTAAGTGCCTCCTTTTATAGGCCAAAATTTGGAACTATTGATTTGTTGACTAATTGATGAGTGGGTGGCCACATCTTGACTTGGTGACAATCCTTATCTTCTTGTCTGAACAAAATGTCATTGCTAACATCATAATTTGCCCAGAATCCTCAGGAATGTTCTAGGAAATTGTCTCAGCTTTCCAACAAAAAAAAGATGAGGTCATTTGGACTTCTAGAACTCAAGATATGGGCTGAACACTAAATAGTGTTTGGGCTGCAGGACAGCTTCGGACTTCTTCGGTGTTCCTTCAATTTGGACTTCGAAACGACCTTTTTAAATCTTGGGCTCCTATGAAAGTTGTAGGCCTTTGTCTTACCTTTCCATCCATATAAAATAGACCTAAATTCGAGATCTAGAGCTCCAGATATGATCCAATTACCGAGCAATGTTCCGGTTTGGACTGCACCGACATCTCTTTTCTAAGTTTGGCCATCTCTTTGTCCTTTGACTTTCAATGCTTAAACTCATCAATCAATCCTTTTATTTATGTGATAGTCCTGCATTTAAAATGAGCATTTACCATAAATTAAGGTATCTTATAATATCAAACTTGTTATTATAAAACATGCTTTAGTTAAGGAGTTATTGATACTTCAAGTGCAAAATGATGATATAAAACCTTGATAAACATGCACTTTTAAGTACTAATCAAAGACAACAACAACAACAACAACAACAACAATAATAATAATAATAATAATAATAATACTCAGTACGTGGCGTTGTTATACCTGAGAATGATCTAAAAGATCGGGTCACAGGTTTCCAGCCTATATACTAAGTTTATGAAAAGATCAAAAAGATATATTATATAATATAAACAGAATGTAAATAATAATAAAAAAAAAAGATGAAGAAATTAATGAGAACATTGAGATGAAAGATTAATGTAAGGATTAAACAATGATAAAAACAAATGTCAAGGTTAGAGGATCCACCAATGGTATTTCAAACCAGTATAGTATAAACTCTTATTACTCAATTTGGAAACCACACACGAAGGAGGTTCAAATCGGATGATTTGTCATTAATAGCTCATTATAAATTATTAACATGATCATATTAATTATCTTATTTACATAACACCAAACTTTTAAATATTGTCAAGAATTCATGATATTAACTGATGTTAACAACAAATCAAGTTCCTTTCATAGCCCAGGTGTAGATAATACCATACGGTTGGGCTATGAGAGTGTCAAGCATTTGTTGTACCAAGTGTTATACAACACAATTCTAGATTAACCATTTAACAAGCAAGGTATTAAGAATTAGTAAGATAAAAAGATAAGACATGTTAATATTAAACATTAAGGTCCATGTTGAGTTTACACTATACTTATTCTTACACCATTAGTGTAACCTTTTCACCTTGACATAATAAACTTATCTAAACATAATGAAGAAGAGAAACATAAATAAACAAAACAAGAACATAAAGAAAATACAAGTTAACTAAGTAAAGGAAAGGAAATGAAAAGCATAAACAAGATATTAATGAAAGCAAAACATAAAAATTACAAAAAAAATATAAAGAGAGAAATAAAGAGCATGAACTTGATCTGAACAACCAAGCCCCCAAATACATGGCAAATGCCTCCTTTTATAGGCCAAAATTTGGAATTATTGATTTGATGACTAATTGTTGAGTGGGTGGCCAACTTTTGACTTGGTGAAAATCCTTATCTTCTTGTCTGAATAAAACAAAAAAAATGCTACCATCTGAACTGGATCCACTAGAAAACATGAAAGTTGTAGGAAATTGACTCAGCTTTCCAGAAAAAAAAATGAAGGTCATTTGGTGTAGACCCCCGTAAATAAAAATAAATAATAAGAACAATAATAATAAAAAGAAAGAATTAAAAAAAACAACATATAGGATCGAAGTAATGACGTTTCGATGAGTAATGGATATTCGGTATGAAAGAAATGAATAAATAGTAGGAATGACAATAAATGTGTCATGTGAGAGAGAGAGAGAGAGATCTCCATAAACAAGAAAATAATGCAAGAATAATAATAATAGAAGATATGTAAACCCCGGTCAAAACACGTATTTTAACAAATTAATGATAAATGTGGTAATATTGAATTTATTGAGTATAAATTAAGGGGAAATGTCATGAGGATCTAAGTAAATAAATTAATGCATGAAATTTAGATTTTTGTGTAAAAGACACTAATTGTCTAGTTTTATGATATCGATGATATATCTCAATCCGACCGTTGGATCGGGTTGAAATTTTGTAAGGAATCTCCAGACATATTTTTTTATATTAGGTTCAAATTTCATGTCAATCGGAGTTGGAAAAGATTTATGAAGAGCACTGAAAATCGGGTAAATGAAAGAAGATGACACAAGGGGCATTTTTGTAATTTGATCAAAACAAATACTCTCCTCTCCTCTCTTTAAAAACAGAACACGTCCTCTACAAATGATAAAGGAAACAGGAGGGAGACCATTTGTTTTGTCCCATTTTCTTCATTTTCTCTTCATCTCTTCAAAAGGGAGTGTTCTTAGGAGGATCCTATGCAAGAAAACAAATTAAATAACAACTTAGAGAGTTATAGAGCTTGAGAGAAACAAAGAGAAGAAGCTGGAAATTGGAAGAGGAGGACATGATTTTTCTAAATTTTTGCAAGAATTCATTGAAATAAGTTAAAGTAGCAAAGGTAAGCAATATACCCTTTAGTAATTTCGTTTTTCTCTCTTGTTCTTGCATGAGAAGAAGAAAACCCCCAAGTTTAAAATTCTAGGGTTCATATAAATATTTTGGGGGAGTAATTGTTCATGTGAATTTCGAGATTTATTGCATGATAATGGCTTGATTTGCTGAAAAATAGAAAGAATCAATTGATTTGAAACTATGGGTTTTGGGATTGCAACAGGGCAGGCATTTCGGCAGCCATAGTTTGACTTTTCACCGTTGGATTGGTCTGGATTTTGGATATGTTGTTCATCTAGATGTTATATAAATTCTGAACGGTTTAGATTGGAAAAGAACACTCCTACCAGAAATTGTACTTCCTGAACAGCAGGTCTCCAAATTTCAGGTCAGTCCGTTATTGTTCTGATATCGGGAGTTTTAACCGTTGGATGTTTGTTAATTTTGGATATGTTATTATGCTCAATGTCACCTACATTTTGACCGGAGGGATTGTAAATATCAGACTTTGTTTGAGGGTGTCACCGGAGGAACATTTCTGGAAAATCACTCTTCAAGACAGCCTTGTTCGTCAGCCGTTATGTACTTCCTGAACAGCAGGTCTCCAAATTTTAAGTCAGTCCGGTATTGTTCTGATATCGGGAGTTTTAACCGTTGGATGTATGTTAATTTTGGATATGTTATTCTAATGACGATGATGTATAATTTCACCGTTTAGATGTATTGAACTCTAAATTTAAATAATGATGTTTTAAGTTTAGTTTGAGAAATATTGAATGAGAATATGAGGGTTAGCATAAAAAGTATGTTTTGGGACTAAGAATAATGGTAATGGGTTTAATGATGATGGTTGTGTTTGAGTCATGTTTGATGTGTTGATAAGTGATGGTATAGTTAAATTCTATAAAGAATAGTGATTGACTAATATTTTGATTGTGTTAGAATGGGAAATCATGTTGTAAGTTGAATTATGATATAAGGACTCATTTTGAGTGTGCTTTTGGAAAAATTTGGCATGTGTAGTCATTGATGAAATTTAAGTTAAATTACATTGTTTGGTGATAGATTAAATGTCTTGGGACAAAAGAAAATCGGTGATGAAAAGTCACGCCCTTTGGACATTGAAGATCATTGATGAAGAATTTAATTAAATGGGCGTTTAATTTAAATGACAAGTATGAAAATAAAATACATTCATGGAAATTGTTTACGGAAGTATTTGATTTTGTGAATTTATGAATATTATGAATAAATCGGGAAGATTCAATAATGATTCAGGATGTTATATTAAAAATATAGGAGAAGCATTCACTCGACTTCTCAAGAGCTCGTAGTAGGAGCTTTGCAGGAGGGGCACAACAACAACAAGGAAGAGCGAGTTGAGCTTCTGCAGCTGGTAGGTGTTCTATACCTACACTTTTTACGTAGCGTTAATTTACGAACTTATTAAATTCTTGGTCTTTGCGTCTATGGATGAAACCACAAAGAGAGAGGATAAAGTGAAAAAAACGAGAAATTAAAAATGGATTTGAGTACTTGACTGGGTTAAGAATATGAATTACACTAATAGACTTCGTTGATGATCATTCCTCAAACTTGATTAGCCAGTCCCGAATGCGGAGGCTAATGATGTTAGCAAGGTTTACTAACATCGGGCTTAAATGTTGACAAATGGTTGATTGGCTTCGGCTAATGGCATCCGAATGGATGACCGGGATGAAGGACTGATTAGCTTCGGCTAATGGCATCCGAATGGATAGCCGGGACAAATGAATGATTAGCTTCCGAATGGATGGCCGGGACAACGAATGATTAGCTTCGGCTAATGGCATCCGGATGGATGGCCTGGACAAATGAATGATTAGCTTCGGCTAATGACATCCGAATGGATGGCCGGGACAACAAATGATTAGCTTCGGCTAATGGCATCCGGATGGATGGCCAGGACAAATGAATGATTAGCTTTGACTAATGGCATCCGAAGTGGATGACCGGGGTGAGTGAAAGGTTAATGATATTGACCGGGGCCGTCAATATCGGCAATCACACGAAACTTGATTAGCCGATCCTGAATGCAAATCATCCCTGAAAACAAGGGATACTGAACTTGATTAACTATTCGGGTGAGAATAGTTAATGATATTGCCTCGTGCTGTCAATATCGGCAATCACACGAAAATTGATTAGCCGATCCCGAATGCGGAGGCTAATGATGTTAGTAAGGTTTACTAACATCGGCATAATCATCCCTGAAAACGATGGATACTAAACTTGATTAACTATTCGGGTGAGAATAGTTAATGATATTGACCGGTGCTGTCAATATCGGCAATCACACGAAACTTGATTAGCCGGTCCCGAATGCGGAGGCTAATGATGTTAGTAAGGTTTACTAACATCGGCATAATCATCCTTGAAAACGAGGGATACTAAACTTGATTAACTATTCGGGTGAGAATAGTTAATGATATTGACTGGTGCTGTCCATATCGGCAATCACATGAAACTTGACTAGTTATTCCTGAAGTGAAAGCTAATGATGTCAAGAATCTTGACATCAACATTTCCGGAAATATTCCAACATATTATGGAAAGAAAAATCTGATTGGCTATTTCATGTTAGAAATAGTCGATAACATCAATCAATGGTATTAATTTTGACGTTTATAATGAACTTCATTAGCCAATCCTAATATGAGAGACTAATAACACTAATGAAAATTTATTAGTATCAGCATTCCCTTCCAAGTTTTAGGGGAGAGGTAATAATTAAAAATATTAATGAAATGGGGATTGACATCTTGATAGGATTATTCATTCGGCCTTGAAGAGGCGCATATTGATTGGAAATTATGGAATAAGATGGGCGAAGGAACTAGTTACCCGGTGATGGGCTAGTGGCATTAGTTTTGTTTTCTAATGACCAGAATATACAACTTGAATTAAAGTTGCTCGTGTGGTGTTAATAGTGTCAGGATGATTGACTTGTCAGATTATAAATGGAATGTTGGATGATACCTAATTGTTAAACAAAAATGGTAATTTGTGTTTATATCATGGATTATTGGAGGAAAAAAAAAAGAGAAACTGATGAGGATCTAATTCTTGTGAAGGATGGAGGCAAATATCGTATCGCTTGGGACGTGAGAGCAGAAGTTAATTAACCATGGTAGGTGTTATACACTTAAGGAATACAATGCTATATATATATATATATATATATATATGATGTATTTTGAATTAATTAAGGAATTGTAATTGATATAATTTGAGAATTATGTCCTGCGCACAGGAAGGATGTCAAAGAAATTATGACCAATAATGTAAATATGTTGTATTAATGTTTCATGTTGTTACTGGCATGATAAGAATTTAGTGATAATTATAATAGTGTAATAAAATGCCAATAATAGTCATATTATTCGAAGATGGATCGGATGTGAATATTATGAAAATGATGGCAGGTTCCATGATAATGAGAGATTTTACTGAAAATCTAAAGAAACATTGGAATGTGTTGAAATGGGCATAAGAAATATGTAAGTGGAATATATTTATAAACTAAAATTGGACCGAAATCATGATGAGTTTGACAACTTATATGGAAAAGCCATAATGGGAATAATAGATGTTGGGATTGAAATTAATATAAAGAGATAGAGTAAGAGGGAGAGAAATCACATGGTAGATATTATAATGAATTAAATGCGCTCATGAGGTGAAACAAGACACACAATGAAAATGTTGAATGATTCTAGGAAGGATGGATAGAGACGTAATAATGGAAGGATAAATGAGAATTTCAAGGAAGTATGATTGCATATCGTTGAATATATGTTTAACTTCATGCATGTATTGTGTGATTTTTCTTTTATGCTATATTTATTATATACATTATGAAATTGCAGGTCCTTCAGATTCACGCCAGGAGTAGCGTTTCAGGTCCTCTAGTTTCCTTTTGCATGATTGAATAAGAAGATGAACATTAATGTATTTTGTCATTTAGGAACTAAATGACTTAATATGTAATAGTACTCTTTTTACATTAAGTGTCGGGACATAAAAATGTATTATTCCGTATTTGTAATCTTAGTTTGTTTACTTGCAATTATTATGAATTACGTGTGTTAATGGGAAAGAAATAAGCATGCGAAATGTGAGGCATGTACCGTGAATAATGTGTTGTTGAGGTTCTACATGATTATGATGTGATTGAGAAATAAGTATAATTGTACAGGATGATTGCCGATAACTTGGGACCTCCAGATATAAAGGAAACTCTGCCAAAATTTCAGTAGAAATTTCAGCAAGTCTAAGATAAGTTCGGTGGATAAAAAAAAAACCCCATTTTTTTTAAAAGTTAATGCTCAAAGTTCTTTTATGAATGTATGAAATTACAGGGCGTTACATTTGGACTTCTAGAACTCCAGTTATGGGCCAAACACTGAACAGTGTTCGGGTTGCAGGATAAATTCGGACTTCTCCATTTTTGCTATAATTTGGACTTGAAAACGACCTTCTTAGATCTTGATGAAAACATGAAAGTTGTAGGCCCATGTCTTACTGAATTTGTGTAAAAACTTGAGGTCATTTGAACATCTAGAACTCGAGATATGACCCAATTACCGAACAGTGTTCCAGTTTGGACTGCACCAACATCTCTTTTCTAAGTTTCACCCTCTCTTTATCTTCATAAATTTCAGTAGTTGAATTCATCAATCAATCCTTTTATTTATGTGATAGGCCTGCATTTAAGATGAACATTTACCATATATTATGGCATTTTATAGTATTAGACTTGTTATTATAAAACATGCTTTAGTTAAGGAGTTATTGATACTTTAAGTGCAAAATGATGATATAAAACCTTGATAAATATGCACTTTTAAGTACTAATCACACCCCCCAACCAGCTTATTGCTAGTCCCTAGTAATCAAAGCATTAAAATAGAAAAACAATTTGCAAATTCCATAAAGTAAGGCATTCATCATTCAACTTACTTTAATTTATCCAGATAAACAAACTCTCATTAAATTCATATATCTACTCAATACCTGTTAAACAAGATATTACTAAACCTTTCTTTTGTGCTCAAAATATCAACATATAGTTATGGGGCTTTACTTGGAAGAAAAACAAATTTTTGTTCTAATGTTTAAGGCTAACTTCCTTGGGTTGGGATTTTTTTTTCTTTTTCTTTTTTTATTTATTTATTTATATACACATACAACTTGAAACACAATGTATCTTTAACCCATGTAACGAGTTTTAGGCTAATGACTCCCAGACCAATTGGTCTTAGGGCATTAGATGTTGAGACACCCCTACGAGCTTAGCAACTCGGGTTGCAGATACTAATACATAGATAGTGCAATGTTTGATTCCCTTAAGTTTTTCTCCTCAACCTATGTAACAAGCGTTGGGCCAATAGCTCCCAAGTCAGTTGACTTTAGGGTATTACATGTTAAAACATCCCTTCGGGCTTAATTGCTTAGGTTAGGGAGGCTACGAAACCAAACAATTATATCTACCTTTTTATTATCATTATTTTTTTTATTTTTTGTTTTGTTTTCTTCTTTTTTTGCAAATTATGTACTATCCCTTTCCCTTAGTTGTTACCTTTGACAAAAGAACATAAATAATGTAATAATCCAAAGTGCAACCCACAATCATATGTTAAAGTGTGTGTGTGAAAATGAAGATTTAAGAATACTTATTAAATGAGCATATGAGCAGAATCAAGTGCTAACAATACGAGAGTTTGTAAACCTGAATATTTCAAGAAATATTCTGATAGACCCTGTTAAGAATGTTTACTAAGATGCGTCTCAAGAGTCACTTTAACAAAAGAACTCCTTTTACTCTACCATCCTAGTAACAACAGTTTTCCAAATAGTTTATGAAATAGAAAACATAGTTTTTTTTTTTTAATATCAACTACTACCCCCCAACCAAAATAAAACATTATCCTCAATGTCTTAAGGTAAAAAGATAGAGTATAGAAGACATCACCTGAAATAACAAACACTGACAAACCTGAAACACACTTAAACAAATATAAGAAACAACAAAACACAATAATAAAACCAAAAGACACAAAGTTTTTACAAACGAAGGCTCAAATCCAATCTAAGCTTTTTACGGCTTTCCTTAGTTGACCAATTTATGCGACTCATGGAGGGATTAATTATAGGGATGAAATATTGTAGTTGGTCAATCAATTGTTCAGCAGTAGCAGCAGAGATTATGATTTGTCGTGCTAAAGATGTTAGAAATTCTTGTTCCACAGCATGATCAAGAAAAGAAAACAACTTATCATAAAAACCATTAACATTTAACAAACCTATGGGTTTATGGTGAATGTGCAGTTGGGCCCAAGAGGAAATATGAAAGATCTCTTTCAATGTGCCCAGACCACCTGGTAAGGCAATGAAGGCATCAGCATGCTTAAACATTGCACTCAGTCAATCAGACATTGTGGGGACCTGTAATTCCTCTCCAGTTGTTTTTCCAATGATGTCCCCTTGTGCTAAAGCGTTGGGGAGAACCCCCAAAACTTGACTACCTCCTAAAAATGCAGTTATTGACACTCCCCCCATTAACCTAAGGCTGCCTCCTCCATACACTAAATGAATCTTTCGCTCAGCTAGTAGCTGACCAAGAAGATTTACTGATTCTAAAAACTCTTTTTCTTTCCCAGGACTGGATCCACCGAAAACACGAATATTATTTATGTGATGACTTGAGGAACCTGCCATTTCTACACACTTCTGTATTTGATGAACGTATGGGTTGAGTAGAAATGAAGGGAAGGAAGAGAAGAATTTATAGATGAGAAATTGAAAATGCAATCATACCACCTATATGTAGGCTAGCTGTAGTCTCACTCTCTTTCCCTCTCTTTATTTATTTATTTATTTTGAAAAAGCATGTGTATGTACATGTAGTTGTGATTATGGCTCACATCTTTTCTTGGTTTTACGTCCAAGAACGGCTTAAACGCCCTCTATGGGTCGAGGATAGGCTTCCTATCCAGTTTTCTTAAAAACTGGCAAACAGGGTCTTTTTTAGTCAGATTCCCAAGACTAAGTCGAGCATGTTCTTTATGAAAATAGAGTCATAAGTCATAAAATGCACAATGCACATCTCCACCAGGATATGCCTCAAAAGTCAATAGAAGATTATCTAAAGATTCCTTATGTTTTGAAATGAATCCTTACTTTTGACAATTCTCACAAGTTTTGCAGAACACATATGCGTCTTTGAACATGGTGGACCAATAAAATCCACATTGTAAGATTTTTGCAGTCGTCTTTTTCGATGAGAAATGACTCCTACATGCTTCAGAATGACAAAGTTTAATGACACTACTTACCTCATTGTCAGGATACATCTTTGAAATTTTTGATCAGGACAATATTTGAAAAGTTAGGGTCATCCCAATAAAAGTTCTTCACTTCATTCAAAAACTTTCCTTTGTCTTCAATATTCTAGTGAGCTGGCAAATCTCTTGAAGCAAGAAAGTTGATATTTTTAGTAAACCAAAGCATTGAACTAAGAGAAAGTAAGGATTCATCAGGAGAGTAATCATCGATTGGTGGGATGTCAGATGTAAAATCTGTTGTCACTCTTGACAAAAGATCGACATCAATATTTTTGGTGCATTTTTCATCCGTGATTTCTTCCTGAGAATAAATCATTTGCAAATCTTCAAATACATCTGACTCAATTTTACTCAAAGTAGATTCAAGTTGATCATGAACTAATTCTTCAATATGATCTACTTCTTGTAAATCATTATCTTTTAATGGATCCTGACCTAAGATTTTGTAGCCATGTTTTAGCTTTATCTTTCAATGAAAAAGGAAAAAGCTTTAATCTAATGGTATTCATGCTACAATTTAAGTCATTATAGGTGTTACAAACTTCTTCAAATTCTCTCAGATGCAAGTATGGATTTTTTAGATCTAAGCCATGAAAAGAAGGTAAAAGTTGAAAAATGTCTGGCTGAAAATTAAAATGGGATGCATCAGGAGGAAAAACTATGCATGAAGGTGCACTTGTTCTTGTGGGATTCATGTGGTCTCTAAGTGTCCTAACATGGTTATTTTCATTATTCTCATTATTTTCATTATGAAGTGACTGGTTATCTTCTTCGGCCATATTTTCTGAAAATGATGAGGATACCCTACAAAGTCTACCACTTAATGTACGTGACCATACACTCATGCACGTGTAGAAAGAGAATAAAAGGAAGAAGAAAACAAAAGAAAAAGATACAAAACAAAAGAAACAAAGTTAGATACAAGAAAAGTGAAAAGCGAAAACAAAATAAATACTATAATTTGTACAAGAATTTACCTCCCCGGCAACGGCGTCAAAAACTTGACACGAGCAAAAGATTGATGTCTTCTCCCAAGTGCAGGAGTGTCGAAATAATAAATAACCCGGCAAGACCGGGGTCGAACCACAGAGAGGTTAATTGTATAAATTATAAATAACAAGACGACAACAACAACAACAACAACAATAATAACAATAATAGTAATAGTAGTAGTAGTAATAATAATAATAATAATAATACTCAGTACGTGGCGTTGTTATACCTGAGAATGATCTAAAAGATCGGGTCACAGGTTTCCAGCCTATATACTAAGTTTATGAAAAGATCAAAAAGATATATTATATAATATAAACAGAATGTAAATAATAATAAAAAAAATGAAGAAATTAATGAGAACTTTGAGATGAAAGATTAATGTAAGGATTAAACAATGATAAAAACAAATGTCAAGGTTAGAGGATCCACCAATAGTATTTCAAACAAGTATAGTATAAACTCTTATTACTCAATTTGGAAACCACACACGAAGGAGGTTCAAATCGGATGATTTGTCATTAATAGCTCATTATAAATTATTAACATGATCATATTAATTATCTTATTTACATAACACCAAACTTTTAAATATTGTCAAGAATTCATGATATTAACTGATGTTAACAACAAATCAAGTTCCTTTCATAGCCCAGGTGTAGGTAATACCATACGGTTAGGCTATGAGAGTGCCAAGTATTTGTTATACTAAGTGTTATACAAAAAAAAAAATAGAGATCATTTAGACTTCTAGAACTCCAGATATAGGCCAAACACTTAACAGTGTTCGGGTTGCAGGAGAGATTCAGACTTCTCCGTTGTTACTATAATTTGGACTTGAAAATGGCCTTCTTAGATCTTGATGAAAACATGAAAGTTGTAGGCCTATGTCTTACTGAATCTGTGTAAAAACTTGAGGTCATTTGAACATCTAGAACTCGAGATATGACCCAATTACCGAACAGTGTTCCAGTTTGGACTGCACCAACATCTCTTTTCTAAGTTTCACCCTCTCTTTATCTTCATAAATTTCAGTAGTTGAATTCATCAATCAATCCTTTGATTTATGTGATAGGCCTGCATTTAGATGAAAACTTACCATATATTAGGGCATTTTATAGTATTAGACTTGTTATTATAAAACATGCTTTAGTTAAGGAGTTATTGATACTTTAAGTGCAAAATGATAATATAAAACCTTGATAAATATGCACTTTTAAGTATTAATCAGCTGTCGATTTAGAAATCGACAGTTGCGATGGAATCATTTCTGGTTTCATTTCTTCCTTTCAGTCAAGTGTAAGGCTTATGCTAGGCTTCCTCTACCAATGTTTTTCACCCAAGGTGGACATAGAACTCACTGAATCACACTCCATTCATCATTCATCATCAAACAACACAAGCGATAACAATTCTGCAACATAAAATGATTCTATTTCATTTTTATCACACGGACAATCACAAAATCATATTGCAGCCTATTTCCATCTTAAAATTCAAGCAAGGACATCAACATCATTTCGGTTTCAGCACATAATTTGTTCTTAGAATCTAGAACATCAAACAATTTCAAGCATGTACATCTACATGCATTTTTGTTCCAGCATATAATTTGTTCTTAGAATCCAACAGAATCATATAATTTTCAAGCATTAACATCTACATGTATTTCATCACATAATACATTTTGTTTAGCCCTTCAGTTATGACCGGCCCTTTACCAAGTTTTGTCTATTCAATCTATTCATTTTTCTTGTTAAATATTCTGGAATTAAATCTCCATTTAGCCCCATTTTTGTCCCTCGTTTTAGTTTAGGTTTCCTTCACATCCGATATAAAAATTATAGGCATTCCTTCATGGTTTTTTCTTCATCCTTTCAGTTCCAAGGTCACAAGAACAGGATGAATGAGGTACAAGACCCATACCTTACAAATCTAAGTAAATTTCGGGAAAGTTTGATATTATATCTTTTCTTCTTCTCCCGGTTTTCCCTTTTTCTTCTCATTCTCTCGGTTTCTCCTCTTTCTATTGGTTTCTCCCCTTCGGTTCTATACCTCTACTCTAACAATGTCTATAGTTGTTCAACCTCCTTTCAAGCTCTCCCTTCTCTCTCACACGCCTAAGGAAAGCACATGCAAGGTTTGTTCATCTCTTTTTGGGAAGAAGGAAAAGGAGCAAGAGCATGCAACTAGACACATGCAACTAGTCTTAGAAAGAGTCACCCTCTCTCTTTCCTTGTATTTATACCCCCTCTTAAATGAGATAGAATGTTTGGATGCTGGACAAAGTTTGTCCTTATCATTCTTTTAAGTTATTTTAGATTAGTTTTTATTCTAATTCTCTACTAGAATAGACCAATCATTTTTGTTGGTTTCACAATGTCGCTGTGATTCAGAAAATTCAGAAATCAACAGCCAAAACTGTGTTGCTATCAATTCAAAAACCAACAGCCAAAACCTATGTCATTACCGATTTAAAAATCAACAACAAAAACTATATTTATCAATTCAAAAATCAGCAGCAACTATAGTCAGTCATTTCTAGCTTTACTCTTTTTTTTTTTTTTTGGGTGTTGACAATTTGGGAAAAAAGAATTAACAGAGAAAACATGCACTGAAGAATTCTTTGGGCCAAAACAAGTTGAAAAACACTCCTTTTAGATATCTTTCACTTCGTCTGGTTGTGTTGTTTAGTTGCTCGCGCAATGCGGGGTGAAATATTGAAATCTCATGGCATCTGAACATTACCTTTTCATAATTGGAACAAAGTCAATTCTGGAAAACACATTCTCAATGATGTGCAATGCCGATGAAGCTACTTCTCATTAAAGCTAATTTAAGTTACAGACTTTTGCATACAAAATTATGACTTTATACAATTTCCCCACCATAGGCAAACAATATTTGTCGCAGCAGAAAAGATAATTGGAATATCGATCCAATTCCTTGGGTTGTGATAAAATTCAGAATTCCCAGCTGCCATGGGGAATAGAATGGACATCAATGATTTCTGCAAACAAGCAAATAAAGACGGGCATCAGCACTTTAAACACACAGATATCAGCAATTCAAGCCAACCAAAAATGTAATATTGGAACTAGTAAAAAACCTACACACTAGGGATCCAATTACGAAACAAATGCTAACCCATCATTAATTCCCAGCCAGGATCTCGTATAACTGAAGATGCGAACTTTGTGGTTACGAATGAATTGCTATAAAAGAATTCCAAGCTTTTCTTAATTTTCCAACAAAACTTGGTCATATCTCCGCTAACTTTATTCAGGCATCGTTCAATGTTAGTGTATTAAACTGGATCTCACCTGAGACTATCTAAACAGTGATTATTCCTGTCAAACATCTATTCTCAAAAGAATGCTGTATTATGTGCACAAAGACTGTTGATGTTCCAATGCTTCAAGCAAGCAAAGTCATGCCTGCAAGACCAGGTTGGGGTGTGGGAGGTTTAATCAATGACCTCAAAGATTCCATGACACTGGAAAAGGAAGGTCGTTTCCACGGTTCACTGTAGTAATAAAAAAACTGAGGTGAAAATAGCATACAACTGAAAAGGTTGAAATAAGAAGCCAGATCTTTGAACTTACTTGGCCCAGCAAGACTCAATTAATGCAACCACTTGAGGATTTAAATCCCGAGGAATCTCAAGCCTTTTGCCCTTGAAACCAACAGCCGCTGCAACCTACAACATAGTATCCATATCGATAATATGTATCTTGTAATCAATTTCACAATGTATCCTCACCAGTGTTAGCAAAAAAAAAAGGTACCAAGGAACCAAATATGAATCAACCGTAAAAAAGAAAATAGAAGATGAAAACAAGCATAAAAAAACATCATCACACTGGCAGACCACCACAATAACCAAAATGATACAGAGAAATAATTTCAATAACCACACGCATGCAGCCAACCTGGCTCCTAAATAAGCTGGAAAAGTTTTGATAAAAGAACAGGAACAGCTGCTACACCCCTCAAGAAACAGAACTGGTCCCTATTTTAGCTCATTGCTGGAGCCTGGAGTGGACACCTTCAATATAGGTCACGCTCATTTATGATGAACATAGAACTTCAGATAAATCCAAGAAACGTGAAAAGAAAAGGCATCTATTTTGCATGGATATTTAGGCATAAAAACCAGCATCAGAAAGCAACTCTCCAACCTAGGACCTTATCAGGAAAGCAAAAACACAATATATGGTTCACATAATTTGAGAGGCAGACCGACATATTATGGATGAGGTCTAACAGTTCTTTTAGTAGTTACAGTCATAGTTATTACTACTGTAGATATGTACTTGTAGGATATGGTCTCTCATCTAATAATATTCTGGATATCCACTTCCAAGATTTTTCTTAATAAGTTAAATTGTCTATAATGAATAATCTTACTCCATTCACATTCTATCATTTCCAAACCAACTATGAAACTTCATAACACAAACCTGTGCTGGATTTAAATTGCTCCAAGGTTGCTGCAATGTTGCTAGCTCCCACAGGATTACACCAAAGCTGTATACATCGGACTTCTCATTTGATGGTTCATCACATAGAACTTCAGGTGCCATCCACTCAGGCTAATAAATTAGAAGAAGTATTGTTAGGCTCATATTTTGAAAGAGTGTCCCAAGCCATCTTAAAAACGAAGATCCAGTTATGTTGTCAAGTTACTGCACTTACAGTCCCTGCTGCTGACTTTGATGAAAGAAATGTGTTTGCTTTCAAACGTGAAAGCCCAAAATCACAAACCTGAATTGATCAAACAAAGTGAGCAAAAGGCAAGGACATGCAACAAAGTAAAGTACTCGATAAAGAAACTGAAATCTTACAGGGGAGAAAAAAGAAAAGAAACAACTTTTGGAGGCCACAGAACACACTCATACATAAAGCTATTCTGACCAAAGAAAACAAAAGATGCCAAGCAAATTTTCCTCCATAAATATGCTCACTTATTAACAGAATCACATATCCCTCCGATCAAGGCATAAAATAATAAAATATTAATCCCTAGATTTACTAAAGAAATTCGGTGAGAAATAAATGAGATACTACTACTCTTTTCACCGTGCTAAAATTTGCAACTTCATCATGCAGTATAGACATCAACAATCTGTTGATTTCAAACTGTTCAACAAAATGATCAAAATTTTGCGAGCATTGCCAATGTGATACAACCTACAAGCAAGACAACTGACTATCCTGAACAGGATGGCCTCCTTCTACAAGTCAAACCCAGAAATAGTCAAAGAAAAACTATAGCTAGTAACAATACCAGTACATGGTAACATCTAAACATGTGCGGAAAATATTCCATCACATGAACCACCTAGATCAGCTGTCTAACAATATTTTCTTCAAAGCCTACATGATTGCAAAAGACAACAGGATTCAAATGCGTTTCCATCCTCAATAATCATAAAATGGGAAATTAGTAGTCTTTCTGCTACTTGCAATATCAGCCTTACCTTCACTGTATATTTTTTGTCCACTAAAAGATTAGGAGATTTCAGATCTCTATGGACAATGGGAGGATTACGTTTGTGAAGATAATTCATACCCTTTGCCTGTGAGCAATAATGGCAACTCAATTAGCTATCCAAGGCAGTGGAGGTTATTTGAATGCCCATAACAAGTTTAAATATAGAAAAAGAAGAGATTACAAAAACAAAATTGAAGTTTTCAAATCCATACCACATCATAAGCCATACTCAACCGACGCCTTTCATCCAACACCTCTCTTGCACCTGACTTGTGTAAAAGCCTATACAAGCTACCCCTGCAGTGCAAACCAAAATATTTAATTTGTTTAACTTCAGTAGTGATAGAATTAACATTCAAATAAGTGAAGCAAAAAATGGTTTAACTCTGTAGACTCCACATTATACAAGAAATAGGGGGGGTTTCCAAGAAGACATCACGCAACCTTGATAAATATTCTGTCACTATGGATAAGTTTGGGGGCTGAGTAACGGCACCCATAAAAAGAACTATATTAGGATGCCGCAAGCGTTTCATTATTGCAACCTGAACAAAAGATAAGAAACTCGGCAGTTCAAATACAAACCAAGAAACGTATACAAAAATTTTCTTAAGCTTAGTGCACAACGCACTCGATTCTATATAAAACACACCTCCCTTAGAAATTCCTTAAAGTGTTCGGCATGAAAGTCTTGCTCCATGAGAATTTTCACAGCAACATCCTGCAATTAAGACATAAATTTGTGTGTGCGTGCGTGAGTGTATTCAAAATTCTGTACAAATCAGTGGAATATGAAATATTAGTTTAAAATAGACTTCAAGAAAAATCAATGAAAGGAAAAGGAAAACAACATTTAGATCTCCAGAGTAAAAAAGAAAAAAAAGACTACATATATAAATGTGACTACTCCTATTTACATGTGGAAGAATGACATTAATGCAACAAGAAATCAGTAAGGATAGAAGGAAAAATTAGAACAAGATAAAGGACAGGAACTTGGCAAGATAAAAATGCAAAAATATTGCGTGATAAACAATACATCCTAGGTATCTTGATTCCATTCCAAACAACAAGACCTTGAGAATGGCAATATTATTTGAATATAATACCATACATGCACTTCACAGAACTGTGTGGTTAGGAGATTGTTATAGTCCTTCAGATACTATGATGAGATAAAGGCAAGCCAATAATAAACTTCGACTCAAACTTTCTGATATAAAATAATAAACTTTTTGAGTAGCATCCTAAAGTTTGTTACCAGATTAGGCAATATTGTATAATATATAGCAATAATTTATATTTACAGGATCTTTGTGGTTGGTGGAGCAATGTTAGGGATTTATATGGTTGGTGGAGCAATGTTAGGGATTTCGAATGATTTGATAGAGAAAATCATGCATATAATTAATAATTAGGCTGTAAATAGGAAGAATTCTAACTATTTAAAGAGAGGCAAACCTCCATTAAGAGGAATTCAAACCAAAAACCAATTTCAATCTTTCTAAATGGTATCAGAGCTCCTAGCTTAAATTTCTAGAGTTGTGAGAAATTCTCATCTTGGTTTGTGGGCTGATTCAGTTCATTTTTTTGGAGGTTCTTTGGCTTGAGCTGAATTGTATCAGCATCTTGTTTGTGGCATTAGTGTTTTCATTAATCTTGTCTATTTTTTGAGGCTGTTGTGGTTTCTTAGTCATGTCAGAAGAGAGAACTTTCATTGTTCGCATGAATGGCAAAAATTACTCTTCTTGGGAATTTCAGTTTCGGATGTTTGTTAAAGGAAAAGAATTATGGAATCAATTGGATGGATCCTCTATGGTTCCAGCTGATCCCATAAAATTGGGATCTTGGGAAAGCAAGGATACCAAGGTTGTTTCATGGTTGTTGAGTTCTATTGAACCTCATATGGTCAACAATCTCCGTCCCTTCAATACAGCTAAGGAAATGTGGGATTTACTTCGGTGGATATATCATCAAGATAACTCTACTCAACAGTTCCAATTACAGTTGGACATTGGAAATTGTCGCTAAGGGAATCAGACAATTGAGCAGTATTATTTGGGTTTTCCTAAATTTATGGAGTGATTATTCTAGGTTGGTGCAATCCAAGGTTCCAAAAGAAGTATTGGGGGCAGTACAAGAGGTCTATAACGAGAGCAAACAAGAAAAATTATTAATGAAGCTTCATCCAAAATTTGAGAGTGTACGCGCTGGTTTGATTAACCGCAAACTTGTTCCAACCTTAGATGAGTGCCTGGTAGAGCTTCTGCGTGAGGAAAGTCTTGCCTCACAACATGGCATTGCCCAAGACACTGTCAGTACTGAGATATTCAATATGGCCTATGCAGCTTAAGGAAAAGGTAGATTCAAATCCTCGCCACAATGCTACAATTGCAAGGAGTTTGGGCATATAGCAAAGAATTGCAGCAAGAAGTTCTGCAATTACTGCAAAAAGGAAGGTCACATTATTAAGGACTATCGCATACAACCTCAGAATCGATCTGCCCATGCCTTGTATACTGTTGACCAGTCCAACCTTGTGACCACGCCTCTAAATCAACCAGCTGTCCCGGGGTCTTCTTCTATTCTTACACCAGAGCATGTTCAACAGATGATAGTTTCCGCTCTTTTTGCTCTTGGACTTCAAGGTAAGACACAACTACTCCCCCCTTCTTGGTTAATTGATTCTGCGGCTTCCAATCACATGAATGGCAATTCTGAAGCACTACAAGATGTTTGTAAGTATGATGGTGAGTAGAATATTTAAATAACTGATGGTCATACTATTCCTATTACTGCCATTAGCAATCTAGGTCCTGCATTTACCAATGTTTTTGTGTCTCCTGACTTATCTAACAATTTAATCTTTGTTGGTCAATTGGTAGAAAATAATTATTCCCTTCATT
Organism: Populus tomentosa; assembly: GCA_018804465.1. Classification (NCBI taxonomy): domain Eukaryota; kingdom Viridiplantae; phylum Streptophyta; class Magnoliopsida; order Malpighiales; family Salicaceae; genus Populus; species Populus tomentosa. The sequence goes on along the minus strand of CM031999.1, from coordinate 8,267,831 downwards.
TTGATCATCGTGGTTGTCGTGTGCAGGATCAGGTATCGGGATAGGTAGTAGCAATGGGGCCTAAAGTAGGACGTATTTTTCCTCTTCAGTCTTTTTCTATACCTCGTTCAGTATCTTTGGGTTGTTCTTCTATTACCATTACTAATCATCTTTGGCACAAGAAATTAGGACATCCTAATTCTGTTATTTTGAAACATGTTAAAAGTGACAATTTGAAAAATATACGTGAGTTTTCCTCCCATTTGGCTTTGGCTTTTGATTGTGTTTCTTGTAAACTTGCTAAAAGCAAATCCTTATCATTTCCTATGCAAGGAAGTCGGGCTTCTGCTTGTTTTAAATTATTCATACAAATGTTTGGGGCGTGAGTCCTGTTCTTTCTCATGCGCAGTATAGATATTTTGTAACATTCATTGATGACTATAGTCAATTCACCTGGGTCTATTTCCTTCATTCTAAAGCTGATGTGTTTTCTATTTTCCAAACCTTTGTTGCTCTTGTATAGACACAATTTTCTACCAAAATTAAGATCTTACATTCTGATTCTGGGGGAGAATACATGTCTCGTGACTTTCAATCCTTCCTACAGTAAAAAGGTATTATCTCTCAACATTCATGTCCATACACTCCTCAATAGCATCGAGTCGTCGAGCGTAAGAATCGACATCTTTTAGAAGTTGTTTGTACCTTACTGCTTGAATCTTTTATACCTCCTCGATTTTGGGTAGAAGCTTTATCTAAAGTTGTCTATTTGATTAATCGTTTACCTTCTCAAACCTTGAATCTTGATTCTCCATATTTTCGTTTGTTTAGAGTCCCTCTTGACAATAATTCTCTTCATGTTTTTGGTTGCATTTGCTTTGTTCACTTACCTCCCATCGAACGCCACAAGCTTGCTACTCAGGCTATTCAATGTGCTTTTCTAGGCTATAGTAATTCCCATAAAGGATTTGTATGTTATGATGCGGATAATAACAAGATTCACATTTCACGAAATGTGGTTTTCTTTGAAAAGCAGTATTTCTTTCCGTCTCGTGGCAATTTTGTTTCTTCTTCTGCGTTGCTTCTTTTTTTTGATGATGTGTCTATTACTGTTAATCGTTTTAAGTCAAGAATTGTCTATCAGCGACGTCACCCACTGCCTCTTTCTACTCCTGAACCAACATTTGATCTTGTTTTACAAGAGCCTCAACGGTCCACTTGGGTTTCACAACCTCCAGATAGGTATGGCTTCTCACATTCTGCTCTTCAGGCCAATATTAATACTATTTTTGTGCCTGAATCTTATTTTGAGGCCTCTACTCAAGAGTGTTGGCAACAAGCTATGCAAGATGAACTTCAAACTCTTCAGGATAATCATAATTGGGACATTATTCCTTGTCCCTCTGAGGGTAAAACCTATTGGATGCAAATGGATATACACCATTAAGATGGGTGCCGATGGATCTCTTGACCGATATGAAGCATGACTAGTGATGCTCAGAAACCGACAACAATATGGCCTAGATTATAAGGAAACATTTGCTCCTGTGGCCAAAATGACTATTGTCCGTATTGTTATGGCCATTGCTGTCTCAAAAGGATGGTCGCTTCGTCAGATGGATGTGAAGAATGCTTTTCTACATGGTGATTTGCAGGAAGAGCTTTACATGACTCCTCCTCCTGGTTTGTTTTCTTCCTCTTTTACTGAGGTTTGTCACTTAAAGCGATCTCAATATGGTTTGAAGCAAGCACCACGGGCTTGGTTTGAGAAATTTCGTACTACTCTTTTGGATTTCACCTTCACGCAGAGCTAGTATGACTACTCTCTCTTTCGCAAGACTAATATTGGGATTGTTCTACTTGTGTATGTCGATGATATTGTAATTTGATTACAGGATATGATTCCCAGTTGATTGAGCAGCGTCAGCAGCAACTCAAATCTTCCTTTCATATGAAAGATCTTGGTCTGCTGCAGTATTTTCTTAGTCTTGAGGCCCAACATTGTCCAACTGACATACTTTTGCATCAACATAAGTATACCTAGGAGCTTCTTTCCTTAGCTAGACTTTCAGACGCTAACTCAGTTCTTACACCTATGGAGGTCAACTTGAAGCTACATCATGAGAATGGTGATCTATTGCCTAATCCCTCCATGTATCGGCAGTTGGTAGGAAGTTTGAATTATTTGACTATTACCCGACCTAATATCTTGTTTGCTGTACAGCAAGTTAGTCAATTTATGCAGGCCCTTTGTCAAACCCACTTAGCCGCTGTCCGTCATCTCCTTTGATATCTTAAAGGGATGTCTGGTCGTGGTTTGTTCTTTTCTTCTAGGACTTCTTTACAATTAGAGGCTTATAGTGATGCTGATTGGGCTAGTTGTCCAAATACTCGTCGTTCTGTTTCGGGTTGGTGCATGTTTCTTGGCAGTTCTCTTATTTCTTGGAAGAGTAAAAAGCAAGCATGTGTCTCAAAGTCATCTACCGAGTCTGAATATAGAGCCATGTCATCTGCCTGTTCTGAAATTACATGGCTTCGAGGGCTATTAGGTGAACTTGGTGTTCCACAACTTACTCTGACTCCTCTTTATGCTGATAACACCAGTGCTATTCAAATTGCTGCCAATCCTGTTTTCTATGAGCGCACCAAGCATATTGAGGTGGATTGTCATTCCATTCATGAAGCACTTGTTCGACAGGAGATTACTCTTCCTCACATTTCCACCAAACATCAAACTGCTGACATATTTACCAAGGCTCTCTCTCTCGTCACCGCCATAAATTCATGATTGACAAATTAATGCTTCTTGATCGACTAACATCAATTTGAGGGGGGATACCAGATTAAGCAATATTGTATATATAGCACTAATTTATATTTACAGGATCTTTGTGGTTGGTAGAGCAATGTTAGGGATTTCGAATGATTTGATAGAGAAATTCATGCATGTAATTAATAATTAGGCTGTAACTAGGAAGAATTCTAACTATTTAAAGAGAGGCAAACCTCTATTGAGAGGCATTCAAACCGAAAACCAATTTCAATCTTTCTAACAAAGTTGACATGGTACAAAATGCCATCCATGAAGCCAAAATAGTGTTTTCTTTTCAAACTTGGATTTGACAGAAAATTAACAGACTCGTATATAGTAAGTTACCTATTCCAAGAGATTCCATCAAGTCAACAAGCAAATAACCATTCTTCAAAAAAATTCTCCCACAAATTAATATAAACAGATCCTCACTAATCTAACACAGATTGAGATCAGAATTCACAAACCAGAGAAGAAATTGGAATGCAAAGCATGCCTTGGCCATTTCTATTGTTATGTAACTGTGTTTGCATTCCTTCCCCATTTCTATTGTTATGCAACTGTGGAAACAAATATTAAATACTTACCGAGCCATGCCAATCAGCACGATGGACAGTTCCAAAAGAACCTGAAAATACACCCATTCACATCATAAGTACAGTCCCCACAAGAAAATTGGCATAATGGCATGAGAGAAACATTGGTGATATGCTAATACACCATGGTCATGTTTTCTTTTCCAACTCTATCAAGAAACATACCTGCTCCAATTCTTTCTTTTAAAACAAGATCACTCCAAGGAATATCCAAATCCTCCACATCAAGTGAAAGTTCGTCACTTGTTTTGCCAGAAACCAGTTGACTACCTTCAGAAATGGAATCTAGGCCACTTATACAATTAACTTTCAGTTGCCGAGGTAACTTTGAAATTTCATTGGTGTTACTTCGGAATTGCACAAGGTTATTTCTTTCTGGGCCTGTCCTGTCAATTTGTTTAGAATTCATAACAAATCCAGGACCTGCACCATCATCAACAGTGCCTGCAATGACAGCAGTTAACAGCAATGGAAGCTTCAGAATTTTCTCCTCTACATGGAAAACTAATGGAAGTATCAACTTGTGTGAAAACCCAATTTGCACTTTGCTTTTGATAGAAAAATGAAAACATCAAAATCAACTACCAATTTCACATGGGAATTCAATAACTAGACATGTCTGGTACCAGCAGAGGGAGAAATTTTGGCAAAATTTAGTATAATTGACAGTCAGTTTATCATACATATGGGTAATGTAACCAAAGAAGTCAATACAATATACGACGAAAGTAATTGGATTGAAGAAATGAAAAAAGACAAGAAGAAATAGCAATAACATGGAAACATGGAAATACAAAATGCACATGAACAAAACCAACATGACCTATATATATTATGCTTCTATGACAAGCACATGGTTAGAGCACTTAAAAAAGGTGCAATTCACTGAATGAATAAATATTAATATGTATCAAACTTAAAATGAAATAATCCTCTAGCTACAAGATTTGTCACATATTAACCATATAAATAATGGGTGAAAATGACCAAATGTCCTTATGCTTCCAAATTTTGGTTATACCGGCCTCCCTACATGATTTTAGTTTACAACAATCCTTTTACCAGACAAGCTGGTAGTTATTGATTTCTCAGTATACAAGTCCGTCTTATTGACAAACTACCGTCAGTTTACCAAATTAAACAAATTAAATGGGTTGAGAGCATGCCATGTGTACGGTTTATATGAATATAAATAAATATTAATTATTAATAATATTAAGAAAAACTAAAAAATTTAAAAAATATAATAATAAAGTTTTTAAAATAATAAAATATTAAATTGAAAAAAATATAAATACATTTTTTAAAAACAAAATGAAAAACTATTTTTTTTCTCATGTGGTTATATGAGATTCTAACCTTAATTTTTTAAAATTTTCTTCTTCTTTTTTTGAACTTTTCAATTGAATAAATTTTTTAATGGTTAAAAAAGATAAAAAAATGGTATTTCTTTTTTTATTATTATCCAAATTGTTTTTTATTTAGTATAATAATTTTATGTATTTTAAAATATTTATGAAAAGTTGAAGAATTATATTTTATGTAGTTTTTCTTAATTTTAATAATTAAATGTTTTTGTATTCCTACAAACCGTTGATGTGGTACTATCTATAACTTTTATTTGAGTCAGCTAACGGTAGTTAGTCAAACTAACTGGCCTGTATAATAGAATTGGATAGAGGGTTAATAAATAACAACTTGTCCCAAAGAAGAGTTGTTGCATACAGTGCTTTTCACCCTGTGAATAACACTCCACCTCTGCACTGCCATTTAAAGTTAAATGCAATTCTCGAACCAAAATTAGATAAGGCGATAAGCCCTAGGAAAACCATTCTTTATATTGGCAAGCGACTTCGAAAGTAGAGATAACAATATAGTAAATTGAATTCAAAAGTAGAGATAACAAGTTCAAAACATAGTGAATCATTGACTGGTTGATAGCCCTTTTGTACTTTTTGCACCTTCTCTTAGGTGACAATAAAGTTTTTTTTTTTCCAAACCAACCAAACATTTCAAGACATCCAAAAGGCAAAGTTTTGCAAACAATTTTGGCCCCCATAGAAAATTTTGAAATTTAGTGCTCAATTTCGTAGAGATAACACAGCAGTAAATCATTGACTTCTTATGGTACGGAACTAGATGCATTGCCTTCTACTATTGGATGTTATCTCTTGATATAATTTTGAATGAGATAAATACATAAGCCATTATAAAAATGGTAGAAAAAAGTCCAACCCCCTAGTTATTGATCAAACTAGAAATAGTCCCTAGACAAAATTAGGGATATGATCAGTGCCTTCCATTAAGTGAATTAGATTTCCATCCCAATTTTGACAAGTCACATGCCCCTTGTGTGTTTCACTTAACCCAATTGGATGGAAACCAAATTTTTCTTAACAAGATACGCGATTAAGTACCCAAATTTATTCAAGGGCTAATTGCACCAAATAATTTGTTCTTGGATTATCTCTACTTCGACCATTGAGCACCTTTTACAATTTACCCTTAAGAAAATTTTCAATTAACCAGACCATTAACACCATGTTTGGAATCAATTCTATGTTGAAATTGAATTCATTTCTATAAGCCAAATTGAATTCCTCTTTTTTCTAAATGAATTCCCCTATTCATAACAGCACTAACATGGTAGAATTTAGTTCTTTGATAATCTTAAATTAAAAAATATTAAAAAAGAAAAAAAAAATTAGTATAACCATATTGTCATTAAGAATATCCCATCAAATAAAAAATAAATACTCAAAGAAAACATTGTCTTTCATAGGGGAGGCTTCTAAACAAAAGTAAACTAGTAGTTTCTTATCCACAGCCACAGGTTTTTACAAGAATCAACAATTATCTTCTATTATGGAGCTTTATGCATGCACCTATGTGACTCTGTATTTTTATTTTTTTGCTTGAAGTTTTCTCCTTGTTTATACATTATCCCTCTATCATCACCTCTCCTCTATGTAACTTTTTCATGAAGAATTTTTTTTTTCCCCTTTGACTTTTGATGACAACAATAAAAGAAGAGATTGTTATATATATATATACTTCGAGAATTTTCTAGTTGGGTGGATCCTAATATGAATTTGCAATATATTTGTTTGGGTCATTGAATTGTATTTGATCAGCAACCATTCTTTAGCCGACTGTGAAAGTTTGTAATGTTCCAATGAGAATGTGATTAACTTTTGACAAAGATAAACACTATATAAGAAGAGATTGTTATATATATACTTAGAGAATTTTCTAGTTGGGTGGATCCTAATATGAATTTGCAATATATTTGTTTGGGTCATTGAATTGTATTTGATCAGCAACCATTCTTTAGCCAACTGTGAAAGTTTGTAATGTTCCAATGAGAATGTGATTAACTTTTGACAAAGATAAACACTATATAATAGGAACTGTTGAGGGCATTTTGGGAATATGAAGTTTGCAATGGCATTTACCATGGAAATCTGAGTAAATCCCATCCCATCCCATCCCTTTCGATGGGATTTTGAAATGTACGGAAATCTTCAATTTCTTAAGTTGTTGGAATCAATTCTTAATTGACGTGCTGGTTCAAAATATGAGATTTGATAATACCTACAGAATTGATATCTATTCTTGTGAAATTCTAATGATCAAAATGGGCTATAAATTATTTTTGCACTCCATCGAACCCAAACTAAATTAGTCCATACCAAAACACCCATTTGTTTAAATGATAGATTAACACTGCTGGAGTTTTAAAGTTACCAAGCTAAATACACTTTGAGAGAAGAGTTCAAAAAAAAACCTAATTTCAACTTTTAGTAAAGGAGGTCTCTTAAATACACATAAGAGAAGTCAACATGGCTTCCTATCCTTCCAAAATTGGTTGGATCTTTACCCAAGATCAAGTCTTTTCCTCCAAAATCAGTTGTGAGATGAGAGGATATTATTATACCACTCAACCATCTTCTTGGTCTTTGCTATCAAAGTTACAGGGCAGTTAAGGCATGCATATCAAAACCCATCAAATCAATCTTATGAAGCTAGAAAACTAAAACTCTTGACATACTGTAAAGACATAAAGTAGTGAGGAAACAAAATATCAGGGAGAGTGAGCACAAACCTTTCAGATCTTGCAACAATGGGAAAGGGAACATTAAATTAGAAAATTTGTCTACAATAAAGTAGGTTACCGAAAGGTACTTCAGTCCAATACATTTAAGTATTTTAATGAAAAAATGATAGCTCACTTTTTTGGGTTTGATAGGTACATATGAATTTAAGTTGGAAAAATTATTAGGTGAGCTTGTTTATGCCATGGACCAACCAATTATGGAAGGACATATCATCTTATTTGGCCACATCACCAACTTTAAAATAAACGAACAATAAATATGGCTATAAAGAAAAAATAAAGAAATATTTCTCATTGTTAAGAAGAAATTAGACAAATGATTATGTCCCTTTCATGGTTAGTTCATTGATATGATCCAAGAAAAGATTAGAGGAAATTTCGATTTTAGTGTAATTGTATCTATTGTTAAATTTTACGCTATCAAGCATAACTCTCAATCGAACCGTCGAATCGGGCTAGAATTTTACTAGGAGTTTCCACACATGATGTTTCACATTGGGTTAAAATTTCAGGTCATTCGGAATTCGATAAGGTCTTACGATACAAATCAACAGATTCAATATGAATTTTGTTATTTGTTGCCTTTTGACTTATGAACTTTTTATTTGAAGATGATTCATTTCTTCGTAACACAAGAATATTCAGCGGATTATTTTTGAGAATTTTCTAATTCTATAAGGATCTTTAATGGGTAACATCATAGTTTTCAAGTGTAGCAAAGATTCCTTTATATTCCAAAATCTTTTCTTACAAGAATTCCTTCTTTATCCTAACTACATAAGAAAATGAGGGCTGGAATATATAATGGCAGATTACTTTTTGGGTTGAATTATTTCTATGTATTAAGCTGAATTATTTTCAGGTTTTATTTGTTATTTTATTTCATTATTTGGATATTTATATTCAGTTTAGGGCTTGTGTTTTAGTTTTGTTTTGTTTTGATCCAAAATTAATGTTTTAAACTATTTTAGGCATTAGACTTGTGTTGGCTGATTATTAGCTTGGATCTATTGATTTGCAACCCAACAAGAGTCTATTAGGATTATTTAGGAGAACTATACATTGTTTTCTTTGCTACAAAAGTTAGCAGCCATAATGTTTTGAATAAAGTTGTGTTTTGCGTGATGCAACCTTTTTTCTTTGTTAGGACAAAGATCAACAACTGACTTATCAAGACACAACCGACCTTGTCGCGTATTTGTATACTTCAGGTTCTTGTTTCGCTATAAACAATGGGTCCAAGTTCTTTTCCACTACCTTTAGTTCTTAGGTACAGGTTATCTCTGGGTTAGGTTTCTATCTAAACCTGAATTTCAGCTTTCTTAGGTTATTTATCTACATCGTTATAGGTTTATGGATCTTTATATCCACTATTTTTTTGTCTTGTTTCGGGTCTGTTTTATTTTCTCTTCTTTCGATATTGTATGATTTTGTGTTAAGGGTCATTTGATAAAAAAAAAAAAATTCCAACATTTAATTCTATCCAGAACATCTATTTAGAGTAAGAAAAAAATTAAAGAAATTAACAAGATTGCAAATTTTGGTTTATAGGGGGAGATTCATTCGGGTAAGAAGGTAAATTGAAGTTTTTGAGTTTGGTGTTAAAATCAGTGGGGTACCTATAGTTTCAGATTCAAAATTTTAGGTTAGAATTCCTATTCCATAATGTTTTTATATCATATCTTGCTTTTCTTTCATCTCTTTTTTGTATTTATGTCATGTATTCACCAAAAGAGTAGGAACGAATAAGGATTTTCGCTCAAGAAAGCAAAGACATATCCCGTATGTTTGGGGTTTTAAAGCAAGAATTTGTTAAGTTACAAGAACTATTCTGTGAATGCCAAGCTTCAGAGATAGGAGCAACAACATCGAAAGAATGAAAGACGATAGAGAAGGATGCAATTTTCATAGAAACTTGTTAAAAGCAAGTGTTGACAAGAAAAGAGCTTTGAAAACTTAAACAAAAGTCCTATAAAACATCCATTATACCTATTGGTGATTCGAGGATGAATCATCTTGAAGAGAGGGAATGATATAATCCAAGAAAAGGTTGAATAAGAAAATTTGGATTATAATGTAATTATGTCTGCTGCCCAGTTTTACACTATCAAGCATAACTCTCAATTCGATTATTAAATCGAGCTGAAATTTTACCAGGAGTTTCTAGAAATATTGTTCTATATTGGTTAAAAATTCCATATCAATCAAAGTTTGGTAAGGTCTTGCAATACATATCAACAAATGCAATGTGAATTTTGTTATTTATTATCTTTTAATTTGTAAACTTCCTATTTGTAGAGGATTTTTTTTCTCACAATGATATTCAGTAACTTATTTTTTTTAGTTTCCTAATTTTACAAGAATCTTTAATAAGCAGCACCATAGTTTCCAATTGTGGCAAGAATTCATTCATATTCCAAAATCTTTTTTTCTTACAAAGATTCTTTATTTATCCTGACTACACAAGAAAAGAAGGGTTGGAGTATTTAATGGTAGATTACTTTTTGGTTGAATTATTTCTTTGTATTACTCTGAATTATTTTAAGATTTTATTTGTTGTTTTATTTTATTATTTGGATATTTACATTCAGTTTAGGGCTTGTGTTTTAGTTTGAGCTTGTTCTAGCCCAAAATCAATGTTTTATAATTGTTTTAGGCATTAGGCTTGTGTTAGCTAATTATTAGCTTGAGTCTGTTGGTTTGCAACCCAATAAAAGTTCATTATAGTTATTAAGGAGGACTATATATTGTTTTTTTTTTTTTTTTTGCTACAAAAATTCAGCAGCCATAATGTTTTAAATAAACTTCTGTTTTACGTGATGCAACACTTTTCTCTTTGCTGAGACAAAGAACAAATTTGACTTATCAAGGTATAACTGACTTTGTGGTGTCTTCAAATACTTCGGGTTCTTGATTCTCTATTATTAACAGGTCCAAGTTTAATTTTCAATACCTTTAGTTTGTAGATACAAGGTTATCTCTAGGTCAAGGTTTATTTATTACAAACTTGGTTTCGACTTTCTTGGGTTGTTTATCTACTTCATTATGAGTTTCTAGATATTTATACTCATGAGGTTCACATCATCCATAGCCTCACATGGTGAACCATGTTCATTTAATAATTACCTCCTGCATAAACAAGATGCTCTAAAACAAATTTATCAACTAATTACAAGTTTTAACAGCAAGACTCCAAGATAACAGCAATAAAAAATATACAAATCCAACTAATAAATTCTTGTAAAACGATAGCTTTCGGCAATTAATTCAAGTTTGCAATTAAAGGCATGCAACATGAGCAATTGGCAAACACAGATTATACTCTCATTAATGCAGGCAGATATAAAAAGTGCATGTTGAAGAGAAATAATCACATTCAGAGACAGGTCACGGAAATATGGATTTTGTGTAGTTTATGTAGCTGCTTTTTAAAATATTTACCTGCCGAACCATCATCAAGTACAAGATTAAGTGATTGGCAATCCAAGAAATATTGTTCGGCCAATGACCTGAAATCAACGATAGGTTCAACTAATTTGATTCGAGGAAAGCGCAATGGTGAAGAAATTGAGATGGAAGAAGGACCATTGAGCAAGGAATCAGGTTCGCATAAACAGCCAGGCATTCCAACTAAGTCAACTAGATACTCCCTGAAATGAATTAAATGTTCTTTGTAAGATGTTACTCACAAATTGTAGTTGTAATTATGAAATATGCAGAGCCTAGAGTCCCAGACTGCCAAAAAAAATCTAGACTGCATCATTAATAAAAAAAAATGACCTAATTGTAGTGTTAGGAAATAATATAAATCATATCTTGAAACCTCACCTAACAGCTTAAGCTATTGGGTTGAGATAGTTCTTTGACATAGTATTAAAGTCTTGATGACCAAACGATCACGAGTTTGAATCTCACCATCTCCATTTATTTGATAAAATTAAGCACAAGATACTGTGGATCTGTATAAATTTCAAGTTCAAAGGGCTTTTACTTAAAGGGATGTGTTAGAGGATAAAATAAATTATATCTTGGAACCTCACCTACCAGCTTAAACTATTGGGTTGAGATGGTTCTTTGACATGTAACACCCTAAGGAAGAAAGGAGAGAAAATAAACCACAACAATCAACTGGCAACTAAAATCTAACATTTATTTATATAAACTATTTTGTTTAGCTTTACTCGAGGTATGAATTACATTGAATTTGTATGCAATGTGTCTACTTTTGTAAATCTTCACTGATGTTGTTAACAAGCAATAAGGATGAACATTAAAATAGATCTTAGAAGAAGCAAGGTTATGTTCACAAGAAAGAAGAGGAAGAATCTACAACGAGAGGATGTCAATAACTCTGAATAAACCAACTAAACTTTGATTCATTTAATTTCACACTTAAACCAACAAAACAATGTTGGATAAATTGTTGAATGGCAACAAATAATAACAGAAAGAAACCACGATGACTGGAAAAAAAATACCTGTCAAGCTCGAACTGAACAAGACAGGAGGAAGCATCATCTCTTTTACAATATTTACAGCCCTTTGCAATTCGACATGGCAAATCAATAGTGTCAGCTAACACCTACATAAATCATCTAAGTTAGCATCAATCCCTCTCTGCTACCAAGAAAAACAATAAACAGATTCACGACCAGGACTCTTTAGTGAGGGGGTTGAGAAATGTTCTTCATCATACTTGTTATCTTATCAATTTTAAAATACTGCAGCTCCAGCAAAAGTTGCAAGCAAAATGCTAGTTAATTGTTGAAAACAAAAATAGAAATCACTGCATAAAAATATGAAAGGCCTTCTTACCTTGAATAGTAAAGCTCTATGACTACATAGACCACTGGATAGGCTGCCTATTGGAACCACAACAGATCCTAAGCAATCTTTTAGATCATCACTGCATTCCTTCCAGATGGAAACGAAATCATCTTCTTGTCTGCTGGCTGACCCCCTTATGATAGCAATAAGACCATGATGAACAAAGTATTGTATAAAAGGCTACCTCTTAGACTTTTGCATGAATAAAGACTGGAACTCACCCCATCCGATTGCTAACAAGCTTTGCCAGCTGATCAACTACCTCTTTTGTTGTTACACAGCTACAAGAAATGCTATGGACCCTATTCTGGAGTTCCTTTAAGCATGGATCACTACGTTGATCAATCAAAACCACTTCCATTGAAGAATCAGCATTGGGATCAACAGACTTTAGTGATTCAATTGATGGAATACGGCCATTCTCTTGCGAATCAGTGCACACAGTCCACACAAATGGATCCATTCCATGTATTAGGTAAAATCCATCGGGAATTTTGTCTAAATATGATAAGCATCCACTCACCTGATGTGCACTACACTAATAAGTTGCATCTTTTAATGGTGAATTCCAATAAGCAAGGTTTGTTATTATGCTACAGGAGGAACCAAATAAAAAGTGGAGCTATGAATATTTGACATTTCCGTTCGCTGTACTAAAATGAAGAGACATATACAGTCTTATTGGGCTAGGCCAGATGCTAATACGCAAAACCACCAATAAGTGGAATGAAAGTTTCGGAAACTGGATCACACATCCACCTCCAGGTTACTTCAGACTTTCAGCCTCCAGTGCACCCATATACACAGGGAAAATAACTATGCTAATCTACAAAGCATGACATGCAAACAACAGATAACCTAAAGAAGTTTTGATTTAATACATTACACTAACCCTCACCCTTTTGCCTAATGATTAAGGTTAAAGTTGGTAGTAGAGTAGGCGAGCACCAATAGACCCACTCATAAATGGTACCTCTCCCCTCTTTCATTTTGCAGTAAAATGTCTATGGGGCCCACCATAACATCCATCTGCATTCCATCCATCCTGGAGTGAAAAATAAGCTTCACTTTAGCAGCTAAAATGAAGACAGTCTTGGCTTCCCTCCAGTGACACAACATAATTCTATGTCTGAGTTTCAATCCACTAAAAGCTAAAGTTAGAAGAAACCTCCTTGGATTGCAGCAAGAATGACCGTAAAGCGAAAAGGGTTGTCTACTTAGTTCCTACAAGGTTAATGTACAGTATGGTTCCAAGTAGCAAGTTCAATCCACAAATACAAATTGAGGAGAATTAATAAGACTGCATTAGAGGGATTGCATGCAATCATCCACCTAGAGCAAAAGGGACTTTGCAGGAGGGCTAATCAAGAAAGGGTTGTTCCATCAACTAGGAAAGTATGGCAGCTTCTTATACCCACATGTATATTTCTTGATTTGACACATCGAATCACTTTTATAGCTTTTAGTTTTGATCCAGGCTCACGATAGAGAACTACGGTTTTGTTATGGGCAGACCAGAAAATGATTAAAAACTTCATTCTTCCCCAAATTATCCCAAACAACACCTCTTGTCTTCGACATATTCTAACCTCTAGCTTGCATATTATTAGTTCATTTTCAATGCACAATTGATTAGAATAGATTTCAAACATTAGTTATCAACTAAATCAATTTTCCCTCGTCTCGTTAAAATAATCTATTCCATAAGTAAGAGCTCGAGGTCAACATTTCTATATGAATATGATCCCACGAATATATTTTTATTATTATTATTTGAAAAAAAAAAATTAGCAAGCATACCCAAAATCGATGAGACAAGGCCTCTGGCGAGTTAGAGGTAGAGGAGCGCAACGCTGATTCAGCCGGAACAGGATCGAGAAAATTAGGATCATCAGCACAGGTGGCCTCGGACGACAATCTCAAAGCCAAAGCCAACTGTAACTGATAACTTTCTTCAGTTTGCTGCGCCCAACTCTTCCCAGAGGATCCATTAGAGGGGAGTCTGGCCGCCGTCATAAAATTCCCATCCTCATACCCATACGCCTGATCAATCTCATTTACTCCACCGGTTGACAGAGTAGTTGGCGGGTAATACTCTCCTGATAAGGAACTCTCTCCGAAACTACTCCAACTCGATTGCCTTTGCAAACCGATCGCTGCTGACGATGAAGAATACAAACCAGTTCGATTACTGTTTCCTCCCATTATTCTATGATCAGGCTCCCAATCCACGAAGATTCTATCTTGCTGCTTTATTATTAGTTTGTTATTTTTTGAGTCACCAGAGAGAGACGACGACTCGTAGTAGGGCGGCGGTGCTTGCTGTTGCTCCTCTGCCTGCTGGCTAAGGAGAGTGTAGTTGTTGGATCTTCGACCGGGCATTTCCATGGAGATTCCTTTTGTTTATTTATTTCTCTTTCGAGGTTAAAAGAGAGTAAAAACCACCATCTTAGAGAGAGAAAGAGACTGACTTCAAAGTCTGGTACTGGTGAACTGAACCTCATCTATTTTTCCCCTTTCAATTTCTCTCTCTAGAACTCCATTGTTGGAGAGAGAAAGTAAAGTTGTGTGGTTTGTATAGTGGTAAAATTGTAATTATACTATGGGATTTCAATTTTTTCAACATATAAATTAATGATTAATATTAAATAAATTATTACTATTTCAATTTCTTGACATTAAATTTTAAAAAAAATATCTAAAATGAATTGGGGTGTTCAGCATTGTATAAAACATTATTCATGCCACAGTATAATATAAATTCAAGCCATGTTTTTTAAGATTTTTTCATTTTAATTGTGAAACCCTGGAAATTTATAATTTAAATATGTAGATGTGTAAACCCTCATGTAAACGTAAGGCTGAAAGTGGTAATATTTCAATGAGTGATGAAAAACCAAGATTTGAAATAATAGATAAATAATAATATATAATGAAAGAGATGACCTCTACAAAATGAATTTTGGTTTAGAATTCATAAGGACAGAGAAACTAGTAACGTGTTTTGATGGATAAAATAATGAGAAAAATAACAAAATATTTTTAGGAAATAAGTGAGGTAATAAAGAATGCATTATAATAAATGATAGTGCAATGAAAAAGGATAGGACTGAAGGTGCAAGCACCGATTAAAAATCAGTGACGTTATTTTGAAATGGTAATAAGCTCGATAAATAAATAAAGGTGGAAATCCTAAAATGAATACATTTCAAAATAATAAAATGACCGTAAAAGTTTAGAAGGATAATTGATATGATTTTTGTTTGTGAAGATTGAACAAGAAAAATCTAGATTGTTTATGAAAAGTCATGAACTGAACAAGTTTATATTAGGAAGCAGAATTCTCAATCTAATGATAGGATCGGGATGAAATTTTGCATAAAGTCTATTAATATATTTTCCTACCTTGGTTAAATATCTCATCCCAATCGGAGTTTGGTAAAGACTAACGATTTAAGCAGAAATAAACCAGATAGTTTACATGAAAAATAAAATAAAATACATAAAGTCATGAACGAGGGATAAAATTGTAATTATGAAAAAAGGTGCCTATAAAACGGCAAAGGCCACCAGTAAAAAAAAAAAAAGAAAAAGAGAAAAGAAAAAAAAAGAAGAGAAAAACGGATAGAGAGAGAGCTGCAGATTTTGGAGTAAAATCAATAATACTCCGGTGACCATATCTCATGATTCCACCGTTGGATCAAGCTCAGTTTTGGATATGTTGTTCTTATGACACGTATCTACGAACTGACCGGAGGGATTGAAAGGAAAACACCCCATTTGACAGAAATCATCATCGGAACTTTCCTGAAAAACAAAAAGGAAATGCACCACCTGCAGGGCAGTTTGGTCGCCGGCCGATTTCTCTCTCTTCCACCGTTGGATCAAGCTACGTTTTGGATATGTTGTTCTCATTACACATATCTACGAACTGACCGGCGGGATTGAAAGGCACACACTCCATTGGACAGAAATCATCATCGGAAAGTTCCTGAAAAACAAAAAGGAAATACACCTGCAGGGCAGTTTTGTCGCCGACCGATTTCTCTTTCTTCCACCGTTGGATCAAGCTACGTTTTGGATATGTTGTTCTCATTACACATATCTACGAACTGACCGGCGGGATTGAAAGGAACACACTCCATTGGACAGAAATCATCATCGAAAAGTTCCTGAAAAACAAAAAGGAAATGCACCTGCAGGGAAGTTTTGTCGCCGGCCGATTTCTCTCTCTTCCACTGTTGGATCAAGCTAAGGTTTGGATATGTTGTTGTTATTACACTTATCGACTAACGGACCGGAGGGATTGGAAGGAACACACTCCATTTGACAGCAATCCTCATCGGAACTTTCCTTAAAAACAAAAAGGAAATGCACCAGCATGGCAGTTTGGTCGCCGGCCGATTCCTCTCTCTTTAACCGTTGGATCATGCTCAGTTTTGGATATGTGGTGCGCCTAGATGTGTCATGCATTCTGAACGGTGGAGATCGGAAACTACTCCTCCGGCAAGGTTTCGTGCATGTTGAACTGTAGCTCGTCCAGTTTTAGGTAAGCTCGGTTTTATGTAGATCTAGGGAGATTTAACCGTTGGATCATTATGATGTTGAGATATAGTATGCACAACTCTATGATATGTGGTCTGACCGTTGGGTTTAGAGCAATAATCAGAATTTGATGACTTATTGCCTTTTGAATCTATTACTAGTTTTGGCAAAATGTAGCAAGCTTGATTAAATACATGTTTTGATGAAATTAGAATTGTGTGGGTGTAGGTTTTATGGAAGATGTAATGGTAAAATATGTTCTTGTTATTAGTATTATTACAGATTAATTGTGTATTCTTTATATGAGGTGAAGTATGATTATTATGTAGGAATAGTAAGGAACATCGCTATATGAACATGTTGATTGAATACAAAGCTAACTTGTTGGTTGTGCGGATATAAATGGGGTGGAACCATGAAGAAATTAAAATGAAAGAAATATGGAAAATAAAACATATTTAAAGCTAGCCATAAGTATTTTTGGCAAATTGATTAGTTAATGAAGATTGTCATGGATTCCAACTAGTAGGGTGAAATTGTTGTTATGATAATGATCTAAGAATATTAATTATTAAGGTTTGCCGCATATGTTTAATCGCACGAGGAGACAGTGAAAGAAAATGAATAGTTCATCATTTTGTTGTATTAATAATAATATTAGGAGAAATCCCAAAAGGAATGAGTTTCCTTATTTTTGGTCTAATCTTTGCTATATTGTAAAGGTAGGGAAATTGTTTGAATGTTTTGCTTTAGAATTGGTTTGAATTTGTGATTTAATGATGCCAAATGACCTTGGATGATGTTGTTTTTGCAATAAAAATAAGTTGGAAGTTGAAAAGGATTCCCAAGAAATGAAAATCCTCGCTGCCCAAAATCTTAGCTATAAAGGAGGGGCTATTATGATTGTTGATTTTGAGCCTTAAAACAAAATAATTTGGAGTTGGTTTCTTCATAAAAGTTGTATCTCCATGTTTTAGCCTTTCATAGAGATACATCACACCCAAAACTGAGTTTTTACAGCTTTAGTTAGGATTAAGACACTAGATAGTTCTGGGTTGGTTAAGCTAAATTGATTGGAATCAGACAATTTTTAATCTTTGCTTGGAATTTGCTGTTGAGTGATGGTTTTGATAACAAAATAATAAGAATGAATATAAACATGAAAATGAGTAAGAGTATGAGATCTTAAAGAAAATTCCTTGTGATTGGTTTGAGAATACTAGTTGAATGAGAATTAAATGAAGATGTGATGTTGGTTGTATTGTTGATAAAAATTGAATCCCTGGTGGTACAGGGAAAGCTGTGGGGATTGGACAATTGCATGGAGTGGCAGCACGTGCACCTCTTCTAGGTAGGTGACTTGCACCTTTTTTTTTTTTTTTTTCATACGTTGAATATTGAAATACTTTAATATGATTATTACCGTATTGTTAGAATCGATATTAGATTGTCGAACGCTTAAATGTTGACTAAAGGTTGATTAGCTTCGGCTAATGGCATCCGAATGGATGGCCGGGATGAAGGATTGATTAGCTTCGGCTAATGGCATCCAGATGGATGACCAGGACAAATGAATGATTAGCTTCGGCTAACCGGGACGAACGATTGATTAACTTCGGCTAACCGGAACGAACGATTGATTAGCTTCGGCTAATGGCATCCAAAAGGATGGCCGGGACGAACGATTGATTAGCTTCGGCTAATGGCATCCGAAAGGATGGCCGGGACGAACGATTGATTAGCTTCGGCTAATGGCATCCGAAAGGATGGCCGGGACGAACGATTGATTAGCTTGGCTAATGGCATCCGAAGTGGATGATCGGGGTGAGTGAACGGTTAACCTCAGCAAATAATGCCTTAAGAGGATAGCCGGGTTTAAGATTATGGTTGATTGCAAAATAAATAAAATAAAATTGGTGCATCTATATGTACTACTAGCTGTTTATACCAAGTACATGACGATATTATAAATGTTAATGCTTCATTTAACTGCCAGACCGTTAGTTACCATTATTAGTATTCTTAAGTATTTGCATTCTCTTAAATGTTTTGTACTGCTGCAGGGACATCACACCAACGAGATGTCTAGGAAACCCGATACACGAGAACCTACTTTTGCAAGGAATCATGTAGATGCATTCTAAATCATAATGTATTTTGTATGAATCAATGTACTGAATGTATAACTGGAGGCTGGGTAATTCGTATGGAATTACTAGATGTACTGGTAACCAAGGAAGGTTAACCAAATATGTAGGTAATTATATGAAATTACCAGAATTATTGGCAATTGAGATGAGTTAGCCAGATAGTTAAGTTTTGAAAAGATTATGTGAATTAATTGATTGAAGTTAGAAGTAGTAAATTCTAAATGTTATGAGTAAAATAATTAATATATGACTAAGATTTTGAGTAAATTAATTAATGTGGTTATTGGGTAGACACAATGATTTGGAGATTGGAGGGGAATTGATAGATAATTAATTACCATAGTGTTGGTGGCTAAGGATACATTACAGTGATACTTAACATCATAATGATGGTGGCTAAGGGCATAAATTGATACTTGGCACTGTAATGAGGGTGACCAAATTTATGTGAAGGATGTTTAGTGACCGTGGTGTCGATAACTAAGATTGTGTGTAAATGATACTTGGCAACCGTGGTTACAATGCAAATGAGGTTAATAAGAAAATGAAAGGGATTCGATACGAATGGAAGAATCAAATGGCATGGATTAGCTACCAGGTTTGGATTGCTAATGGTATCGAAGAGGTTTCATCGGTGCTGGTATATTTTAAATTGATTAGTCTAGCCCAATATTAGAAGACTAATGATATTAATGAGATTTATTAGTTTCAGCGATTACCTTCTAGCAACAGATTTAGAAAAGGAAAAAAAAAATATTGATTAATTATTCCAAAAGAATGAGATAAGCTAATGATATCAAGAGAGGAATATCTTGGTATCAAGTGAAAATTGATTTATAAGGAGATGGTGTTCGCAAACCATTGAGTTGTGTTGAGATTTCCAAGATGGAATTATTCTTGGCAAATGAGATAGGATATTAGATGGATATTGGTAATAGATGGAAAATATATGTTGTAAAAGAGGTTTATGCCTAATTTTATATATAAAAAGAAATTCCGTAGAGATTATTGTCTGCCATTGTTATTGCTTGTTACTATATTTTATATTTATGTGTACATGTTAATTTCTATTATCAGGTCCACCAGGGTTGCGTCAAGGGTAATACTAGTTTAGTTATCTTTTGCTTTTGACCATGTAAATTAATTGTAAATTAAAAGACTTATCTTTTAAAACTTGAGATGTAATATAAATCCGTAAATTTGAATGTATGTCTTTAATCTAATGGTTGAAACTCTTAGTACCTTTTTGACCATGCATGTTTACAGTTGAAATTGAATCTTTTATTTGAATTGCATTATATGATGTTATTGAATAAGATGTGTTGTGTTGATGAGAATGAGTTGGGTTGAGGCCCAGGATGATTGGATCGTGATTTTGAGTTATTATAAGTGTAAAAAGGGTATATGTCGATAACTTGGGACCTACCGGTACAGGGGAGACTCTGCCAAAATTTTGGTGGAAATTTTGGTGGAACCTGTATATATATAAAAAAAAAAATTTACCTGAAATTTTTCCAATATATTGTGAAAAAGAATGTAGAAAAATCTGGGCCGTTACATTAATACTTAGAATTTTTTTTCGTTGATTTAGTTCTTCAATTGCCAATTTAATATTCAATTTCTTTTTATTTATTAACTAGGAGACAAAATTAAAAGAATGACGATTAATATGAAAAAAAGCACCAAAAATAGATGGTGTGTTCGAAGTTGACACTAAAAGTTCAATTTAATCCTCTAATTTCTAAAACTCTACTTTTTGGTCCCTTAATTTTTTTAATTCAATTTTGGATCAAGACTTTATTTTTATTATTTTTCAATTACTAGTTTGTTAGACGAGATAGAGCATCATTGGATTTCACGTGTAAAGAGAGAAAGTTGTTTTTATTAATTCTGACTACCAAAATAGTTGATTTTGGTGTCCATAATTTGTTAAAAAAAGTTTGGTGTTGATTGTTTAAAACTCATTGTTATCTAAAATGTATATCTAAATTGATAAATTAGTATAGATATTCTAAGGGTGTTTATAAAATATTCTTTTAAAAAAAATTTTGCCTTGATTTTCTACTCCATAATGGTGGCTAGAATTTAGCAAAACAAATAACATGTTGTTTGCATCAACAAGTGATGTGTTGTTTGATTCTTTTCATGTTGGTCGCCCTTAAAAAGAATTAAAAAAAAAAACAAATATGTCAAGCCTAAGTGTGTAAGGCCTACACATCTAAGCTTTTTTTAGAACTTTTTTTTAATAATTTTGTTATTAGACTCGATTAAGTTCATGATTTAGATTATATATTCAACAAGTTTAATTACAACATTCTAGCTTTTTTTTATTATTGTTTAATGCAATTTTTTGTCCCTTAATTTAACCATTTGTTATTAATGATTTTTTTTATTGCTTAACTTGAAAAAAAAAATTCAATTTTACCCTTGCTCTTTTGCTATCATTTAGCTTAAAAAAATTATATCTACTTTTGTTATCTGAAGGGTTTTTTCTACAACAGAAAGTATTGTGCACACACGTACAAAACACCATGGATATATATATTGCATGAATCTCAATATAGGAAGGAAAAATGAAGGAAGTAAATAAAAGATGTCGAAACCATATTAGGAGTTTGACGCTAGCATGCGCTGCCCTAAGAGAAATGGCTGGACAAGATTATTCTGGTGACGCCAAAAAATACAACCATCGGATCATAAAGGAGGGTGCACACTTATCCTCCATTTCCATGGCCTTCTTTTTTTTTTTTTTTACGTGGGGTGTCCGGGCCAACTTGCGCGCACCACGACTAATCTCACGACCCACTGAACATCCTGCAAACCTAGTGAGCATGTAAGGCACCGCGGGGGTAACATGCGTGCACAGTGAGGTTTGAACCCTGATGTAGAGGAAGGGAACAAGCCCCTTCTACCACTAGGGAAAGACCTCAAGTGCATTTCCATGGCCTTCTTAAATGCACTCTTTAGGTAGTTTTTTTTTTTCTCCCCAATCCTTTTATAGCAATTCAATTTAGTCATATATTTAAGCCTTTTTTTTAATTTGTTCCCCAATTCTTTTTTATAACTCTTCAATTTAATCCTGAAATTCATCTAACTTATAGCTAATTAAGGCCTAGCCATGAAGAGAGTAAGGGATGAGAAAAGAAAGAGACATGTTGTCCAAATAGGTTACCTAATTAGGATTATGTTTATGACCTGGGTTGTGAATTTTATAGGTTAACTAAGGTTGGTTAAGGTCAATACAATATAACATATTTTTTAAAATTTTATCTCTAATTTTTTATAACTCTTCAATTTAGTTCTAGATTTAATCCAATCCAATGTCAATTAAGACTCAATCAAGTTTCAATCAGGAAGAAAACAAAGGAATAAAAAAGAAAGAGAGAGGTTGTCCAACTGAGTTAACTCATTATAATCATGTTCATTATCCAAACCATAAATTTCTTGTGTTAACCCAGGTCAATACAATATATCATCATCTTTTCATTTCACTCCTTAATTATTTTTTTTATTAATCCTTTCATTGTTCATTGTTTCACATTTAAGCTAGGGTTACACAAATATTAAAACGACAACAACATAATTTTTTTAACCAAATCACTATTGGAACAGATGACTAGTTCACTCTTGTCCCGCTACTTTGAACAGGTCACATCAATTTTTTTATTTATTAACACATATGGTGGTCGATTAATTTGATCTGATACACTGGTCGAGTTTTTAATTCTCATTTCAAATATTTCATCACAGGCAAAAAAAAAAAAACGCTCACATTTTTTATGCAATAATTGGTTTTTAATCCGACCTGCAATAAAGCTCAAGCCCCACGCCTGGTACAAACTATTATAATAATTATTATTATCATTTATGACAAATCTCATATCAGTATTCATTGTATAAGGTTTCTCAATTCAATCTCTATAAACCTTTTACTTTGCTAAATCTAAAGATGTCAATTATCAAATATACTAAAACACCTCGCTAAAACACTATATCAATCTATAATAGTGCTAATAATTTTCCAATTTGGTCCATAAATATTTTTTTCAATTGCATTGTTCTATGCCTAATTTGTCAAACACTGTTAAGAGAAGAAAAATTAAAAGAAAAGGGACCAAAGTGTGAAACACGGAGATACCCATGGCCATGTAAAAAGCAAAGGGGAGGGTTCTTTTTCATACCTATATTTCTTTTCTTACCTTTACAATCCCTATATTTTTTTGTAATTTCATATTTGATCCAAAAAATTATTTATTTTACATTTTAGTCTTTATAAGTGAGAGCAGAGATAAAAGTCATTGAATTTTAGTTAAAGATATAGAAAATCATCGGTTAACATTGATTATGTCCATAAAATCATCAATCTTTGTGTCAACGGGTTGCATTCGAGGATAATATTTTAATAGTGGTTTTTTTAGATCTTAATCTTACCTAGATAAACATATCAAGGTCGAGAGAGAAAAATCTTTCTCACCTTGATTTCTTATTTTTGAACCATATTTTAGGTTTTTTGGTTGGTAAATGGGGTTCTGGAAATTCTAAATGTGTTTATCAAGTATTTTAGGTGAAAATAGTGTTTAAGAAAAAAAATCACACCTGAATTTCTAGCCATTACAATGATTGCTGGATTCTAGACAATAATAGGCAACACGTTTTTTTTTAAAAATAATAATTTTGTTTAGAATACAATTTTGGCGTAAATGGTTAACAAAGGTATATACATTGAGTGTTGAAAGTGAAGGGCTTAAAATTTTGTTAAGTTTTATCGCACTAGATTAAACCCTTCTTTCAATATTATTTTGATCAAAACAATTAAATATAAATTATTAACAATCAAGAATTATTTCATTTTAACTTTATTAGATAGTTGAATTGCTAATCAATAATTATTATTTTTTTTTAGTTTTTCTTTTCTTTTTATTTTTTTTATAGAGCTTTCAAGTTAAATTTGTTTTATTATTTTATCTTTTAAGTTTTAAAACTTTTTCTTTTGGTGATTTGAGGAACATTTTTATATAAAAAAACATGACATATAAGAAAAATGTTTATATATAAAGAAAAAATTGTTTTTTAAAAAAACATTATTTAATTTATTTTATTAGTTATTTGAATTTCTAACCGAGAATTATTTTTAGTTTTCTTAAAGGGAAAAAAACTATAGCAAAATACACAATTTAATATGTGTGTGTGATGCAACCATATTATTCGATAGTTTCACCCATATTTACCTATTATTTTGCCTATGTTTTATACATAAAATGCTTTTCGGATGAAAGATTAAAAAAGAAGTAAATTGGAGATAATTAGCAGATTTGACCTCTAGTCGATGTTGTGCAGAGCTTGAGCTCTAGAGGTCGAAATGAAGTGATTCCAGTGGCATTAGAAAGCTAACATCCATACCTTTCTATACATATAAGGCAAAAAAGAAAAAAGAAAAAGGAAGAGCATGGAAACCGCAGCCTTCAAAGTCAAATCTCATAATCTGCAAATGTTGACCTTCAGCCATTCTAACTTAAATATCTTAAGTTACAGAAGGTCATTTGATGCAACCTCAATTGTTTTGGATTTTGGACTCAAAGACCTATCAATGAACCAAATTTCAGCAAAAATAATCTCATATGAGAGAGATATGATTTTTCTAAGATGAGAAATGAATTTTACCAACAAACAACTTTTGTGAAGAAACGAGTCTAAATTATGTTTTGAAGTATCCAAACCAACATCCAAGTTTTTATTTAAGCAATTTAGCTCCTCTAAGTTAAAGCTTGAAGATTTTATACAAGTCTATTTCTTTCTTTTTTTAGGAAATAGTTATTAAAGTACTTAAATGTAAATTGTCTACTTAAGGGAGGACTATTTTGTAAAATAGAGATTAGGGTTTCCTAAGGTATAAAAAGAAAGAGAGACGAAAAAGAGGAAAAGAGAGGGGAACAACCAACAAAAAGAAGAGAAACGCACATTCCTCCAACGAAACCCAAAACCATGCTTTCTTCCTCTCTCTTTTTTTTTTTTATTAATTGTTCAGTAGACATGTAAGGCTAAACTCTTTTTCTTGGTTACAAGGACACGGAAATCTTCGGATTTCAAGAACTGTGAGATTTATTTAACCTTTTCTTTTCAGTTTATATGATGAATATGTTTGTTCTTCTATGTTTATTTTTCCTATAATTTTTTATTTTAATTGCTAAAGTGGACTCTAAGTTATTATTGTAGATAATTTATTACTAAGTTTGATATCAAAACCGAAGTTGTGGTATATGAACTTGTGAAGCAACTGAGTTTAATAATTGTGGCGGATCTACGTTATTAATCTTAGGGAGAACATTCAATTAAATCAAACATAGACTGTGGATAGTTATGTTTTCTTGATTAATCAACTTATCTAGATCTTAAGGTTGCTAATGCGGACACTATGGTTATTTAATGGTTAGGATTAGTTATACGGCGGATCCATTAACTAACCAATGTTAAGAAGAGATAATTATTCAGAATATAAATTAATGTTTCGTTTCCATGATCAGTTCTGATTTTTGTAGGTGCATATGTGCTTGCAACTAAGGTTTGCTCTCTTGATAATTTTCTGATTTTATTTAATTTCACTTGATAGTGTTCTGTTTCTTTTGCTTTAGCCTAGATAACTTCACAACCCCCCCAGTTGCATATCATATAGCATAATAATCTGACTTGAACCTTTCTTGTGGGATCGACCTCTTGTTTGCTCTAAACTATCTTGTGTGTTGTGTTTTAAGCTAAGATAATTAATTTGTGCGATATCACATCAAATTTTGATGCCATTGTCAGGGAAGTCATTTTAGTTGATTCTTGTGCTATAATTTTTATTTGTTGTGATTGTTATTAATTTTGTTGAAAAAAAAGGATATTTTCTTGCGGCGGTAATGTACAATACGATACAATTACTGTTCAAAACAATTTTTTTGGTGGAATTAGGTATCGACCTTTTGTTTCCTGAAGGGAAACAACGTTCTAAATAGGACTGATAGCTTTAAGCTACTAGGCCCACCCTATGAAGGCTAAATTCCATAGTTTTTTAAGGTTTTTAGACAATTTTAGTTTTCTAGCATAGGATTTTTGTTCAATTTACATTGTTTTCAATCTTTTATGTGGCAGATTTCTTTTGAGTTTTCTTGATTATTTATGTTTGTAACTCGTTCTACTAATCAGAGTCAAGTGTAGGTAGATCTTGAAATTGAAAACACTTTAGGCAAGTTACGAAAAGAAGCTAGTGTCAACACGATGGTTATTGCACGACAACAGACACTCAAGGAGCTCCCTACTCTTAATATGGAGAATAAATCATTATGCATAAATATTGACAATAATGTCAACTTCAAGCTCAAGTCTGGTTTTATATATTTACTACCAATATTCAATGGACTTGTTAGAAAAGATCCTCATACTTATCTCAAGGAGTTTCATATGGTTTGTGTTGGCATGAAACCTAACGAAGTTGATGAAGAACAAGTTAAGTTGAAAGCTTTCCCTTTCTCTTTAAAGGAGGCAACAAAGGCATGGTTTTTCTCTATTCTCTCAGGTTCCATTAGAACTTGGAATGACATAAAGAAGATATTTCTTAAAAGATATTTCCTAGCCTCTTGAGTTGTCAACATAAGAAAAGAAATATATGGGATTCGACAATCTCATGGGAAGACACTCACAGAGTATTGGGAAAGATTTGAGCAACTATGCATTCATTGCCCTCATCATCAGATACCCAATCAACTGCTTATTCAATATTTCTATGAAGGACTGATACCTACTAACCATAGTATCATTGATGTGGAAAGTGAAAGGGCATTGGTAGATGTCGCACGTCACCCGCGCGACTTCGGTTGGTGATTTTTCATTGCTTGCTTTGATTGGTTCTTGGGACTCACCTAGTATTTAATTGAGGGCTACTAGGAAACCTGGGTGTGTTAGTCTTGTTAGAGATTCATGGATAAGGGACTGGTTGTGGTTAGGGAAAGTGTTAGCACCCCTAACACACCCTACCTGAGTTAAGCTGCTTCGTGACTTTGATGTGTTAAAGAAGTTTTAAAATTTTTATCTTTTCATCGAAAATTAGAAATACGACTTATATGTAAGATCATAATTCTTGACCGTGAGCAAATCAAAGTATCAAATTCTTCTTTATTCTTTACAATTTTATCATAAACAAAAATACAAACAACACATTCACTTTCACTACATTTTTTCTTTTTTTACATCCAAATTTTGCACACTACAAAAATATAAAAATTCAAAACTAAATAAAAAATACATTAAGCAATTTTAAAATTACAAAATAGCCCCTAAAAAGGGCGGATCCGCAGTGCAGGGGGCGACGGTGAATCTTTGGATGGCGCTGTTGTGGCTGATGGTGTGGACGACACTGATGGCTCTGTGGGTTTATCGGGTGGAAAAGCTAGGAGATGGTTGTTATGGGTGCTGTTAGAGAACGGGGGCTGCCGATGTGGGGTTGTTCTTGCTTATGGGGAAGCTGGGTCGACCAGGAGAGGGTGAGCGACGGCTGGCCGAGACAGGAGGTTGAGAGGTGCTGGTTTTGTGTAGATGAGAGGGAGATGGGACAGTGTATGGGGTTGTTGGAGATGATAGGAGAAGGAAATTATGAGGGAAGAGAGATGGCCGGGGGTGGATCAAAGATAGGGGCTGGTCCTCGGAGAGAAAGTCCCAAGCCAAAGGGGGCGACTGCTTTGGTTTTCTTTTTGGCAGAGGAGAAGTCTTGGTTTTGGCTGAGGAAAAGGAGATGGGACAGTCTTCAAATGGGGAGATGACAGGTCGGGGAAGATCAGTCTGGTTATCATCTTCGGGTGGCTGGCTTGAGGGAGAAGGAGGTGCAAAGGTTAGAGGGGTCTATATGGAAGAAAATCCAAAACCAGTGGGGCGCGACTAGTCTTGGTTTTGGGAGAAAAAAAATTAGGTTTAGGGCTTTTTTTGTGTTTTTTCTAATGTTTTAAAATTGCCCTCCTCTTTTGTGTGTGTTGAAAACCAGTATTTATAGGTAAAAATATAGCTAGGTTTCCAAACTTGGTCCCTCAACTTTTTTTTTTTTGTTGTAAATTTTGATTTTTCTTATTTTTTTTAATTTTTCTTATCAACATCGCCTCAAATGAGGAAAATCAATGATTTTTAAAAATAACGTGCTAAAAGTCAAACGCGTTCCCAAGATCTTTTAAATTTTAAATTCTTTTGAGACAACGCAAAAAATGACACAAATATATTAAAAAAACATATTTTTTTGGATTTTCGTTGTTTTTTTTTTCTATTTTTGGATTTTTCTTAAAATTTACCAAAACATGGGTCAAAAATTGGGTAGCAACAAATGTCCCCCCTTTACAATGCTTATGAAGCAAAACTCCTCAATGTTTTACATAGTAAGCTTTGTAAAGAAAATGTGTCTTCCTCTTCTTGTCCTTTTAACTTGCTGAATGATCTACTCATCAAAAGACCTTATCTTTTTTTTTTCTTCTTTCTCTTTTCCTTCTCTTCTTTATTTCTTTCTTTCTTTCTCTTTTTTTTTTTCGTTAACCTGAGATCTCATCTGGTGACCTCTTTTAAACAAAACCAAAAAATATATGTAGCTCAGTTAACCTGAAATCCCATCTAACGATTCCTTTAACCAAAACTACCTGAGATCCCATCTGGCGAATTCTTTTAACTAGAACCAAAAGAATGTGTGTAACTGGGTCAACTTGAAATCCCATGTGGCGATTCCATTTAACCAAAGCCACCTAAGATCCCATCTAGCGATCTCCTTTAACTAGAACAAAAAGAATGTGTGTAGCTTGGTCAACTTGAGATCCCATCCGACGATTCCCTTTAACCAAAGCTACCTGAGATCCCATCTGGCGACCTCATTCAACTAGAACAAAAAAATATATATAGCTCAATCAACCTGAAATCCCATTTGGCGATTCCTTTTAACCAAAACCACCTGAGATCCCATCAGGCGACCTCATTCAACTAGAATAAAAAAATAGCTCGATCAACCTGAAATCCCATCTGGCGAATTCTTTTCACCAAAGCCACCTGAGATCCCATCTGGTGACCTCCTTTAACTCAAAACTAAAGAATGTGTGTAGCTCGGTCAACCTAAAATCCCATCTAGCGATTCCCTTTAACCAAAGCTACCTGAGATCCCATCTAGTGACCTCCTTTAACCAAAATCAAAGAAAATATGTAAAAAAATGGTCTCATTGTAATGGGTGACCTACCCAGATGAAAGAATGTGAAAAATGGTCTCATTATGATGGATGACCTACCTAAATGAAAGATGAAAAAAAATATGAATGGTCTCATTGTTATGGGTGAACTACCCAAATGAAAGATGTGATGTGACAAGTGTGACAAATAGAACTTACCTGGTGAAGTCCTGAAGGGATGACAGGAGAGGGGCTGGAAAACTTGGTGCTTCCTGATAATTCCTGATTGCAGGTGTTGAAAACTCGGGGCTATCTAATTGTAGGGGTTGAAAACTCGGGGCTTCTAGATTGCAGAGTTGATCTTTTCATTTCTTTGAGATTTTTCTAATGGTAGGGTTCATCTCATATTCTTCTTATTCCATGATCAATACCGATTCTTTGTTATCGTCAACGCAATGCTTCTTTCTTTTTCCACAATCTTGTTGGACCTCATAGAG
The DNA here is from genome assembly GCA_018804465.1 of Populus tomentosa. Classification (NCBI taxonomy): domain Eukaryota; kingdom Viridiplantae; phylum Streptophyta; class Magnoliopsida; order Malpighiales; family Salicaceae; genus Populus; species Populus tomentosa. The sequence continues at coordinate 8,238,148 of CM031999.1, read as the reverse complement.
GATTTTACCTGTAACAATTCAAAAACAATTATGCAATGTTTTGAGGTTAGATGACATGCATGCATTCTTACTTGATTTGGAATATAGGTCCCCCTTCTTTGATGCTCCATCGTCATAAGGTGCCTTTGTTTGCATTCCAAAGCCTTCTTTGTCCTTCTGATCTATCGGCTTATCCGTGTGCTAGTCATCCACTCAGATGTAAGTGTTATGCCTATCCTGGGCTTTCCACGATGATTACTCCTCTCGTTGTTTATCAAGCATGAGTGTGCCCCCAAGTGTGGTGTTGCTTTATTCATCATGAATGAGCTTAACTGATCATTCATCTTCTAGATTATCCTGAGAATTATTCTCTCATTGATCATGCGCAGTGTGCCAACACCCATCAAGATTGTCAATCAATCATGAACTTGGCTCAAGCTGAAACAATACTCTTCAAGTTTATGTTATCACTATTCTTCTTGGAAACTATCTAGTCGTCCAGACATACATCTCATAGCTTGCAGTACAAGGCTTATTGTTGTAAGCTCAATGTTCTTCTCCATGGATTTCTCTCATTTTGTCGAATCAGATTGTGAAAAGAAATGCATTGGCATCAACAATGATGTTCATTTTATCACCCATATTTATGCGATGAAGCGCGCTTTTGAGCTTCAAAATAGATGGTCCCATAGTCAGTTTTGGTGGTATGCATCTTTCTGACATTCTTTCAAATGCAACTATGCGATAACATTTATCATAGCCATGTTTCAAAGGGTAACCCCAAGATGAAGATACGAAGTTGTCCCTCCAGTGCAACGTTGTTTCCAATTGTTGTTGGAGTTCACTAGATCATTAAATGTTTTTGAACAACATTGCTCCCAGTTGATCTGAATATGTTCGTTCATCTGTCTATAATCAAGAAGTGTTTTTTTTTTTGCATCCGTTATCGGGGGGGTAAATTTTTGTACAAATTATAAATTTTGTTATATTTTTCTCCTTTCACTTTTATTTTATCTAACTTTTGTTTCTTATATTTTGTCTCATTTTCTTTTTCTTTTTATTCTCTTCCTACATGTGCATGAGAGTTTGATCATGTATATTAAGTGGTAGACTTTGTAGGGTATCCTCATCATTTTCAGAAAATATGGCTGAAAAAGATAATCAATCGCTTCATAATGAGAATAATGAAAATAACCGTATGAGAACACTTAGAGACCACATGAATCCCACAAGAACAAGTGCACCCTCATGCATAGTTTTCCCTCCTGATGCATCTCATTTTAATTTTAAGCCAAGCATTATTCAACTTTTACCTTCTTTTCATGGCTTAGACCTAGAAAATCCATACTTGCATTTAAGTGAATTTGAGGAGGTCTGTAACACCTATAATGATTCAAACAGTAGCATGAACACCATTAAATTAAAGCTTTTTCCTTTTTCATTAAAAGATAAAGCTAAAACTTGGCTATAAAATTTAAGACTTGGATCTATTCGTGCTTGGGATGAAATGCAATAACAATTTTTAAAGAAGTTTTTTCCGTCTCAAAGAACAAACTATTTCAAAAGACAAATCATCACTTTCACTCAAAAGTCAGGAGAAACATTTTACCAATGTTGGGATAGGTATCGAGACTTGCTTAATACTTGCCCTCATCATGGTTTTGAAACATGGAGATTGGTTTCACATTTTTATGAAGGGTTAACACCTAGAGATAGGCAAATGGTTGAATTGATGTGCAATGGAACTTTTGAAGATAAAGACCCTAATGAAGCAATGGAGTACCTAGACTTGCTAGCCGAAAATGCTCAAAATTGGGACACCATAGGTACTTATGAGGCACCAAGTAAAACTCAACCTTATACATCTAGTGGAGGTATGCACAACCTTAGGGAAGATCATGACCTCCAAGCCAAGTTTGCATCTTTAGCTAGAAAAGTCGAAGCACTTGAATTGAAAAGGAGTGGTCAATTAAAATCTGTTCAAGACATTGTGTGTCAAATATATGAAACCAACGAACACTCAACAAATGATTGTCCAACTTTGTCTTCTTTTATGGAATGCCTCCATGAACAAGCCCATGCTTTAAACAGTTTCCAAAGGCCCAATCATAACCCATACTTACAAAAGTATAACCTTGGTTGGAGAAATCACCCAAATTTCAGTTCGAAGAGTGATAGCAATAATACACAAACTTCACAGCCACCGTTTCAAGCATAATATAATTTCCAAAATTCTCATGGATATGCACCTCCTTATGCTCCACCTCCTAGAAGAAATCTTGAGGAAACATTGCATGCATTCATTGAAAAGCAAGAGGCAATCAACACTCAACTTGCTCAAGACATGACAAATTTTAAAGATACTCTTGCAAAGTTAACATCTACTCTTAGTTTCCAAGAGAAAGGTAAGTTTCCATCTCAACCACAGCAAAATCCAAAAGGACAATACAATGCAAATGCAAGTAGTTCCGGAAGCCAACACATGGATCAAATCAAATCAGTCATCACTCTTCGTAGTGGTAAGGTTATTTAAAAACCCACTCTTGAACCTTGTGAGAAGATGATGAGTCCATCTCTGAGGGTAAGTGATTAGTACTTAAAAGTGCATAGTTATCAAGGTTTTATATCATTATTTTGCACTTAAAGTATCAATAACTTCTTAAGTAAAGCATGTTTTATAATAACAAGTCTAATACTATAAAATGCCCTAATATATGGTAAATATTCATCTTAAATGCAGGTCTATCACATAAATCAAATGATTGATTGATGAATTCAACTACTGAAATTTGTGAAGATAAAGAGAGGGTGAAACTTAGACAAGAGATGTTGGTGCAGCCCAAACTGGAACACTGTTCGGTAATTAGGTCATATCTCGAGTTCTAGATGTCCAAATGACTTCAAAGTTTTACACAGATTCAGTAAGACATAGACCTACAACTTGCATGATTTCATCAAGATCTAAAAAAGCTGTTTTCAAGTCCAAATTATAGCAACAACGAAGATGTTTGAATCTGTCCTGCAGCCCGTATATTGTTAAGTGTTTGGCCCATATCTGGAGTTCTAGAGTCCAAATGACCTCTATTTTTTTTTCCTGAAAAGCTGAGTCAATTTCCTACAACTTTCATGTTTTCCAGTGGACCTAGTTCAGATGGTAGCATTTTTGTTTTATTCAGACAAGAAGATAAGGATTTTCACCAAGTCAAAAGTTGGCCACCCACTCAACAATTAGTCATCAAATCAATAATTCCGAATTTTGGCCTATAAAAGGAGGCATTTGCCATGCATTTGGGGGCTTGGTTGTTCAGATCAAGTTCATGCTCTTTATTTCTCTCTTTATATTTTTTGTAATTCTTAAGTTTTGCTTTCATTAATTTCTTGTTTATGCTTTTCATTTCCTTTCCTTTCCTTAGTTAACTTGTATCTTATTTATGTTCTTGTTTTGTTTATTTATGTTTCTCTTCTTCATTATGTTTAGCTAAGTTTATTATGTCAAGGTGAAAAGGTTACACTAATAGTGTAAAAACAAGTATAATGTAAACTCAACATGGACCTTAATGTTTAATATTAACATGTCTTATCTTTTTATCTTACTAATTCTTAATACCTTGCTTGTTAAATGGTTAATCTAGATTTGTGTAGTATAACACTTGGTACAACAAATGCTTGGCACTCTCATAGCGCAACCGTATGGTATTACCTACACCTGGGCTATGAAAGGAACTTGATTTGTTGTTAACATCAGTTAACATCATGAATTCCTGACAATATTTAAAAGTTTTGTGTTATGTAAATAAGATAATTAATATGATCATGTTAATAATTTATAATGAGCTATTAATGACAAATCATCCGATTAAAACCTCCTTCGTGTGTGGTTTCCAAATTGAGTAATAAGAGTTTATACTATACTTGTTTGAAATACCATTGGTGGATCCTCTAACCTTGACATTTGTTTTTATCATTGTTTAATCCTTACATTAATCTTTCATCTCAAAGTTCTCATTAATTTCTTCCTCTTCTTCTTTTTTTTGGTCAAATGTAAGAAATATATTGATCAAAAAGAGCAAGGCGAGCTTGCAATACAAGCTGGAAACCAGCAGAGATCAGAATATGTACATAAACAAGAAGCTGAGTATCAGTAGAATACAAGCTAAAAACCAGAAAAGGGAACAGACTCCCTTGAACAAATTTACAGAGCCGCTCAGCAGATTAGCTGACCATAACAACCCAAATCCAGCAATTAATCAAGCCGAATCAGACCTGGAAAGCTAACAAGAGAGGAGCTCATATCCAGCCAATAAACCTGCAGCACTATAGACATCATCATCACGTAGAGAACCAAGCAAAAACCATGCGGGACATGAAGAAACCAGACTATAGAAGCCAGAACCAAGCTGAGCCAAACAGCTCCGCAAGCCAACATCCAACAGAGATCAGAAAAGCTTCAGCCAACACAGCCAAAACAGCCTAATGGCAGACATGCTTACAGAAATGAAGGGGCCACACGGAGGCAACCCAACCAATCCGAGACAGCCACACACCATAGGAGCAGACAAAGAGCTATTTCTAGCTAATTCTTCCAATTCATGGCTGCCATTAAATTTACAGCTCATATATCTGCCAAAGAAGAACCCGCTTGGACCCACCCACGCGGATGCAACTTGACCAAACAGGAGCAGACACCCACCGTAAAAGTAGGCCTAACAAATTAATTCTTTAGCAGCTATGGACATTGGACAGCCGACCATATTCAGAGAACAAAGGAAGGAGAGCCCTTTCATCATCACAGTCAGGGAACTTTCATCATCACAACGAAGAAAGCAGAGGCCTTCATCATAACAGAGGAAGCCAATCAAAATCTCCCACCTATTGATTAGTACTTAAAAGTGCATGTTTATCAAGGGTTTATATCATCATTTTGCACTTAAAGTATCAATAACTCCTTAACTAAAGCATGTTTTATAATAACAAGTCTAATACTATAAAATACCCTAATATATGGTAAATGTTCATCTTAAATGCAGGCATATCACATAAATCAAAGGATTGATTGATGAATTCAACTACTGAAATTTTGAAGATAAAGAAGGGTGAACCTTAGAAAAGAGACGTTGTTGCAGTCCAAACTGGAACACTGTTCGGTAATTGGGTCATATCTCGAGTTCTAGATATCCAAATGATCTGAAAGTTTTACAGAGATTTGATAAGACATAGGCCTACAACTTTCATTTGGACATCAAGATCTAAGAAGGCCGTTTTCAAGTCCAAATTATAGCAACAACGAAGAAGTCCGAATCTGTCCTGCAGCCCAAACACTATTCAGTGTTTGGCCCATATCTGAAGTTCTAGAAGTCCAAATCACCTCCACTTTTTTTTCCTGGAAATCTGAGTCAATTTCCTACAACTTTCATGCTTTCAAGTGGACCCAGTTCTGATGCTAGCATTTTCGTTTTATTTAGACAAGATGATAAGGATTTTCACTAAGTCAAAAGTTGGCCACCCACTCAACAATGAGTCATCAAAGCAATAATTCCGAATTTTGGCCTATAAAAGGAGGCATTTGCCATGTATTTAGAGGCTTGGTTGTTCAGATCAAGTTCATGCTCTTTATTTTCTCTCTTTATATTTTTGTAATTTTTAAGTTTTGCTTTCATTAATTTCTTGTTTATGCTTTTCATTTCCTTTCCTTTCCTTAGTTAACTTGTATTTTATTTATGTTCTTGTTTTGTTTATTTATGTTTCTCTTCTTCTTTATGTTTGGCTAAGTTTATTATGTCAAGGTGAAAAGGTTACACTAATGGTGTAAGAACAAGTATGGTATAAACTCAATATGAACCTTAATGTTTAATATTAACATGTCTTATCTTTTTATCTTACTAATTCTTAATACCTTGCTTGTTAAATGGTTAATCTAAATTTGTGTTGTATAATACTTGGTACAACAAATGCTTAGCACTCTCATAGCCCAACCGTATGGTATTACCTACACCTGGGCTATGAAAGGTACTTGATTTGTTGTTAACATCAATTAACATCATGAATTCCTGATAATATTTAAAAGTTTGGTGTTATGTAAATGAGATAATTAATATGATCATGTTGATAATTTATAATGAGCTATTAATGACAAATCATCCGAATGGAACCTCCTTCGTGTGTGGTTTTCAAATTGAGTAATAAGAGTTTATACTATACTTATTTGAAATACCATTGGTGGATCCTCTAACCTTGACATTTATTTTTATCATTGTTTAATCCTTACATTAATCTTCCATCTCAAAGTTCTCATTAATTTCTTCATCCTCTTTTTATTGTTATTATTATTACTACTACTAATATTATTATTATTATTATTATTATTATTATTATTATTATTCTTGTTATATTTTATGTATGTTAAGTATGCTCTGTGTTTGATCAAGGATCCTGACATTGTTGGTCTTGCCTTGTTCATTCGCATCAGAAATCTGTTTATATTATATAATATATTTCTTTGATCTTTCCATAAACTCAGTATATAGGCTGGAAACCTGTGACCCGATCTTTTAGATCATTCTCAGGTATAACAACGCCACGTACTGAGTATTATTATTATTATTAATATTAATATTATTATTACTATTACTATTACTGTTATTGTTATTATTATTGTTGTTATTGTTGCTATTATTGTTATTGTTGTGTTGTTATTTATAATTTATACAATTAACCTCTCTGTGGTTCGACCCCGGTCTTGCCGGGTTATTTATTACTTCGACACTCCTGCACTTGGGAGAAGACATCAATCTTTTGGTCGTGTCAAGTTTTTGGCGCCGTTGCCGGGGAGGTAATTTCTTGTACAAATCATAGTATTTATTTTGTTTTCTCTTTTCACTTTTCTTGTATCTAACTTTGTTTTTTTTTTTTTTATGTTTCTTTTTCTTTTTATTCTCTTTCTACACGTGCATGAGTGTTTGGTCACGTACATTAAGTGGTAGACTTTCTAGGGTATCCTCATTATTTTCAGAAAATATGGCCGAAGAAGATAACCAGTCACTTCATAATGAGAATAATGAGAATAATAAGAATAACCGTGTTAGGACACTTAGAGACCACATGAATCCTACAAGAACAAGTGCACCCTCATGCATAGTTTTCCCTCCTGATGCATCCCATTTTAATTTTAAGCCAGGCATTATTCAACTTTTACCTTCTTTTCATGGCTTAGATCTAGAAAATCCATACTTGCATTTGAGAGAATTTGAAGAAGTTTGTAACACCTATAATGACTTAAATTGTAGCATGAACACCATTCGATTAAAGCTTTTTCCTTTTTCATTAAAAGATAAAGCTAAAACATGGCTACAAAATCTTAGGTCAGGATCCATTCGTGCTTGGGATGAAATGCAACAACAATTTTTAAAGAAGTTTTTTCCATCTCACAGAACCAACTCTTTCAAAAGACAAATCACTACTTTCACTTAAAAACCAAGTGAAACATTTTACCAATGTTGGGATAGGTATCGAGACTTGCTTAATACTTGCCCTCATCATGGTTTTGAAACATGGAGATTGGTTTCACAATTTTATGAAGGATTAACACCTAAAGATAGGCAAATGGTTGAATTAATGTGCAATGGAACTTTTGAAGATAAAGACCCTAATGAAGCAATGGAGTACCTAGACTTACTAGCTGAAAATGCGCAAAATTGGGACACTAAGGGCACTTATGAGGCACCAAGTAAAACCCAACCTCATACATCTAGTGGAGGTATGTATAACCTTAGGGAAGATCATGACCTCCAAGCCAAGTTTACATCTTTAGCTAGAAAAGTCGAGGCACTAGAATTGAAAAAGAGTGGTCAATTAAAATCTGTTCAAGACATTGTGTGTCAAATCTGTGAAACAAATGAACATACAACCAATGACTGTCCAACTTTGCCTTCTTTCAAGGAATGCCTCCATGAACAAGCCCATGCTTTAAACAGTTTCCAAAGGCCCAATCATAACCCATACTCGCAAACATACAATCCTGGTTGGAGAAATCACCCAAATTTCAGTTGGAAGAGTGATAACAATAATGCACAAACTTCACAGCCACCGTTTCAAGCACACCATAATTTCCAAAATTCTCATGGATATGCACCTCCTTATGCTCCACCTCCTAGAAGAAATCTTGAGGAAACATTACATGCATTCATTGAAAAGCAAGAGACAATCAACACTCAACTTACTCAAAGCATGACAAATTTTAAAGATGCTCTTGCAAAATTCACATCTGCTCTCAGTTTTCAAGAGAAAGGTAAGTTTCCATCTCAACCACAGCAAAATCCAAAGGGGCAATACAATACAAATGCAAGTAGTTCCGAAAGCCAACACATGGATCAAGTCAAATCAGTCATCACTCTTCGCAGTGGTAAGGTTATTGAAAAACCCACTCTTGAACCTTGTGAGAAAGATGATGAGTCAATCTCTGAGGGTAAGGAAGGGGTTGAATTTGAACATTGTGAAGAAAAGACTGATTCTCCGCCAGCACTTCCATTTCCTCATGCCATGACCAAACAAAGGAAAGTCAATCACAATTCTGAAATCCTTGAAATTTTCAAACAGGTAAGGATCAATATACCTTTGTTGAATGCTATTAAACAGGTACCTTCCTATGCTAAATTTTTGAAAGATCTATGCACTGTGAAGAGAAAACTGAATGTGAAAAAGAAAGCATTTTTAGCCGAACAAGTAAGTGCTATTATTCAGAACAATAATGCTTTGAAATATAAAGACCCTGGTTGTCCTACAATTTCTTGCTTTATTGGAGAACATAAAATTGAAAGAGCTTTACTTGATCTTGGAGCTAGTGTGAATTTACTTCCATATTCGGTTTTTCAAAGTCTCAATCTAGGTGAGTTAAAACCAACTTCTGTAACTCTTTTACTTGCTGATAGATCTGTAAAAGTGCCTAGAGGAATAGTTGAAGATGTGTTAGTACAAGTTGATAAATTCATTTACCCTGTAGATTTTATTGTCTTGGATACACAACCTATTGAAGCATGTAATTCAATTCCTGTTATTTTAGGACGTCCATTTCTTGCAACTTCTAATGCATTGATTAATTGTAGGAATGGACTGATGAAGCTATCATTTGGAAACATGACATTGGAGATGAATATTTTCAACATTTGCAAGCAACCTGGAGATGATAATGATTTACAGGAAGTGGACTTTATTGAAAAATTAGTTCATGATCAATTTCAAACCACTTCTAATGAAACTGAGATTGATGAACCTGACGAGTTGCAAATGGTTTATTTTCAGGACGAAGCAAAGGCATGTAATTGGAGACCACAAATTGAAGAATTGCCACCACAATCAATTGAGTCCATACCTTCAAGTGTTCAACCACCAAAACTTGATTTGAAGCCGTTACCAGTCAACCTCAAATACTCATTTTTGGGAGAAAATAAAACTTTTCCGGTAATAATCTCTTCCAAACTTAATGCACATCAAGAAGGTAAGTTACTACAGACTCTGAAAATGCACAAAAATGCATTAGGATGGACCATAGCTGACATAAAAGGAATTAGTCCTTTGATTTGCACACACAGGATTTATTTGGAGGAAAATGCTAAACCATCTAGAGAAATGCAACGAAGACTTAATCCTAATATGAAAGAAGTAGTGAAAAATGAAGTCATTAAACTTCTAGATAATGGAATCATTTATCCTATTTCTGACAGCAAATGGGTAAGTCCTACCCAAGTTGTACCCAAAAAGTCTGGAGTCACTGTGATAACAAATGAGAAAAATGAGTTAATTCCAACTCGGACTATTACTGGTTGGCGCATGTGCATTGACTATAGGAAACTTAATTTAATGACTAGAAAAGATCATTTTCCTTTACCTTTCATGGATCAAATCCTAGAAAGAGTTGCAGGTCATGAATTTTATTGTTTCCTAGATGGCTATTCAGGTTACAATCAAATTGAAATTGCATTGGAAGACCAAGAGAAGACTACTTTCACTTGTCCACTTGGTACTTTTGCATATCGAAGAATGCCTTTTGGGTTATGTAATGCACCAGCTACGTTTCAAAGATGCATGCTTAGCATATTCAGTGATATGGTTGAACGTTTTCTTGAGATTTTTATGGATGATTTTTCTGTTTTTGGTGATTCATTTGATGATTGCTTAACTAACTTGGAAAAGGTTTTGAACAAGTGTGAAGAGAAGAATCTTGTACTGAATTGGGAAAAATGTCACTTTATGGTAACAAACGGCATTGTACTTGGTCACATTGTTTCATCGACAGGAATTGAGGTTGACAAATCTAAAATCGAGTTAATTGCCAACTTACCAACACCAAAATCTGTTAAAGATGTTAGATCATTCTTAGGACATGCTGGTTTTTACAGAAGATTCATCAAAGATTTTAGTGTAATATCTAAACCATTGTGTAACCTTCTATCAAAGGAAACTGTTTTTGAATGGACTGAACAATGTGAAAAAGCCTTTGTTAAACTTAAAAGCTTGCTTACTTCTGCTCCTGTCATTCAACCTCCTGATTGGTCATTACCTTTTGAAATAATGTGTGACGCTAGTGATTATGCCGTGGGTGCTGTCTTGGGACAAAGAAAAGATAAGAAACCTTATGTAATTTACTATGCAAGTAAAACTTTAAATAGTGCTCAAATGAATTACACTACCACTGAAAAAGAATTACTTGCAGTAGTATTTGCATGTGACAAGTTCAGATCTTATCTTGTTGGCTCACCTGTTGTTGTTTTTAGTGATCATGCAGCATTGAAATATCTTCTCTCTAAGAAAGATTCTAAGGCTAGATTGGTGCGGTGGATTTTGTTACTTCAAGAATTCGATATCACAATCAAAGACAAGAAAGGCACCGAAAATGTTGTCGCGGATCATTTTTCAAGATTGACAACCGATTCGAGATCTGACATCACACCAATCGATGACTACTTTCCTGATGAATCTTTATTTTCTGTCTCTACGATGCCTTGGTTTGCTAATATTGTTAATTTTCTTGTTTCAGGACAATTGCCAGCTCATTGGAATACCCAAGACAAAAGAAAGTTCTTGAACGAAGTGAAGAACTTTTATTGGGATGACCCTTATTTGTTCAAATATTGTCCTGATCAAATATTTCGAAGATGCATTCCTGACAATGAGGTAAGTAGTGTCATTAATTTTTGTCATTCTGAGGCATGTGGGGGTCATTTCTCATCAAGAAAGACAACTGCAAAAATCTTACAAAGTGGATTTTACTGGCCCACCATGTTCAAAGACTCACATGTATTCTGCAAGACTTGTGAAAATTGTCAAAAGTTGGGATCTATTTCAAAACGTCACATGATGCCTTTAAATCCTATTCTTGTCATTGAGATCTTTGATTGTTGGGGTATAGATTTTATGGGTCCATTTCCTCCATCATTTGGTTTCTTGTATATATTGGTCGCAGTAGATTATGTTTCAAAACGGATAGAGGCAATTCCAAGTAGAACCAATGATCATAAAACAGTGATAAAATTTTTGAAAGAAAACATTTTAAGTCGATTCGGAATCCCTCGAGCCATGATAAGTGATGGTGGAACACATTTCTGCAACAAGCCATTTGAATCTTTAATGAAGAAATATGGAATCACACACAAAGTTGCCACCCCTTATCACCCTCAGACAAGTAGACAGGTAGAACTTGCTAATAGGGAGATCAAACAAATCTTGGAGAAAACGGTGAACCCTAATCGGAAAGACTGGTCTTTAAGACTTAATGATGCACTTTGGGCTTATCGAACTGCATATAAAACATCATTAGGTATGTCACCTTATAGACTAGTTTATGGAAAACCTTGTCACTTGCCTGTGGAAATTGAACATAAAGCTTATTGGGCTATTAAAGCTTTTAATTCAAACATTGATGATGCTAGTCAGCTGAGAAAATTGCAAATAAATGAGCTTGAGGAAATAAGAAATGATGCATATGACAATTCAAGAATTCATAAAGCAAGAATCAAAGAGTTTCATGACAAGAAAATACTGCGAAAAACGTTCAATGTTGGTCAAAAAGTCTTGCTTTATAATTCTCGACTCCATTTATTTCCTGGAAAACTAAGATCAAGATGGAGTGGTCCTTTTATTGTGAAATATGTGTATCCATATGGGGCCTGTGATATCGAAAATCCAAAGAATGGCAATGTTTTCAAGGTAAATGGGCATCAGTTGAAAGTTTATTTTGACAATTTTTCAGTTGAAAATGACTCTATTGAATTGAGTGATCTTGTATATAAAGATTGATTCTTTTTCTCACATTGTTTTGTGTTTGTTTTGGTATATCTTTTGTTTTGCTAGTTTCTCTCACCCCGGTCAAATGGCGGATAACGGTACTCCGTGACTTTTAAGTCGGTTCTTTCAGTTTCCCATGATAATTGATATCTGTGTATATAATTGTGCAATTCTCTGCTCTTTCTTCTTTCTTTGAATCTCTCCCCCAATTCTCAATTGAAAATGGACACCACTCTTGAAAAATTGAAAAAGTATTTTCCCGCTCTGCCTCAGAATGCGATTACAAAAATTTACCGTGCTAGATGTGCAAGATTGAGGTTGTTAATGAACCATGGAATTCCTGAAGAAATTCGCTGGCTGATTGAAGCAAAGGTCCGATTATCAGGTGAGTCCTCCAATTCTTTCATTTCATACATGCCTGGAACAGGTAAAAGCACTTTTGCAAAGAAACGTCGTGCAAAACGACTGAAAGTCTGTCACCGATGTGCCAGATGGACTTGTAATGCGACATGTCATTCTTTAGGAATGGTATCTGTAAACCGTGAAGATAAAATACAATTCATTAAGGATGGCCTGAGTAAAGGGTCTTTAGATAATCTTCTATTGACTCTTGAGACGCACCCTAGTGGAGATGTGCATCGTGCAATTTATGATTTATGGCCCCAATTCCATAAAGAACATGCTCGACTTAGTCTTGGGAATCTGACTAAAAAAGACCCTGTTTGCCAGTTTTTAAGAAAACTGGATGGGAAGCCTATCCCCGACCCATAGAGGGCGTTTAAGCCGTTCTTGGACGTAAAACCAAGGGAAGATGTGAGCCATAATCACAACTACCTGTACATATATATGCTTTTTCAGAATAAATAATTAATAAAGAGAGAGAGAGAGAGAGAGAGTGTGTGTGTGTCTGTGTGTGTGTGAGACTACAGCTGGCCTACATATAGGTGGTATGATTGCATTTTCAATTTCTCATCTATAAATTCTTCTCTTCCTTCCTTTTATTTCTACTCAACCCATACATTCATCAAATACAGACTTGTGTAGAAATGGCAGGTTCCTCAAATAATCACATAAACAAAATTTGTGTTTTTGGTGGATCCAGTCCCGGGAAAGAAAAAGAGTTTTTAGAATCAGCAAATCATCTTGGTCAGGTACTAGCTGAGCGAAAGATTCATTTAGTGTATGGAGGAGGTAGCCTTGGGTTAATGGGGGAGTGTCAATAGCTGCATTTTTAGGAAGTAGTCAAGTTTTGGGGGTAGTCCCCAAAGCTTTAGCACAAGGGGACATCATTGGAAAAACAATTGGAGAGGAATTACAGGTCCCCACAATGTCTGATCGACTGAATGCAATGTTTAACCATGCTGATGCCTTCATTGCCTTACCAGGTGGTCTGGGCACATTGGAAGAGATCTTTCATATTTCCTCTTGGGCCCAACTGCACATTCACCATAAACCCATAGGTTTGTTAAATGTTAATGGTTTTTATGATAAGTTGTTGTCTTTTCTTGATCATGCTGTGGAACAGGAATTTCTAACATCTTCAGCACGACAAATCATAATCTCTGCTGGTACTGCTGAACAATTGATTGACCAACTACAATCTTTCATCCCTGTAATTAATCCCTCAATGAGTCGCATAACTTGGTCAACTCAGGAAAGCCGTAAAAAGCTTAGATTGGATTTGAGCCTTCGTTTGTAAAAACTTTGTGTCTTTTGGTTTTATTATTGTGTTTTGTTGTTTCTTCTATTTGTTTAAGTGTGTTTCAGGTTTGTCAGTGTTCGTTATTTCAGGTGATGTCTTCTATACTCTATCTTTCTACCTTAAAACATTGAGGACAATGTCTCATTTTGGTTGGGGGGAAAGGGTAGTAGTAAAAAAAAAAAAAAAAAAAACTGTGTTTTCTATTTCATAAACTATTTGCAAAACTGTTGTTGCTAGGATGGCAGAGTAAAAGGAGTTCTTTTGTTAAAGTGACTCTTGAGACGCATCTTAGTAAACATTCTTAACAAGGTCTATCAGAATACTTCTTGAAATATCTAAGTTTACAAACTCTCATATTGTTAACAATTGATTCTGCTCATATGCTCATTTAACAAGTATTCTTAAATCTTCATTTTCACACACACACGCTTTAACATATGATTGTGGGTTGCACATTGGATTATTACATTATTTATGTTCTTTTGTTAACGGTAACAACTAAGGGAAAGGGATAGTACATAATTTGCATAAAAAAAAAACAATTTTTTTTTATATATAATAATGATGAATAAAAACGTAGATAAGTTTGGTTTCGTAGCCTCCCTAACCTAAGCAATTAAGCCCGAAGGGGTGTTTTAACACTTAATACCCTAAAGTCAACTAACTTGGGAGCTATTGGCCTAAAGCTTGTTACATGGGTTAAGGAGAAAAGCTTAAGGGAATCAAACATTGCACTATCTACGTATCAGTATCTGCAACCCGAGTTGCTAAGCTCGTAGAGGTGTCTCAACACCTAATGCCCTAAGACCAACTGGTCTGGGAGTCATTAGCCTAAAGCTCGTTACATGGGTTAAAGATGCATTGTGTTTTAAGTTGTATGTGTAAATAGAAAAAAAAGAAAAAAAAGAAGAAAAAAATAATCCCAACCCAAGGAAGTTAACCTTAAACATTAGAACATAATATTGTTTTCTTCCAACAATAGCCCCATCATATATGTTTTCATACATTGAGCACATAAAAAGAAGGTTTATTAATATCTTGTTTACGAAATATGAAGCAGAAATGAGAGTTTGTTTATCTGGATAGATTAATGGAAGTTGAATGATGAATGCCTTGCTTTGTGGAACTTGCAAATTGTTTTTCTATTTTAACGCTTTGATTACTAGGGACTAGTAATAAGCTGGTTAGGGGGTGTGATTAGTACTTAAAAGTGCATGTTTATCAAGGGTTTATATCATCATTTTGCACTTAAAGTATCAATAACTCCTTAACTAAAGCATGTTTTATAATAACAAGTCTAATACTATAAAATACCCTAATATATGGTAAATGTTCATCTTAAATGCAGGCATATCACATAAATCAAAGGATTGATTGATGAATTCAACTACTGAAATTTTGAAGATAAAGAAGGGTGAAGCTTAGAAAAGAGACGTTGTTGCAGTCCAAACTGGAACACTGTTCGGTAATTGGGTTATATCTCGAGTTCTAGATATCCAAATGATCTGAAATTTTTACAGAGATTTGATAAGACATATGCCTACAACTTTCATTTGGACATCAAGATCTAAGAAGGCCTTTTTCAAGTCCAAATTATAGCAACAACGAAGAAGTCCGAATCTGTCCTGCAGCCCAAACACTATTCAGTGTTTGGCCCATATCTGAAGTTCTAGAAGTCCAAATCACCTCCACTTTTTTTTCCTGGAAAGCTGAGTCAATTTCCTACAACTTTCATGCTTTCAAGTGGACCCATTTCTGATGCTAGCATTTTCGTTTTATTTAGACAAGATGATAAGGATTTTCACTAAGTCAAAAGTTGGCCACCCACTCAACAATGAGTCATCAAAGCAATAATTCCGAATTTTGGCCTATAAAAGGAGGCATTTGCCATGTATTTAGGGGCTTGGTTGTTCAGATCAAGTTCATGCTCTTTATTTTCTCTCTTTATATTTTTGTAATTTTTAAGTTTTGCTTTCATTAATTTCTTGTTTATGCTTTTCATTTCCTTTCCTTTCCTTAGTTAACTTGTATTTTATTTATGTTCTTGTTTTGTTTATTTATGTTTCTCTTCGGAGGCTTCTTGTAGACATCGGCAGCGAATACTGCATCGCTGCCGATCTAGAAATCGGCAGCAAAAACTACATCGCTGCCGATCAAGAAATCGACAGCAAAAAATGCGTCGCTGCCGATCGCGAAAACTGCATCTCTGCCGATCAAGAAATCGGTAGCAGAAACTACGTCGCTGCCGAACAAGAAATCGGCAGTGAAAACTGCATCCCTGCCGATCAAGAAATCAGTAGCGAAAACTGCATTTGCTGCCGATCAAGAAATTGACAGCGAAAACTGCATCGCTGCAGGCTGCTCAATTCGGCAGCGAGAATTGTTTCGTTGCCGGTAGCCAGTTCGGCAGCGAGAATTGTTTCGTTGCAGGCTGCCAATTCTGCAGCGAAAACTGGTTCGCTGTTGGCGCCATTGTTTCGCTGCACAACACACGAATCGGCAGCGAAACTGATTCGTTGCAGCCGACACAGTTTCGGCAACGAATCACATTTTCGCTGCAGAGCACATAATGCGACAGCGAATGCTAATTCGCTGCAGAAAACTCAGTTTCGGCAGCGAACCAGAGTTTCCCTGCACAACACACGAATCGACAGTGAATGCTAATTCGCTATAGCCGACACAGTTTTGGCAACGAATCACATTTTTGCTGCACAGCACATAATGCGACAGCGAATGCTAATTCGCTGCAGAAAACTCAGTTTCGGCAGCGAACCAGAGTTTCGCTGCATAACACACAAATCGGCAGCGAAACTGATTCGCTGCAGCCAACACAGTTTCGGCAGCGAATCACATTTTCGCTGCACAACAACGCAGTTTTGGCAGCGAAATAGAATTTTGTTGCACAACACACATTTTGGCGTGTACACACACCACACATGCTGTAACCACCGCAACATATACATTGTCACTAAGTTCCAGCAGAACACACACACGAAAAACCATCAACTACAACACAAAATCACAGCAGAACACACATGGAACACCATCCATTACAGCACATAATCCTTCACAAAATCCCAGCAGAACACACATGGGAAACCATCAACAGAACACACATGGAAACCATCTATTACAGCACATAATCCTTCATAAAAATTGCAGCAGAACACACATGGAAAACATCTATTACAACACATAATCCTTCACAAAAATCAGCAGAACACACATGCATGTAGGCCCACCCCATAATTAAAGCCAGCCCTCTACCATGATCTGAAATTGGCTTTATGTCATTTCTGTTTCCTTGTTCTCCCGATTAATTTCATTTTCCTTCACAGCTGGCTTAGGTCTTAGGTCAATTTTTTTCTTAGGGTTTTCTTCTTCATTTCCGTTTCTGGTCTTAAGGAGAAGATGTAATGCCCTGTAATTTCATACATTCATAAAAGAACTTTGAGCATTAACTTTTAAAAAAAATAGGGTTTTTTTTTTCCACCGAACTTATCTGAGACTTGCCGAAATTTCTACTGAAATTTTGGCAGAGTTTCCTTTATATCTGGAGGTCCCAAGTTATCGACAATCATCCTGTACAATTATACTTATTTCTCAATCACATCATAATCATGTAGAACCTCAACAACACATCATTCACGGTACATGCCTCACATTTCGCATGCTCATTTCTTTCTCATTAACACACGTAATTCATAATAATTGCAAGTAAACAAACTAAGATTACAAATACAGAATAATACATTTTTATGTCCTAACACTTAATGTAAAAAGAGTACTATTACATATTAAGTCATTTAATTCCTAAATGACAAAATACATTAATGTTCATCTTCTTATTCAATCATGCAAAAGGAAACTAGAGGACCTGAAACGCTACTCCTGGCATGAATCTGAAGGACCTGCAATTTCATAATGTATATAATAAATATAGCATAAAAGGAAAATCACACAATACATGCACGAAGTTAAACATATATTCAACGATATGCAATCATACTTCCTTGAAATTCTCATTTATCCTTCCATTATTACGTCTCTAACCATCCTTCCTAGAATCATTCAACATTTTCATTGTGTGTCTTGTTTCACCTCATGAGCGCATTTAATTCATTATAATATCTACCATGTGATTTCTCTCCCTCTTACTCTATCTCTTTATATTAATTTCAATCCCAACATCTATTATACCTATTATGGCTTTTCCATATAAGTTGTCAAACTCATCATGATTTCGGTCCAATTTTAGTTTATAAATATATTCCACTTACATATTTCTTGTGCCCATTTCAACACATTCCAATGTTTCTTTAGATTTTCAGTAAAATCTCTCATTATCATGGAACCTGCCATCATTTTCATAATATTCACATCCGATCCATCTTCGAATAATATGACTATTATTGGCATTTTATTACACTATTATAATTATCACTAAATTCTTATCATGCGAGTAACAACATGAAACCTTAATACAACATATTTACATTATTGGTCATAATTTCTTTGACATCCTTCCTGTGCGCAGGACATGATTCTCAAATTATATCAATTACAATTCCTTAATTAATTCAAAATACATCATATATATATATATATATATATATATATATATATATATCATTGTACTCCTTAAGTGTATAACACCTACCATGGTTAATTAACTTCTGCTCTCACGTCCCAAGCGATATGATATTTGCCTCCATCCTTCACAAGAATTAGATCCTCATCAGTTTCTCTTTTTTTTTTTCTCCAATAATCCATGATATAAACACAAATTACCATTTTTGTTTAACAATTAGGTATCATCTAACATTCCATTTATAATCTGACAAGTCAATCATCCTGACACTATTAACACCACACGAGTAAGTTTAATTCAAGTTGTATATTCCGGTCATTAGAAAACAAAACTAATGCCACTAGCCCATCACCGGGTAACTAGTTCCTCCGCCCATCTTATTCCATAATTTCCAATCAATATCTGCCTCTTCAAGGCCGAATGAATAATCCTATCAAAATGTCAATCCCCATTTCATTAATATTTTTAATTATTACCTCTCCCCTAAAACTTGGAAGGGAATGCTGATACTAATAAATTTTCATTAGTGTTATTAGTCTCTCATATTAGGATTGGCTAATCAAGTTCATTATAAACATCAAAATTAATACCATTGATTGATGTTATCGACTATTTCTAACATGAAATAGCCAATCAGATTTTTCTTTCCATAATATCTTGGAATATTTCCGGAAATGTTGATGTCAAGATTCTTGACATCATTAGCTTTCACTTTAGGAATAACTAGTCACATTTTGTGTGATTGCCGATATGGACAGCACCGGTCAATATCATTACCTATTCTCACCCGAATAGTTAATCAAGTTCAGTATCCCTCGTTTTCAGGGATGATTATGCCGATGTTAGTAAACCTTACTAACATCATTAGCCTCCGCATTCGGGACCGGCTAATCAAGTTTCGTGTGATTGCTGATATTGACAGCACGGGGCAATATCATTAACTATTCTCACCCGAATATGTAATCAAGTTCAGTATCCCTCGTTTTCAGGGATGATTTGCATTCGGGACCGGCTAATCAAGTTTCGTGTGATTGCCGATATTGACAGCACCGGTCAATATCATTAACCTTTCACTCACCCCTAAAATGCCTAGTGAAATTACGATTTTAGAAGGCGTAAGGTGTATCCACTTCGGATGCCATTAGCCAAAGCTAATCATTCATTTGTCCCGGCCATCCATCTGGATGCCATTAGCCAAAGCTAATCATTCGTTGTCCCGGTCATCCATGCGGATGCCATTAGCCGAAGCTAATCATTCATTTGTCCCGGCCATCCATCCGGATGCCATTAGCCGAAGCTAATCATTCGTTGTCCCGGCCATCCATTCGGAAGCTAATCATTCATTTGTCCCGGCTATCCATTCGGATGCCATTAGCCGAAGCTAATTAGTCCTTTATCCCGGTCATCCATTCGGATGCCATTAGCCGAAGTCAATCAACCATTTGTCAACATTTAAGCCCGATGTTAGTAAACCTTACTAACATCATTAGCCTCTGCATTCGGGACCGGCTAATCAAGTTCGAGGAATGATCATCAACGAAGTCTATTAGTGTAATTCATATTCTTAACCCAGTCAAGTACTCAAATCCATTTTTAATTTCTCGTTTATTTCACTTTATCCTCTCTCTTTGTGGTTTCATCCATAGACGCAAAGACCAAGAATTTAATAAGTTCGTAAATTAACGCTACGTAAAAAGTGTAGGTATAGAACACCTACCAGCTGCAGAAGCTCAACTCGCTCTTCCTTGTTGTTGTTGTGCCCCTCCTGCAAAGCTCCTACTACGAGCTCCTGAGAAGTCGAGTGAATGCTTCTCCTACATTTTTAATATAACATCCTGAATCATTATTGAATCTTCCTGATTTATTCATAATATTCATAAATTCACAAAATCAAATACTTCCATAAACAATTTCCATGAATGTATTTTATTTTCATACTTGTCATTTAAATTAAACGCCCATTTAATTCAATTCTTCATCAATGATCTTCAATGTCTAAAGGGCGTGACTTTTCATCACCGATTTTCTTTTATCCCAAGACATTTAATCTATCACCAAACAATGTAATTTAACTTAAATTTCATCAATGACTACACATGCCAAATTTTTCCAAAAGCACACTCAAAATGATTCCTTATATCATAATTCAACTTACAACATGATTTCCCATTCTAACACAACCAAAATATTAGTCAATCACTATTCTTTATAGAATTTAACTATACCATCACTTATCAACACATCAAACATGACTCAAACACAACCATCATCATTAAACCCATTACCATTATTCTTAGTCCCAAAACATACTTTTTATGCTAACCCTCATATTCTCATTCAATATTTCTCAAACTAAACTTAAAACATCATTATTTAAATTTAGAGTTCAATACATCTAAACGGTGAAATTATACATCATCGTGAATAGAATAACATATCCAAAATTAACATACATCCAACGGTTAAAACTCCCGATATCAGAACAATACCGGACTGACCTGAAATTTGGAGACCTGCTGTTCAGGAAGTATATAACGACTGACGAACAAGGCTGTCTTAAAGGGTGATTTTCCAGAAATGTTCCTCCGGTGACAGCCCTCAAACAAAGTCTGATATTTACAATCCCTCCGGTCAGAATGTAGGTGACATTGAGCATAATAACATATCCAAAAATCAATTTAATCCAACGGTGGAAAGTTAAACTATGGCTGCCGAAATGCCTGCCCTGTTGCAATCCCAAAACCCATAGTTTCAAATCAATTGATTCTTTCTATTTTTCAGCAAATCAAGCCATTATCATGCAATAAATCTTGAAATTCACATGAACAATTACTCCCCCAAAATATTTATATGAACCCTAGAATTTTAAACTTGGGGGTTTTCTTCTCCTCATGCAAGAACAAGAGAGAAAAACGAAATTACTAAAGGGTATATTGCTTACCTTTGCTACTTTAACTTATTTCAATGAATTCTTGCAAAAATTTACAAAAATCATGTCCTCCTCTTCCAATTTCCAGCTTCTTCTCTTTGTTTCTCTCAAGCTCTATAACTCTCTAAGTTGTTATTTAATTTGTTTTCTTACATAGGATCCTCCTAAGAACACTCCCTTTTGAAGAGATGAAGAGAAAATGAAGAAAATGGGACAAAACAAATGGTCTCTCTCCTGTTTCCTTTATCATTTGCAGAGGACGTGTTCTGTTTTTAAAGAGAGGAGAGGAGAGTATTTGTTTTGATCAAATTACAAAAATGCCCCTTGTGTCATCTTCTTTCATTTACCCTATTTTCAGTGCTCTTCGTAAATCTTTTCCAACTCCGATTGACACGAAATTTGAACCTAATATAAAAAAATATGTCTGGAGATTCCTTACAAAATTTCAACTCGATCCAACGGTCGAATTGAGATATATCATCGATATCGTAAAACTAGACAATTAGTGTCTTTTACACAAAAATCTAAATTTCATGCATTAATTTATTTACTTAGATCCTCATGACATTTCCCCTTAATTTATACTCAATAAATTCAATATTACCACATTTATCATTAATTTGTCAAAATACGTGTTTTGACCGGGGTTTACATATCTTCTATTATTATTATTATTATTTTCTTATTCTTTCATCCATTGAAACCTCATCACTGGTTTCGCCAACGTTACAAGTTTTAAACTAAAAATCATGACTCTCTTTTTGACTTCAACAATGTCTTTAAATTTGTTTATGGAGATCTTTCTCTCTCACATGACACATTTATTGTCATTCCTACTATTTATTCATTTCTTTCATACCGAATATCCATTACTCATCGAAACGTCATTACTTCGATCCTATGTGTTGTTTTTTTTATTCTTTCTTTTTATTATTATTGTTCTTATTATTTATTTTTATTTACGGGGGTTTACAGAAGAGGAAGGGAGTTTCATGACCCATACCTTTTGAATTTAACTAAGTTTGAGGAAGGTTTGACACTATTCTTTCTCTTCTCCTGCTGGTTCTCCTCCTTCTTCTTCCTCTCACGTTTTCCAGCCCTCTTTTTCCTTTCCTTTAGGCAGTTGTCCAATCTTCTCTCAAAGTTTCATCTTTCCCTCACAAGTTTACCAAGCACTCTCTACTGGTTTGATTTAAGTTTCTGTGGTGAAAGAGGAAGAGAAGAACGACATGTAGCTGCTATTTTTGGAAGAAGATGGATCATCCTCTCTCTCCTCCTTGTATTTATACTCCGCATCAAATGAAGTGGGTTGTTTGGGGGTTGGTTTAGATGTATTCTTATTCTTATTTTGATCTATCTAAAACCGGTTTTACCCTCCCTCCAGCTCTGCGTCACTGTAGATCAAGAAATCGGCAGCGAATACTGCATCACTGCCGATCAAGAGATCGGCAACGAAAACTGTGTCGCTGCCGATTTTTGTATCGGGAGCGAAGACTGCATCACTGCCGATCCAGAATCGGCAGCAAAAATTATGCCGCCGCCGATTTCTGCATCGGCAACGAAAACTGAGTCATCATTTCTCTCTCTCTCTCTCTCTCTCTATATATATATATATATATATATATATTGGGTGTTTACATTCTCCCCTCCTAATTATGAATTTCGTCCTCGAAATTTAAGAAGTTTCACACTCCATACCTGGTAGTTCAAATAAATTGGGGTACTTTTTCCTCATCTCCGCCTCCCTCTCCCAAGTTTCCTCTTCTACTTGAGCATTTCGCCATAAGATTCTGACGATGGGGATCTTTTTGCTCCGTAGCTCCTTCACTTCCTGATGTAGTATCCTTATAGGCCTTATTTCCAGTGTTAAGTCTTCCTTGACTTCTTCTGGAACCTGGGGTAGAACTCGGGCGGGGTCCACATCAGCCTTCCTTAACAAGGAGACATGGAACACATCATGGACCTTGGCTAACTGTGGGGGCAAGTCCACCTTATAGGCTACTGGTCCTACTCGTTGTAAGATTTTGAAGGGTCCGATGAAACGGGGAGTTAACTTCCCTTTCAATCCAAACCGTAACATGTTCTTCCATGGAGCTACCTTCAGGAACACCTGGTCCCCTGTACTGAACTCGAGAGGTCTTCTCCTCACATCGGCATACTTCTTCTGTCTATCTTGTGCGGCTTTGATGCGATCCCTGATAGTTCTCACTTTCTCCGTGGTGACTTGGACCAACTCTGCGCCATATAACTTCCGGTCCCCAATTTCCTCCCAACACAAAGGAGTTCTGCACCTCCTACCATATAAGGCTTCATATGGGGCCATCCCTATTGTGGCTTGGTGACTATTGTTATACGTGAACTCCACCAATGCCATGTGTTCCTCCCAATTTCCTCCAAATTCTAGCACACAGGCCCATAATAGGTCTTCCAAGACTTGGATGACTCTTTCTGATTGGCCATCTGTTTGAGGGTGAAACGCAGTGCTCATGTCCAATCTTGTCCCCAAGGCATGTTGTATGCTCGGCCAAAGTCGAGAGGTGAACCTAGGATCTCGATCCGATACAATGGACACTGGAATCCCATGAAGTCGTACCACCTCATTTATGTAGATCTTGGCAAGCTTATCCACCGAGTCGGTCATCTTTATAAGCAAGAATAGTGCGGATTTCATCAACCGATCTACAATGACCCATATCACATCATTTCATTTCCTCCCTTTGGGAAATCCTGACACAAAATCCATGGTGATCATCTCCCACTTCCATTCTGGAATTTGTAATGGTTGTAATGGTCCCACAGGCCTTTGGTGTTCAACCTTGACTTGTTGACATATCCCACACTTTGACACATACTCTGCTATTTCCCTTTTCATATTAGACCACCAATAGAGGTGTTTCAGGTCTCGATACATCTTAGTGCTACCAGGATGTATGGAGAACTTGGACTCATGTGCTTCTTGTAGAACCATTCATTTGACTGTTTCGTCATTAGGCACGTACATCCGTTGTCCCATCATCAAGGATCCATCATCCGCTACTCGGAATTTCATTTCTACCCCGGCCTCCACATTCTTCCTAATCTTGGACCCCACCTTATCACGGAATTGGACATGTAGTATCTGTTCTTGATACGTTGGTCGCACCAATAATTGGGCTACTAACCCACCTCCTGCATTAATTCCCAAATCTGCACCCATCTCTTTCAATTCTGCCAATTGTCGTTCTTTTCCCACTGTTAAGCTTCCAAAGGATGCTTTATTTTTGCGACTGAGAGCATCTGCCACCACGTTTGCTTTCCCCGGGTGGTATTCTATGGTGCAATCATAATCCTTAATGAGTTCTATCCACCTTCTTTGTCGCATGTTCAACTCCTTTTGCGACATTAGATACTTCAGGCTCTTATGATCAGTAAAAATTTGGGTTCGAGACCCATACAAATAGTGTCTCCATATTCTCAAGGCAAATACTACAGCAGCCAACTCCAGGTCGTGCACCAAGTAGTTCACCTCATGCTTCTTTAATTGCCTTGATGCATAGGTGATCACCTTCCCATGTTGCATCAAAACACACCCCAATCCCTTCCCCGAGGCATCACTATATACCACAAAACCCTCGGTCCCTGAGGGAAGGGTTAACACTGGAGCAGTAGTGAGCCTCCTCTTCAATTCTTAGAAACTTTTCTCACATTCTTCCGACCACACCCATTTCTTATCCTTCCTAGTTAGCTGGGTCAAAGGGGTTGCAATCAAGGAAAAACCTTCGATAAATCTCCGATAATATCCTACAAGTCCCAGGAAGCTACGTATTTCAATGACCGAATTCGGTCTTTCCCATTTCAAGACTGCTTTGACTTTTTATGTAAACACCCAAAGGAAATTATATATATATATTTAGAGAGAGAGAGATGATGATGAATGCAATTTTCGTTGCCGATGCAGAAATCGGCAGTGACGTAGTTTTCGCTGCCGATTCTGGATTTGGCAGCGACGCAGTTTTCGCTGCCGATTCTGGATTCGGCGGCAGCGATGCAGTTTTCGCTGCCGATTTCTCAATCAACAGTGACGCAGAACTGGGAGGGAGGGGTAAAACTGGTTTTAGATAAACCAAACAAGGATAAGAACACACCTAAACCAACCCCCAAACAACCCATTTCATTTGATGGGTAGTATAAATACAAAGAGGGGAGAGAGAATGATCCATCTTCTTCCCAAACTAGCAGCTGCATGCCATTCTTCCTTTCGCCTTTCACAACAGAAACGTGAATCAAACCAGTAGGGATGCCTTGTGAACTTGTGAGGGAGAGATGAGACCTTGAGAGAGGAGTGGGCAGCTGCATAGAGGAGAGGAAAAAGAGAGCTGGAAAACGTGAGAGGAAGAAGAAGGAGGAGAACCAGCAGCTGAAGAGAAAAGAATAGTGTCAAACCTTCCTCAAACTTAGTTAAATTCAGAAGGTATGGGTTATGAAACTCCCTTCCTCTTCCCCTTAAGATCAGAAACGAAAATGAAGAAGAAAAACCCTAAGAAATAATTGATCTAAGACCTAAGCCAGCTATGAAGGAAACTGAAATTAACTAGGTGAACTAGCAAACAGAAGTGAAATAAAGTCAATTTCAGAACATCTAACAAATCATGGTAGAGGGCTGGCTTTAACTATGGGGTAGGCCAGCATGCATGTGTGTGTGTGTTCTGCTGGGGTAATTAGTGTGTTCTGCTGTTATGTTGTTGTGCTAAAATTAATGTGTTCTACTGTGATGTTGTTGTTATAATTAGTGTGTTCTGTTGTGATGTTGTTGCTGTAATTAGTGTGTTCTGCTGTGATGTTGTTGTTGAAATTAATGTGTTCTGCTGTGATGTTGTTGTGCTAAAATTAATGTGTTCTGCTGTGATGTTGTTGCTGAAACTAATGTGTGTATTCTGCTGCAATTTATTGAAAGATTATATGCTGTAATTGATGGTTTTCCATGTGTGTATTCTGCTGGAATTTTGTTGAAGAATTATGTGCTGAAATGGATGGTTCCGATGGTGTGTTGTGCAGCGAAATTCTGTTTCGCTGCCGAAACCAAACCTCCTGCAGCGAATTGATATTCGCTGCCGATTTGTGTATTGTGCAGCGAAATTCTGTTTCGCTGCCGAAACTGAACTTCCTGCAGCGAATTGGTATTCGCTGCCGAGTTGTGCGTTGTGCAGCGAAACTGTGGCACCAACAGCGATGCAGTTGTCACTGCCGAACTGGCAGCCTGCGGCGAACCAGTTCTCGCTGCCGAATTGGGCAGCCCGCAGCGAACCAGTTCTCGCTGCCGATTTCTACAATAAGCCTCCTAGGCAGGAATGACTTAAATGCTAGTAAAAATTTCATGATATGATGGTGTAAAATATGGAACACTTGAATGTGAACATATGAACTCTTGAAATAAGTGTGATGATGAATATGATTCAAAAATAAAATAAATACAACTGTGCTGATTTGTGACCATTGATGTCTTAGGTGGTGCGGTCGGGATTGGACCATCATCAAGACAGGAACAACCCACAGGTGGAGCAGGTAGGTGACTTGCACCTTTCTTTTTTTTTTTCATACGTTGAATCTTGAAATATTTTAACTTGAGTACTACCGTATTGTTAGAACCGATATTAAATTGTCGAACGCTTAAATGTTGATTAAAGGTTGATTAGCTTCGGCTAATGGCATCCGAAAGCTTGTGTATTTATATGTACTACTAGCTGTTACATCAAATACATGAAGAAATTATAAATGTGAATGCTTTATTTAATTGCCAGATTGTTAGTTACCATTATTATTATTATTAAGTGTTTGCATTCTCTTAAATGTTTTGTACTGCTGCAGGGACATCGCACCAACGAGATGTCTAGGAAACCCGATACTCGGGAACCTACTTTTGCAAGGAATTATGTAGATGCATTCTAAATCACAATGTATTTTGTATGGGTCTATGTACTGAATGTATAACTTTTATTAGATCCTTTTTGTTTAAAATTGTGATGGCTATTAGTAGGATAAGAATGCAAACTCATGTCTATGTATATATTTTTAATATGAACGTTAAATCATGCAACCTTAACATTATGTGTTTGTGTAAGATTCGCTTTTAAATGAAATGTTGATTGTATGGATTGTATTTTGATGATGTGAGGATTCAAGTTCTTTGATTACCGGCACCATGTGTATTAAATATATATATATATATATAAAATTATTACTGTTGTTTTGGGCTTGGAAAGCCGGGTCGTTACATTTTAGGGGTCAACAAAAACACCTTCGGCTGAAATGACATGTCCCAGAAACGTCACTCTCTTCAACCAAAATTCACATTTACTTAGTTTTGCATATAGCTGGTGATCTCTCAAGGTTTGTAAGGTTTTTCTCAAGTGTTCTTCGTGCTCCTCGAAAGAATTCAAGTACACTAGTATATCATCAATGAATACCACCACAAACTTATCCAGGTTCATCAAATCCATGAAGAGGGCTGGGGCGTTCGTCAACCCGAACGGTAGCACCAAAAATTCATAGTGTCCGTAACAAGTTCTAAATGCGGTCTTTGCTACATCCGCTTCTTTAATCTTCATCTGATAGTACCCTGATCTCAGATCTATCTTCGAAAATGCCCTCGCTCCCTTTAATTGATTGAAGAAATCATCTATCCGAGGCAGCGATACTTGTTTTTCATTGTTATTTTGTTCAACTGTCGATAGTCAATACAAAGTCTATGGGTTCCATCTTTCTTTCTTACAAATAAGATCGGTGCTCCCCAAGGAGAATTACTGGGCCGTATGAACCCTTTGTCTAATAATTCCTGTAATTGAGTCTTTAACTCGATCAGTTATGCTGGAGCCATCCGATACGGTTGTTGGGCTATGGGTGAGACTCTAGGAAAAGTGTCTATAGACACCTCTACCTCTAGCTCCGGGGGTAGTCCTGGTAGTTCTTTAGGAAACACATCTGGGAATTCCTTCACCACAGGAATATCCTTCAGTCGTGGACCTTCATCATCAGAGTTTAAGATGTATGCGAGGTATCCCATACATCCCTTTCTTAAAATTTTTTGGGCTGTTACCACCGATATTAAAGCATTCAGTTTGAGAACTCTCTCTCCTTCAAAAGTCATTTTCCCGCCCTTAGGTGTTTGGAAAGTAACAGTTTCAGCATAACAATCTATTAGAGCCTTGTATTTACTCAACCAATTCATGCCTAGGATTATGTCAAAATCATGCAGCTCTAAGGGAATCAAGTCTACTTCTGTTTCATACCCGGATAAACTAACCCCCACATCCACATATACAATATTTGTTTCAACCATGTTTCCCATTGGAGTTCCAATTACAAACCCTTTTTCTACTATTTCTACTTCCTTTCTCAATTTAGTAACAATTCTCTTAGCAATGAATGAGTGGGTGGCACCCGGATCAAACAACACATGCACATTAAAATCATTCAATAGTAGTGTACCTGCCACCACATCCGATGCAGCCCTGGCCTCCTCTTGTGTCAGGTGAAAGACCCTCCCCGGGCTCCGATCATTTTGTGCCCTCGGTTTCCCTCGACTGGAGTTTGCTCCTGATTGAGAAGATCTCACTGGCCTATTAACAGTGACTGACTGTTGGTGGCTCGGACTGGGCTGTCTATAGCTCTGTACTTGTCCGGTGTTCCTTTTGGGGCAGTCCCTCTTGTAATGACCTCTTCCACCACAGTAATGACACCCTTGTCTAAGATACTGGCAGTTCCTCCACCTATGACCCTCTCCCCTGCACACAAAGCATCGCCCGGGGGAAACTGAGCAGTCCCCAGGGTGTTTTTGTCCACATTTTACACAAAAAGGATAGTCAACACCCTTGCGGTCACCAGTCCCAGTTGAAGAGTTTGCCCCCGAGTGCGACTGTCCAACCATCACTCTCCCACTTGACTGTTGGTGAGGCGGTAATACTGCTCAAACACTCCACTTTTTCCTTTCTTCGGGTGTGGTTGTCTACCGCTGAAATAGTCCCCATCTCTCTTTTTGCTTATACCCTGATACCCCCCTTGGCTTTCTCCAATACATGCCTTTAGAGCTTGTGCAGCCTCAATCAACTCCCTCACAGATTTAAATCGCAAGGCGATCAATCCTTGTCTCAAATCCTGTCGTAAACCATCTCTCAACTTTTCAATCATATGTTCCTCTGTCGGGACATAGTGTGGGGCGAACAATGAGAGGTCATGGAATCTCCTTTCGTACTCCAATACCGACATATCACCCTGTCTTAATGCCAAGAACTCTTGTTCTTTCACCTTGCGATGATACTTGGAATAAAACTGATTCTCAAACTCTGTCTTGAAGTCACTCCAAGTTAGTGTCTCAGTTGCACGCCTCAGCTGAACTGTTTCCCACCATGTCATGGCCCTATCAGACAGTAACTAGGTTGCACAATTTACCCTCAAACCCTCGGGTATGTTTATTTGAATCATTGTCTTTTCTACCTTCCGATCCATCTTCCAGCTATCTCTGCATCTTGTTCCCTCATATACGGTTCACAACCCATTTTCCTCATACTCTTGACTAGTCGCACCAGTGGCACCACATTATCCATGGTCATGCCAGTCATAGGGGCTGCCTGAGGAATCTGCGTGGTGGGAGTTGTTTGTGTCGCTGATCCAGCCATGCCCTCCATCACTGCTTTAACTATTTGTATAAGGAGTCCCACATCTACATATTATAGGGGCACACCTGTTGGAACAGTAGATGGTTGTGCTTCTGATCTTTCTCGCTGCTCTGTTGCGACTGGGGGTGTTCCCTCTGTCTGATTAGGCCTCGGGCCTTCCCCCGCCACCGTATCTTCCCCCTGCAAGGTTTCAGGTGGTATTATCGGAGCATAAGATGCCGTATCATCCAAGGGATCTTCGTCTTGCCAACCTTGGACACCTTGGTTCATTCCCCTCCTTTCTAAGGAGGGCAGCTCAGTTCGTGTCCCTTGTCGGGTGCGTACCATCCTGAAATTTACCGTAACAACATAATTATTAATGATCCTCAGGATCCAAACCAAGTGCTCTGATACCAACTGTAACGACCCGGCTTTCCAAGCCCTAAACAACAATAAATTTTTTTTTTATTATTATTATACTTAATACACATGGTGTCGGTAATCAGTGGACCTGAATCCTCACATCATCAAAATACAATCCATACAATCAACATTTCATTTAAAAGTGAATCTTACACACACACACACGTAATATTATGGTTGCATGATTTAAAGTTCATATTAATATATACATAGCCATTACAAATTTAAACAAAGGATCTAATAAAAGTGATACATTCAATACATTGATCCATACAAAATACATTGTGATTTAGAATGCATCTACATGATTCCTTATAAAAGTAGGTTCCTGTATATCGGGTTTCCTAGACATCTTGTTGGTGTGACGTCCCTGCAGCAGTACAAAACATTTAAGAGAATGCAAATACTTAATACTAATGATAATGGTAACTAACGGTCTGGCAGTTAAATGGAGCATTAACATTTATAATTTCTTCATGTATTTGGTATAACAGCTAGTAGTACATATAGATGCACAAATGTTCGGATGTCATTAGCCGAAGCTAACCATTCATTTGTCTTGGCCATCCATTCGGATGCCATTAGCCGAAGCTAACCAGTCCTTCATCCCGACCATCCATTCGGATGCCATTAGCCGAAGCGAACCATTCATTTGTCCCGGCCATCCATTCGGATGCCATTAGCCGAAGCTAATCAGTCTTTCATCCCGGTCATCCATTCGGATGCCATTAGCCGAAGCTAATCAGTCCTTCGTTCCGGCCATCCATTCAGATGCCATTAGCCGAAGCTAATCATTCCTTCATCCTGGTCATCCATTCGGATGCCATTAGCCGAAACTAATCAACCATTAGTCAACATTTAAGCGTTCAACAATCTAATATCAGTTCTAACAATATGGTAATACTCATGTTCAAATATTTCAATATTCAACGTATGAAAAAGAAAGGTGCAAGTCACCTACCTGCTCCACCTATGGGTTGTTCTTGTCTTGATGATGGTCCAATCCCGACCGCACCACCTAAGACATCAATGGTCACAAATCAGCACCGTTGTATTTATTTATTTTTTTGAATCACATTCATCATCATATTTATTTCAAGAGTTCATATGTTCACATTCAAGTGTTCCATATTTTACACCATCATATCATGAAATTGTTACTAGCATTTAAGTCATTTCTGCCTAGGAGGCTTGTTGTAGAAATCGGCAGCGAATACTGCATCGCTGCCGATTTCTGTCTCGGCAGCGAAAACTGCGTGGTGCCGATTTCTGGATCGGCAGCGAAAACTGCATCGGTGCCGATCAAGAAATCAGCAGCAGAAACTGCATCGCTGCCGATCACAAAATCGACAGCGAAAACTGCATCCCTGCCGATCAAGAAATCGGCAGCAGAAACTGCGTCGCTGCCGATCAAGAAATCGGCAGCAGAAAACTGCATCGCTGCAGGCTGCCCAATTCAGCAGCGAGAACTGTTTCGCTGCTGGTAGCCAGTTCGGCAGCGAAAATTGTTTCGCTGCAGGCTGCCAGTTCGGCAGCGACAACTGTTTCGCTGCCAGCAGCCAGTTCGACAGCGAAAACTGGTTCACTGTTGGCGCCACAATTTCGCTGCACAACACACCAATCGGCAGCGAAACTGATTTGCTGCAACCGACACAGTTTCGGCAGCGAATCACATTTTCGCTACACAGCACATAATGCGACAGCGAATGCTAATTCGCTGCAGAAAACTCAGTTTCGGCAGCGAACTAGAGTTTCGCTGCCCAACACACGAATCGGCAGCGAAACTGATTTGCTGCAGTCGACACAGTTTCGGCAGCGAATCACATTTTTGCTGCACAACAATGCAGTTTTGGCAGCGAAACAGAATTTCGCTGCACAACACACATTTTGGCGTGTACACACACCACACATGCTGTAACCACCCCAGCATATACACTGTCACTAAGTTCCAGCAGAACACACACACGAAAAACCATCAACTAAA
This sequence comes from Populus tomentosa, assembly GCA_018804465.1. Classification (NCBI taxonomy): domain Eukaryota; kingdom Viridiplantae; phylum Streptophyta; class Magnoliopsida; order Malpighiales; family Salicaceae; genus Populus; species Populus tomentosa. The sequence goes on along the minus strand of CM031999.1, from coordinate 8,205,634 downwards.
GCACAAAATCACAGCAGAACACACATGGAACACCATCCAATACAGCACATAATCCTTCACAAAATCCCAGCAGAACACACATGGAACACCATCCATTACAGCACATAATCCTTCACAAAATCCTAGCACAACACACATGGGAAACCATCAACAGAACACACATGGAAACCATCTATTACAGCACATAATCCTTTACAAAAATTCCAGCAGAACACACATGAAAAACATCTATTACAGCACATAATCCTTCACAAAAATCAGCAGAACACACACATGCATGTAGGCCCACCCCATAGTTAAAGCCAGCCCTCTACCATGATCTGAAATTGGCTTTATGTCATTTCTGTTTCCTTGTTCTCCCGATTAATTTCAGTTTCCTTCACAGCTGGCTTAGGTCTTAGGTCAATTTTTTTCTTAGGGTTTTCTTCTTCATTTTTGTTTCTGGTCTTAAGGAGAAGAGGAAGGGAGTTTCATGACCCATACCTTTTGAATTTAACTAAGTTTGAGGAAGGTTTGACACTATTCTTTCTCTTCTCCTGCTGGTTCTCCTCCTTCTTCTTCCTCACACATTTTCCATCCCTCCTTTTCCTTTCCTTTAGGCAGCTGTCCAATCTTCTCTCAAGGTCTTATCTTTCCCTCACAAGTTTACCAAGCACTCTCTACTGGTTTGATTTAAGTTTCTGTGGTGAAAGAGGAAGAGAAGAACGACATGTAGCTGCTATTTTTGGAAGAAGATGGATCATCCTCTCTCTCCTCCTTGTATTTATACTCCCCATCAAATGAAGTAGGTTGTTTGGGGGTTGGTTTAGATGTATTCTTATTCTTGTTTCGGTCTATCTAAAACCGGTTTTACCCCTCCCTCTAGCTCTGCGTCACTGTAGATCTAGAAATCGGCAGCGAAGACTGCGTCGCTGTCCATCCAGAATCGGCAGCAGAAATTGCGTCACTGCCGATTTCTGCATCGGCAGCGAAAACTGAGTCATCATAAAACTGCGTCGCTGCCGATCATGAAATCGGCAGCGAAAACTGCGTCGCTGCTGATCAAGAAATTGGCAGCAGAAAATGCGTCGCTGCCGATCAAGAAATCAGCCGTGAAAACTGTGTCGCTGCCAATTTCTGTATCGGCAGCGAAGGCTGCGTCGCTGCCGATCCAGAAGCGACAGCAGAAATTGCGTCGCCGCCGATTTCTGCATCGGCAGCGAAAACTGAGTCATCATTTCTCTCTCTCTCTCTTCATATATATATATATATATATATATTCTTTTTGGGTGTTTACACAAAGAGTTTCATGACAAGAAAATACTGAGAAAAACATTAATGTTGGTCAAAAAGTCTTGCTTTATAATTCTCAACTCCATTTATTTCTTGGAAAACTAAGATTAAGATGGAGTGGTCCTTTTATTGTCAAACATGTGTATCCATATGGGGCCTGTGATATTGAGAATCCAAAGAATGACAATGTTTTCAAGGTAAATGGGCATCGTTTGAAAGTTTATTTTGACAATTTTTCGGTTGAAAATGACTATTAAATTGAGTGATCCTGTATATAAAGATTGATTCGTTTTCTCACATCGTTTTGTGTTTTGTTTTGGTGTAACTTTTGTTTTGCTACTCTCTCTCTCTCTCTCACCCTAGTTAAATGGTGGATAACGGTACTCCGTGACTTCAGTCGGTTCTTTCAGTTTCCCATAATAACTGATATATGTACATATTTGTATAATTCTTTGCTCTTTCTCCCTTCTTTGAATAATTTTTCTCAATTCTCATTTGAAAATGGACGCCACTCTTGAAAAATTGAAAAGGTATTTTCCCGCTTTGCAACCAAATGCGATTATAAAAATTTATCGTGCTAGGTGTGCAAGATTGAGGTTGTTAATGAATCATGGAATTCCTAAAGATATTCGCTGGCTAATTGAAGCAAAGGTCCGATTATTAGGTGAGTCCTCCAATTCTTTCATTTCACACATGCCTGGAATAGGTAAAAGCACTTTTGCAAAGAAACGTCGTGTAAAACAACTAAAAATCTATCACAATTGTGCCAGATGGACTTGTAATGCGACATATCGTTCTTTAGGAATGGTATCTGTAAACCGTGAAGATAAAATACAATTCATTAAGGATGGCCTTAGTAAGGGGTCTTTAGATAATCTTCTGTTGACCCTTGAGACCCATCCTAGTGGAGATGTGCATCGTGCAATTCATGATTTATGGCCACAATTCCATAAACAACATGCTTGACTTAGTCTTGGGAATCTGACTAAAAAAGACCCTGTATGCCAGTTTTTTAAAAAAGTGGATGGGAAGCCTATCCCCGACCCATAGAGGGCGTTTAAGTCGTTCTTAAACGTAAAACCAAGGGAAGATGTGAGTCACAATCACAACTACCTGTACATACACATGCTTTTTCAAAATAAATAATTAATAAAGAGAGAGAGTGTGAGACTATAGTTGGCCTACATATAGGTGGTATGATTGCATTTTCAGTTTCTCATCTATAAATTCTTCTCTTCCTTCCTTTCATTTCTACTCAACCCATACATTCATCAAATATAGAAGTGTGTAGAAATGGCAGGTTCCTCAAGTCATCACATAAGAAATATTTGTGTTTTCGGTGGATCCAATCCTGGGAAAGAAAAAGAGTTTTTAGAATCAACAAATCATCTTGGTCAGGTACTAGCTGAGAGAAAGATTCATTTAGTGTATGGGGGAGGCAGCCTTCGGTTAATGGGAGGTGTGTTAATGGCTGCATTTTTAGGAGGCAGTCAAGTTTTGGGGGTTGTCCCCAAAGCTTTAGCAAATAGGGACATCATTGGAAAAACTATTGGAGAGGAACTACAAGTCCCCACAATGTCTGATCGATTGAATGCCATGTTTAACCATGTTGATGCCTTCATTGCCTTACCAGGTGGTCCGGGCACATTAGAAGAGATCTTTCATATTTCCTTTTGGGCCAAACTGCACATTCACCATAAACATATAAGTTTGTTAAATGTTAATGGTTTCTATGATAAATTGTTGTATTTTCTTGATCAAGCTATGGAACAAGAATTTCTAATATCTTCGGCACGACAAATCATAATCTCTGATGCTACTGCTGAACAATTGATTACCCAACTACAATCTTTCATCCCTGTCATTGATCCTTGCATGAGTCGCCTAAATTGGTCAACTAAGAAAAGTCGTAAAAAGCTTAGATTAGATTTGAGCCTTTATTTGTGAAACCTTGTGTCTTTTGGTTTTATTAATAGTATATTATTTTGTTTTGTTACTTCTTATATTTGTTTAAGTGTGTTTCAGGTTTGTCATTGTTCACTATTTCAGGTGATGTCTTCTATACTTTATCTTTCTACCTTAGGACACTGAGGACAATGTCTCGTTTTAGTTGGGGGGAGAGGGTAGTAGTTGACATAAAAAAAACTAACTTACTAACTGTTTATGCTATTATTAAAACCATTTGATAAAATTGTTATTAGGATGGCAGAGTAAGGATGAAACTTTATTGACTCTTGAGACGCATCTTAGTAAGTATCATCACCAAGGTCTATCAGAATACTTCTTTAAATATTCAGGTTTACAAACTCTCACATTGTTATCACTTGATCCTGCTCATATACTCATTTAACAAGTATTCTTAAACCTTCATTTTCACACACACACATTAACATATGATTGTGGGTTGCACATTGGATTATTACATTATTTATGTTCTTTTGTTAAAGGTAACAACTAAGAGAAAGGGATAGTATATAATTTGCAAAAAAAAAGAAAAAAATGATAATATTTATGATAATAAAAATGTAGATAAATTTGGTTTTGTAGCCTCCCTAACCTAAGCAATTAAGCCCGAAGGGGTGTTTTAACACCTAATACCCTAAAGTCAACTCACTTGGGAGCTATTGGCCCAAAGCTTTTTACATGGGTTAAGGAGAAAAGCTTAAGGGAATCAAACATTGTATTATCTACATATCAGTATCTGCAACCTGAGTTACTAAGTTCGTAGGGGTGTCTCAACACCTAATGCCCTAAGACCAACTAGTCTGGAGTCATTAGTCGAAAACTCATTACATGGGTTAAAGATGCATCGTGTTTTAAGTTGTATGTGTATATAAATAAACAATAATAATAATAAAAAGAAATAAATAAAGAAAAAAAAAAAGAAAAGAAATAATAATAATAATCCCAACCTAAGGAAGTTAACCTTAAACATTAGAACATCATATTGTTTTCTTCCAACAAAAACCCCATCATCTATGTTTTCATACATTAAGCACATAAAAAGAAGGTTTATTAATATCTTATTTAAGAAATATGAAGTAGAAATATAAATTTAATAAGAGTTTGTTTATCTGGATAGATTAATGGAAGTTGAATGATGAATGCCTTGTTTTGTGGAATTTGCAAATTGTTTTTCTATTTTAACACTTTGATTACTAGGGACTAGTAATAAGCTAGTTGGGGGGTGATTAGTACTTAAAAGTACATTTTTATCAAGGTTTTATATCATCATTTTGCACTTGAAGTATCAATAATTCCTTAACTAAAGCATGTTTTATAATAACATACCTCATAATATAAGATACCTTTAATTTATGGTAAATGGTCATCTTAAATGTAGGCCTATCACATAAATAAAAGAATTGATTGATGAGTTTAAGTATTGAAATTGAAAGGACAAAGAGAGGGCTAAACTTACAAAAAAGAGATATTGGTGCAGTCCAAACTGGAACACTATTTAGTAATTGGGTCATATCTCGAGTTCTAGATGTCTAAATGACCTCAATGTTTTGGAAAGATTTGGTAAGACATAGGCCTACAACTTTCATATGGAGTCCAAGATTTAAAAAGGTCGTTTTCAAGTCCAAATTATAGCAACAACGAAGAAGTCCGAATCTGTCCTGCAGCCCAGACATTGTTCAACCCATATCTCGAGTTCTAGAAGTCCAAATGACCTCAATTTTTTTTTCCTGGAAAGATAAGACAATTTCTTAGAACTTTTATGAGTGTAGGTGGTTCCAGTTCTGATGTTAGCAATGACATTTTATTCAGACAAGAAGATAAGGATTTTCACCAAGTCAAGAGTTGGCCACCCACTCAACAATTAGTCATCAAATCAATAGTTTGGCCTATAAAAGGAGGCATTTGCCATGCATTTAGGCATCTTGGTGTTCAGATCAAGATCATGCTCTTGTTCTCTTTCTTTGTATTTTGTAATGTTTAAGTTTTATTTGATGTTATATTAATCTCTTGTTTATGCTTTTCATTTCATTTTCTTTATTTATATAATTATGTTCTTATCTTGTTTACTTATGTTTCTTTCTTTCATTATGTTTAGCTAAATCTATTATGTCAAGGTGAAAAGGTTACACTAATGGTGTATTAATAAATATAGTATAAACTCAACATGCACTTTAATGCTTGATACTAACATGTTTTATATTTATTATCTTGCTCACTCTTAATACCTTGCTCGTTAAATGGTTAATCTAGATTTATGTTGAATAACCCTTGGTACAACAAATGCTTGACACTTTCATAGCCCAACCGTGTGGTATAACCTACACCTGTGCTATGAAAGGAACTTGATTTGTTGTTAACATAAGTTATCACCATGAATACTTGATAATATTTACAACTATTGGCATTATTCAAATAAGATAATTAATGTAATCATGTTAACAATTATAATCTGATTGGAACCTCCTTTATGTGTGGTTTCCAGTTGAGCAATAAGAGTTTTATACTATACTTGTTTGAAGTACCATTAGTTATCCTCTAACCTTGACATTTGTTTTTTATTATTGTTTAATCGTCACATTAATCTTACATCTCAAAGTCCTCTTTATTATTACTATTACTATTATTAATATCATTACTACTACTACTACTACTACTACTACTACTACTACTATTATTATTGTTATTATTATTATTACTACTACTAATTATTGTTGTTATTGTTGTTATTGTTGTGTTGTTGTTATTTATAATTTATATAGTTAACCTCTCTATGGTTCGACCCTGGTCTTGCCGGGTTATTTATTACTTCGACACTCCTACACTTGGGAGAAGACATCAATCTTTTGGTCGTGTTATCATGTTCAACTGAAAAATTATCAAAGTAAACTTTCGAACGATGTCCATTTACCTTGGAAACATTGTCATTCTTTGGATTCTCGATATCACAGGCTTCATATGGATACACATGTTTCATAATAGAAGGACCGCTCCATCTTGATCTTAGTTTTTTAGGAAATAAATGGAGTCGAGAATTATAAAGCAAGACTTTTTGACCAATATTGAATGTTTTTCTAAGTATTTTCTTGTCATGAAACTCTTTGATTCTTGCTTTATGAATTCTTGAATTTTCATATGCATCATTTCTTATTTCCTCAAGCTCATTTATTTGTAATTTTCGCAGCTGGCTAGCATCATTAATGTTTGAATTGAAAGCTTTAATAGCCTAATAAGCTTTATGTTCAAGTTCCATAGGCAAGTGATAAGGTTTTCCATAGACTAGTCTATAAGGTGACATACCTAATTATATTTTATAAGCAGTTCGATAAGCCCAAAGTGCATCATTAAGTCTTAAAGACCAGTCTTTCTGATTAGGGTACACCGTTTTCTCCAAGATCTGTTTGATCTCCCTATTAACAAGTTCTACCTGTCCACTTGTCTGAGGGTGACAAGGGGTGGCAACTTTATGTGTGATTCCATATTTCTTCATTAAAGACTCAAAATGGCTTGTTGCAGAAATGTGTTCCACCATCATTGATCATGGCTCGAGGGATTCCAAATCGACTTAAAATGTTTTCTTTCAAAAACTTTATCACTGTTTGTGATCATTGTTTTGACTTGGAATTGCCTCTACCCATTTTGAGATATAATCTACTGCGACTAATATGTACAAGAAACCAAATGATGGTTTTCTTTTGATTCTAGGTTAATCCAGGGAGTCTATTCCCTTAGTTTTCTTTTCAGCAAGCTTGTCTTGCTTATGGTTTGCACAAGGGAGTCTATTCCCTTAGTTTTCTTTTCAGCAAGCTTGTCTTGCTTATGGTTTGCACAAGGGAGTCTGTTCCCTTTTGCCTTCTGTCCAGCAAGCTTGTCTTGCTTATGTATTAATGTCAAGGGACTTTGTTCCCTTTTCCTTGTATTGCTGGTCTCCAGCTTCTTTTTTATCTATACAATTCTTATATTTGATCAAAAAAAAGAAACCAAATGATGGAGGAAATTGACCCATGAAATCTATACCCCAACAGTCAAAGATCTCAATGACAAGAATAGGATTTAAAGGCATCATGTGGCGTTTTGAAATAGATCCCAACTTTTGACAATTTTCACAAGTCTTGCAAAATGCATGTGAGTCCTTGAACATGGTGGGCCAGTAAAATCCACTTTGTAAGATTTTTGCAGTTGTCTTTCTTGATGAAAAATGACCCCCACATGCCTTAGAATGACAAAATTTAATGACACTACTTACCTCATTATCAGGAATGCATCTTTAAAATATTTGATCAGGACAATATTTGAATAAATAAAGGTCATCCCAATAAAAGTTCTTCATTTCGTTCAAGAACTTTCTTCTGTCTTGGGTACTCCAATGAGCTGGCAATTGTCCTGAAATAAGAAAATTAACAATATTAGCAAACCAAGGCATTGTAGAGACAGAAAATAAAGATTCATCAGGAAAGTAGTCATCGATTGGTGTGATGTCAGATCTCGAATCAGTTGTCAATCTTTATAAATGATTTGGGACAACATTTTCAGGGTCTTTCTTGTCTTTGATTATGATATCAAATTCTTGAAGTAACAAAATCCACCGCACCAATCTAGCCTTAGAATCTTTCTTAGATAGAAGATATTTAAATTTTGCATGATCACTAAAAACGACAACAGGTGAGCCAACAAAACAAGATCTGAACTTGTCACATGCAAATACTACGACAAGTAATTCTTTTTCATGGTAGTGTAATTCATTTGAGCACTATTTTAAGTTTTATTTGCATAGTAAATCACATAAGGTTTCTTATCTTTTCTTTGTCCTAAGACAACACCCACAGCATAATCACTAGCGTCACACATGATTTCAAAAGATAGTGACCAATCAGGAGGTTGAATGACATGAGCAGAAGTAAGCAAGCTTTTAAGTTTAACAAAGGCTTTTTCACATTGTTCAGTCCATTCATAAACATTTTCCTTTGTTAGAAGGTTACATAATGGTTTAGATATTACACTAAAATCTTTGATGAACCTTTTGTAAAAACCAGTATGTCCTAAGAATGATCTAACATCTTTAACAGATTTTGGTGTTGGCAAGTTAACAATTAACTCGATTTTAGATTTGTCAACCTCAATTCCTTTCGATGAAATAATGTGACCAAGTATAATGCCATTTGTTACCATAAAGTGACATTTATCCCAATTCAGTATAAGATTATTCTCTTCACACTTGTTCAAAACCTTTTCCAAGTTAGTTAAACAATCATAAAATGAATCACCAAAAACAGAAAAATCATCTATAAAAATCTCAAGGAAATGTTCAACCATATCACTAAATATGCTAAGCATGCATCTTTGAAATGTGGCTGGTGCATTACATAATCCAAAACGCATTCTTCAATATGTAAAAGTACCAAATGGACATGTGAAAGTAGTCTTCTCTTGATCTTCCAATGCAATTTCAATTTGGTTATAACCTGAATAACCATGTAGGAAACAATAAAATTCATGACCTGCAACTCTTTCTAGGATTTGATCCATGAAAGGCAAAGGAAAATGATCTTTTCTAGTCATTGAATTAAGTTTCCTATAGTCAATGCATATGCGCTAACCAGTAATAGTCCGAGTTGGAATTAACTCAATTTTCTCATTTGTTATCACAGTGACTCTATACTTTTTAGGTACTACTTGGTAGGACTTACCCATTTGCTGTCAGAAATAGGATAAATCATTGGTTGCATGTTCATTTGTTTCATAGATTTGACATATAATTTATTTAACATATTTTAATTGACCACTTTTTTTTCAATTCTAGTGGTTCGACATTTCTGGCTAAAGATGCAAATTTGGCTTGGAGGTCATGATCTTCTCTAAGGTTATACATATCTCCACTAGATGTATGAGGTTGTGTTTTACTTAATGCCTCATAAGTGCCTGTAGTGTCCCAATTTTGAGCATTTTCAGCTACTAAGTCTAGATACTCCATTGCTTCATTAGGTTCTTTAACTTCAAAAGTTTCATTGCACATCAATTCAACCATTTGCCTATCTATAGGTGTTAACCCTTCATAAAATTGTGAAACCAATCTCCATGTTTCAAAACCATGATGAGGGCAAGTATTAAGCAAGTCTTGATACCTATCCCAACATTGGTAAAATGTTTCACCTGGTTTTTGAGTGAAAGTGGTGATTTGTCTTTTGATAGAGTTGGTTTTATGAGATGGAAAAAACTTCTTTAAAAATTATTGTTGCATTTCATCCCAAGCACGAATGGATCCTGACCTAAGATTTTGTAGCCATGTTTTAGATTTATCTTTTAATGAAAAAGGAAAAAGCTTTAATCTAATGGTATTCATGCTACAATTTAAGTCATTATAGGTATTACAAACTTCTTTAAATTCTCTCAAATACAAGTATGGATTTTCTAGATCTAAGCCATGAAAAAAAGATAAAAGTTGAATAATGCTTAAAATTAAAATGAGATGCATCAGGAGGGAAAACTACGCATGAGGGTGCACTTGTTCTTGTGGGATTCATGTAGGCTGTAAGTGTTCTAATACGGTTATTCTCATTATTCTCATTATGAAGTGACTGGTTATCTTCTTCGGCCATATTTTCTAAAAATGATGGGGATACCCTACAAAGTCTACCATTTAATGTGCATGACCAAACACTCATGCATGTGTAGAAAGAGAATAAAAAGAAGAACAAAACAAAAGAAACAAAGTTAAATACAAGAAAAGTAAAAAGAGAAAATAAAATAAATACTATAATTTATATAAGAATTTACCTTCCCAGCAACGACGCCAAAAACTTTACACAACCAAAAGATTGATGTCTTCTCCCAAGTGCAGGAGTGTCGAAGTAATAAATAACCCAGCAAGACCGTGGTCGAACTACAGGGAGGTTAATTGTATAAATTATAAATAACAATAATACAACAACAACAATAATAACAATAATAGTCATAGTAATACTAATAATAATAATAATAATACTAGTGGTAGTGGTAGTGGTAGTGGTAGTGGTAGTAGTAATAGTAGTAATATTAATAGTAATAGTAATACTAATATTAATGGTAATAGTAGTAGTAATATAATAATAATAATAATTGTAATAAAGAAGAAGAAGAAGAAGAAGAAGTTGATGAGAATGTTGAGATGGAAGATTAATGTAAAGATTAAACAATGATAAAAACAAATGTCAAGGTTAGAGGATCCATTAATGGTATTTCAAACAAGTATAGTATAAAATCTTGCTATTCAACTGGAAGCCACACACAAAAAAGGTTCTTATCGGATGATTTGTCATTAATAGCTTATTATAAATTGTTAATATGATCATATTAATTATCTTATTTAAGTAACACCAAACTTTTAAATATTGTCAGGAATTCATGATGCTAACTTATATTAACAACAAATCAAGTTCATTTCATAGCACAAGTGTAGGTTATACCATACGGTTGGGCTATGAGAGTGCCAAGTATTTGTTGTCCCAAGTGTTATACAACACAAATCTAGATTAACCATTTAACAAGCAATGTATTAAGCATTAGTAAGATAAAAAGATAACACATGTTAATATTAAATATTAAGGTTCATGTTGAGTTTACACTATATTTATTCTTGCATCATTAGTGTAACCTTTTCACCTTGACATAATAAACTTAGCTAAACATAATGAAAAAGAGAAACATAAATAAACAACATAAGAGCATAAATAAGATACAAGTTAACTAAGTAAAGGAAAGGAAATGAAAAGCATAAACAAGATATTAATGAAAGCAAAACATAAGAATTACAAAAAAATATAAAGAGAGAGAGCAAGAGCAAGTTCTTGACCTGAACAACAAAGCTCTTAAATGCATGGAAAATGCCTCCTTTTATATGCCAAAATTTAGAACTATTGATTTGATGACTAATTGTTGAGTGGGTGGCCAACTCTTGACTTGGTGAAAATCCTTATCTTCTTGACTGAACAAAACGTCATTGTTAACATCAGAACTGAAATCAACTGTACTCATGAAAGTTATAGGAAATTATCTTATCTTTCTAGAAAAAATAAATTGAGGTCATTTGGACTTCTAGAACTCGAGATATGGGCTAAACACTGAACAATGTCTGGGCTGCAGGACAGATTCAAACTTCTCCGTTGTTGCTATAATTTGGACTTGAAAACAACCTTTTTAAATCTTGGACTCCACATGAAAGTTGTAAGCCTATGTCTTACCTTTCTATTCATATGAAGCAAACCTAAATATGATATCTATAGCTCCAGATATGACCCAATTACTGAATAGTATTCCAGTTTGGACTGCACCAACATCTTTTTTCTAAGTTTGGCCCTCTCTTTGTCCTTTCAACTTCAGTACTTAAACTCATCAATCAATCCTTTTATTTATGTGATAAGCCTGCATTTAAGATGAGCATTTACCATAAATTAAAGATATCTTATATTATTAGATATGTTATTATAAAACATGCTTTAGTTAAGGAGTTATTGATACTTCAAGTGCAAAATGATGATATAAAACCTTGATAAAAATGCACTTTTAAGTACTAATCACCAAACAACCGTTTTGCATCCTTGAATGATTCAAGTTGTAAGTCAATTTTGCACATTTCAATTTCAATTGCATTAGGCACCATCCTTTCTAAGCATTTATATAATCCAATTTTAATGTTGGCATTAACCTTAAAATTGGGATTCTAATTATAACGAGAATTCAAATAATAACCTGCTGTATGTAAAGGTCTTTGGAGTTGAAGTTCCCATCTTGCATTAACAATATTCCATATTGGTATATAACAATATAAAAAAAACAATAAAAGTATCATTACAATTTAGGAATATCTCAATTGGAAGTATCTCTAAAGACATTCATATTAATAGATGACAACATTAAAATAAACAATTAGTAAGATATGTACCTTTTTTTTCATAGAACTAAAATTCACTTGAATCTTCTCTTTTACTTCATCCATTGCTTTATATATAAAACCCATAGGTGGTTTCTCACTGAATCAACTAATCGAAGAACTTTAATTAGAGGATATGTTGCCTTAATACATATAGTGATATCATGCCAAAACCTGCTGTCCAAAACACAATTTTGAATTTATTTTCCTTCTTCTATTCTTGCAAACCTACATGAACTCCACTGTTTGGAAGTAAACATAGTTATCAGCTACAATTTATAATCATTCAAACATTCTAGAGTCAAATATATAGTAGCAAACCAAGTGGCAGTAGGCCTAATCAAATCCCTTCCTTTCTTAAAGTGCCTTAGCATGGAAATAAGAATAGTTCTTGAATAAATATATGATGAACCTTTAATTTCTTCTCAAAATCTTTCAATATTAAGTCAATACAATGGGTATCATATGGTATCCAAAACAAACTCTTTCTTTTTTCCATCAATAATTGTCATGCTGCCTTATAATTTGCAACATTATCGATGACTACTTGGATAACATTTTCCTCCCCAATCCTCTCTACAATGGCATCTAACATTTCAAATACCTTATCAGCAGTCTTGGACATATTATAAGTATCCACCGATGTTAAAAAGACTGTCCCTTTAGGACTATTAATAAAAAAGTTACAAATACATCTTTTTTTTATTTGTCCATCCATCAGATATTATTGAACAACCTGTTTTTTTTTTCCATTCTAGCTTGTACTCCTCAAGTAATTTCATTGTTTAATCCACTTCTTGCTTCAAATACTTCTCTCTAATATCATGGTAGGATGAAGGCTTGAAACATAGCCCGTGCTTTGCAACCAATTCAAGTGTCTTAAAAAACTCAGGGATTTTTACACAATTAAATGGAATTGTACTAGTGTAGAGAAACCTTGCAATTTGTTGACATGTTTTTTTCTTTAATATCTTTTTTTAGCAATTGATTTAGGGTTGTTTGTGTACTTCCACTCCCACTAGCTGCTTTCTTTTCTTTATCCTTTGAGCTAATTTCTTTTATTTCATCATCATCATCATCATTTCCACTATATTGATGAGCCTTTCTTTTCTTTTTAGTTGCTTCTAGATTTTTCTTCAAAACACCTAAAATCATCTGCTTAACATTTTATGGCACTTGGTGACATGGCTCAACATCCTTACAAGTGCAAGCTAAATGTTGTTTGAAACGAAAAATACCTCCACTGATAATTTTTTGACAATACTTGCACTGAACTTTTCTAGAATTCTTATCAACATCTATACCATGTTGCCATCCCACAACAAGCCTATTACTAGAAGAATTTTTTCTAAATGCCATAAGTTCAATAATTTAAGAATCAACTCAAATCAGCCTATAATTAATCAAAACATTTTATGATTGTAATTAAATTTTTGTTAAAAAAGAAGTATCACAATACATGTGTTAGAACAATAATGCAGCTAGTAATGGGGACATTTATAAGGTTAAAACAAATAAATTTTAAATCACAGAGAATAATAACCAATTTATATTAATCAATAGTGACAATAAAATTAGCCAAGATTGTTCTCTATGATTCATGCAGCCAGTATTATCCAAAATCTTATTAATAGTTTGAAGACAATTATAAAAATTATAGTGATACTATCAGCATTTAGACATTTATACTAATATGTATTTTCCAACATCTTTTTATTCCTTTTCTGCATGTGTATGCACTATCAGCATCTAGTATACCAATTTCCAAAATCACCTCCTTCTTTATGAAAATATTACAAACAAGCATCCATCCATGTTTCTAAATTTTATTTAGGAAATAAACAAAAAGCTTAAAAGAAACTTTGCAGTGAAATGCTCTCCCATGGCAAATTCATGTCTGGAATTTTAATCTTGAGAGATCTAAAAAGAACAATGTAAAAGTTCTCAACCCACATATCAGCCCATAGCAGAAAATAAAAAAAAAAAACTACAAAATCCTCTAAATTTCTTCTCGATTTGAATAATTTCATGTTGCATACATTTTTTCTTATCATAGTCTACTTCTGGTTTATCAAAATCTAAACTTTCATCACCTCTAAATCATTAGCGAACCAAATTGATATTAAGCACAATAATTTATCAAGAAATTAATTAAATTTAGTTCAACTAATCAGCATATAACAATAAAAAGGTCACATCTTTTTCCAAAACTTACTCAACAACTAAAAAAAATGACATTATAAATGGAACAACTTACGGTGTAGACTGTAAAGGAAGCCATTGATGATGGAAAAAAAACAAGACCGCTATTAATGAAGGCTGAAGAGTAAGTTGTTGTTGAAGACTGAAGAGGAGAGCATTGTTGATGAAGAGTGAACAGCCTAAAGATTAAAGAGCGTTGTCACTGTTGATGAAGAGGAAGCCGTGATGCATAAGGGCGTGAGCTGTTAATAGAGCAAGAAATTAGATTTAGAGATTTAAAATTTGAGATATTTAAATTTTGTTCTTTGTATGTGTATCAGCAGCTGATACAAAGATGAAAGAATCCACAATAGCCAATAATCAATAGCCGCTAGACAGTTAGAGATGGAGGAAACAATAATGACAATTTATATTTTTTTGTTGAAATCATTAAAATGATCTTGAAATTAGATAAAAACATGATTTCACCTGATTTTTTTTTTTTTAAGTTTTTAAAATAATTTTATATATTAAATATATTTTAACTTAAAAAATCATATAATTTTACAATGAGTTTAACCTATCTTGAAAACGACGAGCAAGCTAATACGAAGATATCTCTTGTGCCGAAGCCAAACCAAAACAATTGATATTTCCTTTTTAGCAACTTTGTGAAGGGAAGGAAAGAGAGCGAGATGGCGGGGAACCAAAAATAGAATCCGATTAAAAAGGTTCCAATTTTTAAGACCATGAAATTCCATGCCGATTTCCATGTTTGAATGTTTTGCCATGCCTTCTTTTCTGTCTTTAAGGTACACAAAATTTCATCTTTTTTTTTTTTTTTTTTTTTCCTGTCTCTCTGATTCATTAAAGCCAACATAAACACACGATTTTTCCAAATTTCAGCTTCTCTCTCTCCATAGCTAATAACAAATGCATGAGTTTCGTTTCAAAGTTTAAGTTCTCCTTTCAAAGGTAAGACAGTACGGATTTCCGTATCCATTTTTTGTCAGGTCTTCATCAACATTTTCTTTCATTTGAAGATGTTAATCATCATTGCTTTCGAAGAAACTGTCTGAATTCTGTCTCGGGCGTAAAAAAAACGCGTAGGACCATTTATGTGTTCTAGCTTTCAGTCAAATTTATTCAGCAACGCTTTGTGTTAAGCTGTTATTGTGGTTTAGTACTTCAGTGTATTTTTATTTTTAAATTCAAAACCTTGAATATTAGGTATCTGATTTTTTGAAATGGTGGAAAAAGATCCATATAACCTGCCCCAACTGGTGTGGAATTGAGTATTTGTTGTGAACCCTAAAATATAATTAGAATATTAGGAATCTGATTTTATGAAACGGTGGAAAAAGACCCATATAACCTGCCCCATCTGGTGTGGAATAGAGTATTTGTTGTGAACCCTAAAATATAATTAGAATAGTTAATTTCTTTTCCTTCTGACTTTCAATTCCAGTTGTGGAATTTAAATTCATTGAGGGTTAATGTGCACCCCATTCCTTTATATATTGAGCTATGCATCATTAATTTAACCCATTTTTAAACAATCTTTGCAAATTGTAAATCTCTCCACTTTTCTCAAAGAAAAGGAAAAAGGAAAAAAAGAAAGAAAAAGATCTCCACTTATTGTTAGGAGCTTTGGGTGGAGAGATTTGAACAGTTGAACTGAACCCGGGCAACATTTTGCTTTAAACCTTTAAAATTGAAGGCTTTCATAAATTTCTTAGAGGTTATTTAACTTTTCTTGAGAGATCCAAGGTTTGTTAAATCAAGTGAATTATACGTTGAGTTTGAGGACCTTGTTTGTAGGTGATTTGATATTTACATGTAATTAACTCAGAACAGGTTTGATGAGCTTGTAGTTATTTATCATCCAAGCCAAGCAGGTTCAAAGGAAGAAACTTGTGACCTATGGGAAAGAACTTGGAGCACCATTCCTCAAGTGTTTCTATTGAGAACAATCATCCAGGATGCATGTGGAGCATACTTCATGTACTCAAGTACCATCATTGGCGATATATTAAGAAAAAGCTTCACCACAACAGTGGTGGTAACAGGAAACATGCCAAGTGTACGTAAGAGAGCCTTTTCATTTAAAATGAATTTCTTCCCTGTTATTGTTCTCATCCAATATTAATGTAATGTACCTTTTTTTGAAAAGGATGTTAAGAGAAATGTGTCTATTGTATCAAATGTTTACTGCTGGTGGATATTGTAGTAGATGGATTTTCTGGACTTGAGTCAACAAAACAGCCTTTAATTATCTTAAGGTAGCTGGTCATACACTTGGATAATGCGTTGGTTTTATGGGATACACTTATGCACAATGCATTGTTTTTACAGTTAAGGTATTATTATGGCTCACATTTTACAATCCAGAGTATTCGTATAGCTGAATGGTGACAATTTATCTGCAATTACTTCCATACAGACAGATTTTTAGAAGATGGCTCCCAAACTTTAGAAAAATACCCTTTTAAATCCTCTATTACTATTAAATATGGATGTGGTATCATCTCTTAAGTTAGCCATTATCTTTGATAAAAATCAAGAATAGACCAGTTTCCTCAATTTCTAATAGATAAGGTGTCTTTTTCTTGTCTCGTCATGTTAGGATACCTCAAACACCAGAAAAAGGCATAAAACTGGACACTGCAACTAGTATATCTGAACCATGAACCTTTTCATCTTTCCAATCAAAAGATCTCTTTGAAAAAAACCCCAGAGGATCTCAGAAATGGGGGAGGGAAGAAAGAAAAAACTTACATAGGATTCATAATTAAGTTGACAATCATATTAGAACTTTCGATCTCTATCTACAGATCTTAACAGTATTTTCTTATTTTGATACTATCAGATGCAAACATTTTGCAGTTGAAGCTAGAATTGGATTCTAGCAAGTGTCCTTCTTGAAAGCAAATATATCCTTGAAAATAGTATTAACCAGTTGGGATGGGGGTGCCTTTGGCTGCTGTTCCATGGTTTACTAGACTATGAGAGTTGAAAAGTGGATTGTGTTTTATGCCATCTTTACATGCACAATGTCATAGTTGAACCAACATATATGAATCTTCAACTGCTGGTTCTTGTTCATGATATAATGAGATGTAAGATAAATTCCTAATGTGCTAATAAACATTTTCTCCTTTGCAGGGGATGGAAATCCAGGAAATATTTCAACTGATTCTAAGGTTGGTGGAACCCCTCAGAGCAACAACACTGGAAATCACCATTCAACAGTAAGTTATAAGTGAGGCATCTTATTGCACTTTTCTATTAATGATAATCCTATTACTTTGTGTCCTGTTAAGTATAGATTCAAAGTGCATCACAAAGTAATATGTCGAACAAGAACCAGGGAGAGCTTGCATGCACACATAAAAACCTATCTATATATGTGCAAGGTTTCTGATATGAAGATTATCAGGTTATTGATAAGAAGACACAATTCACTTCAGCCACCAAAGCTTCTGTCAAATCTCGAATAAAATCTAGAATTTCTGATGAGCTTTCCAAAAGGAAGGGCCGACATTGCCGAAGCTCAACTTACCCCATAAGATCACCCTTGATGCAAACTGATTCCTTTCGCCATACAGAACTGTCAGATGAGGATCTTGTTTCTGATATAAGAGTAAGTGATGGGTGTCCCACAATTGCTGAAGAACCAACCTCTTCCACCACCAAATTACTGGATCCATCGGTGCCAACATCCTTGGAGGAGTACAATCATGAAGATTGTGGCCCCATGCTCACTAGTAATCACCTGGGACATAACCAGGTTGATATGACTGAAAAGGAACTAATTGAGAATCACTTTCTTCGTCAGGAAAATTCAAATGATAAAAGGCAGAAATCAGTACATGTAAAGGGTCTCAGCACGGATGCTTCAGCCCAACAATCAAAAGAGATTTTGGATGCACTAGATATGATCAACATAGATAAGGATATTTTTAAAATCTTTTTACAAGATTCGACCAATCCTTTGGCTCATTACATGCACCATCACTATACGTTCACCACTAAAATGGGATATTCTGTCTCATTCCCTGTAGCGGGTTCATCATATGGAATAGGTTCTGGAGCAAGAAAAGGCAAGCAGAAGCAGGAGGGCCTGGAGAAGTTGCAAGCAGGTAGCCATACAAAAAACTCTGTTGAGCCCAAGTATAGAGAATATATACGTTCAAAGTCAATGCCATCAATAGCCACTGCAAATTCCTCTTTGGGTTCATCCCACCGAGTTAAGAATCATGCCCAGAATCAAGTGGTTGTTAAGCATTTCAAGAATCTCAAGCAAAAAATAAGGCATGCTATTAAAGAGAGCAAAAATGAGAAACATAGAATAACCATGGATGCAATCCTTCACAAGATTCCTCATGGCCACAGGTTTTCCAAGAACTTGGAAAGGATTGGTGTTGATAATATGATGGATCATTTCATGAGTAGAGATGGTAAAGACAGTCCCAAAAGTAGCTATGATTATGATCACTCTCTTCCTTCTACCAGCAATAGTGAATTATACCACATCAGCAGAACAGTATCGTTCAGCGAATCACTGGACAGATATTGCCAGTTGTATGATTCTAGCTTTAATAAAGAAGCAAAACAACATTTCCCTGAGACATTAAAGATGAAAGCAGAAGATGGGGTTTCATTTCAAACGGGCACCGCAAAATCCATGAGAAGGATTTTTTCCTTGCCAGACCTCAAATCTTTTCCCTATTGCTGTGAGGATTCTTCTGGTTCCTTCCCAGTAAGTCAAGTTAGAACCATGATGGATGACACTTTGAGCACAATAGGTAATTTCTGTGAACATAACAGTCTCAGTCATCCTACAGCTTCCGAGCAATTCTTGGGAGTAGACACTAAAAATCATGTAAGAGGGAATAATGTGGAGAGTGAATCAGATTCAGTTATTGGTGATGAATTGGGTACGATATTGGTTTCAAATGCTGAGACACATGCCAACTGCACTTTAGTTAGTGATGACTTGAGCAACTTGATGACAGTGGATAAGCAGGATATTCTCTCCCCAACTGAAACTATTACTGAAGTGGTAGAACTGACTACCCTGCCTGTGCCTGACTCTAAACTTCAGGATGAGACAACCAGGCATGCAAACATTTTTGTTGCGGAAGGTATACTTGTCAAATTGCCAATGGTTTTATTTATATATTTATTTATTATTTTAACTCAATACAACATTGCATCATGCATTGAAGTTCATGTATGTTCTCACCCAGTGTGTAGATATGCTTGTCAATTGGTTTCAAAATTTGATGTGGTCATTAATTTTTAACACAGAAGATAGCGTACTTAAAGCAGGGCGTATAAACTTGTCAAATAGTGTATACTAGAAGGTAGCATAATT
Organism: Populus tomentosa; assembly: GCA_018804465.1. Taxonomy (NCBI): domain Eukaryota; kingdom Viridiplantae; phylum Streptophyta; class Magnoliopsida; order Malpighiales; family Salicaceae; genus Populus; species Populus tomentosa. The sequence continues at coordinate 8,185,934 of CM031999.1, read as the reverse complement.
TATTATATTCAGATATGTGTTGAAATTTAAGTCTCCTTGGTTTGCAAAAAAAATTATTTCCCCTACTCACTATTATTTTGTTAATTGAGTTGGTGTTTCATGAATAATGTTTTATATGGAGGCAGATCTTAATTATTCGAAGAACAATCTAGCAGAATGCAGCATGGATACACTTACAATGACAGTGACCGAGGTTGGAATTGAGAAAATAGATTTTTTAAGCAACATCTTGAATAATGATAGTCATCCATTCCAAGTTGATGCCAAAGACAAAGCCGAATTTGATTATGTCAAGGACGTACTGACGTTGTCTGGTTTCACTGGGAATGAGTTGCTTGGAACATGGAATTCTGATGACCAACCAGTACATCATTCCATTTTTGAAGAAGCAGAAGGTTGTATGCTCCTAGATCCTGAGTGCTGTGGAAATGAAGGTGGCAACTGTCATCACCTGCTATTGTTTGATCTAATCAATGAGGTACTAATGGAGATTTATGCAAACTCGTACACTTATTATCCTGTGCCCTTGTCTTCTCTTTCGCATGTCCGTCCAATGCCTGTAGGACGCCACGTCCTAGAGGAGGTCTGGACAAATATAAGCTGGTATTTAAGCTCAACTACTGAGGGTGACCACTCATTAGATTATGCTTTAAGTAGAGATTTAGCGAAGCGTGATGGTTGGATGAATCTGCAATATGATACAGAATGTGCGGGGCTTGAATTGGAGGACTTGATTTTTGAAGATCTTTTGGAGGAAATTCTTTGGGCTTGATTTTATGGCCGAATCATTTTGGTTCTTGCAGCGCTGTACGCCTTTTATCATTGCATATACAGGAAATTTTTATCAAATATTCCTGTGAACATCACGAGTAAAAAACATGGATAGGAAAAAATAGGGAATAATAATAATAATAATAATAATAATAATAAGAAGAAGAAGAAGAAGAGAGTTTAGGTTATACTATTTCACTACTGTGAGGCCTGCCCTTTCAGCGGGTGGTCGGTTATCGTCTTTTATTTATTTTTAATTTTTTAATTAACTTATTAATATTAAATTTTCAAATTAGATAAATCCATTATCTATATTAATTTCATAATGAATTCTATATATCATCAAAGTCAAAGTAATTGTAAACAAATAGTTATATGCTTGCACCCTTTTTTTTTAAATATAATTTTACGACTTCCTTTAAGCAATAGTATATAGCAATGCTTTGACAGTATCTATAATGATTCGTTTTTCAAAGTCTATATTTTATATAAACAAATCTTTTACGGTATTAATATTTTATACCGTGTTCTTATTGAAATATCATGCTAATTGATATAATTATTTTTAGTTGTATTATTTATATGGTATATACTACCAAAAATGGTTTTTATGGACGGGACCATTTTTTCTGGTAATTAGCAATAAAAAGCAAGGGTTCAATTGGAAGTATGATGTATAGTTTAAATAGTATTTTGTTTTAATCACAATTTTAAAAGTATTTGATTAATTAATTGTTAGTTTATATATTATGTAGTTAATTGATTGGTTGCATGTGACATTGATTTTGTTTATGTAAACATGTTTGATTTTTAATAAAAGTTTTATTATCTTTAATATTCATTAAATATTTTATCAATAAATTTAATATTTAATTAATGAATATAGAGTAAATATGTTGAGATAAGAATGCTTTGCAAAAAATAAATTATAAAATTATTATAGTTATGATATTTATATTGCATCAATGTTCTTGGTCAATGTTCTATTAAAACTAGACATTAATTAGAATTGTTGAGATTAATATATATTATATTTATATATATATATATATAAGAAATAGTTATTTTTATAAACTGGGGTATGAGAGGTACTTAAAACTAATATGTTGGTGTTTATTAAATGATATGTATATTAAACTGACTCACATAAAAATTTTATATGGAGAGATCACATGTGTCAACAGAAAAGCACATGTGATGTTACATAAATAATCCTTAAATTTGATATCATTAAGTTATTTTATATAAAAACATTATGTTTTGATCATGTTATATGTTCTAATCAATCATACCAAATAAATCATACCAAATAGACAAATATTTAGTATAACATTAGCACTCAATTTAGATGTAATATTGAGTATAACATTAACAAATGTATTCATCATCTAGGTGAATTAGAAAAAAATATATATATTTAATGTGTTCTTAAAAAATATTGATTGTAAATCCTTGAACAAGATAAAATAAGATTTGAAAAGAGTTTCAAATCTTATTTAAAGAATAAATGACTATGGTGTTGAGTATAAACTTGATTTGACAAGTAGTAAAAATATTTCATGCTATAATATCTAAATCGAAACATTATTGATAAATGGATAATAATTACACCAATAAACTAGTCAATAAAAAAGATTAAATCAAACCATTTATGACTTTTTTAATATTTAAGGATCATAACACGTTGCTTAGATATTGTACTTGATCTTTAAATATAAATCAATTAATTATTAAATTGATAATAATATAATTTAATTAATTAATTTAATCATGTTTTATTTAAAATTATGATTTATATTTGTGCTAATTTATTAGATAACCTAATGGGTCACACACCCAAGAAAACATTGATCATAAATCAAACTGAGATAATTAATTAAATGTAACTTGATTGTAAATAAATTTTAGAAATTAAGGATAAGAATGTTGTATTTAATATAAAAGATTACAATTCTAGATATAGAAAAAAAAATCAAGTACTTGATTGAATAAATTTCTAGAATTGTCTTAAAATAATATATGTGATTCATGGGATAAATTGATATTTTATCATTTATAAGGTTTTCAAGTTTCCCTATAAATAGAATGATTTACCTTTTATTTTCTAAATAAAGAGAAAAACTATGGAAGTTACAAAATACTTGAAAACACAAAAGAAAACAAACTAGCACTCAAAGACATAACAATCTTTCTTCTATAAGGGTTTAAGAGATATTTTATGATGGTTTGTGTGGATTAAAGTTAGAGGTCGAACACTTATACGACTTGTGATTTGCGGTAACCTAGCCTTGAAGCAATTATTCAAAGCTAAAAAGAACATATGATCTTCATGTAATCTTCATATAAAACTTAAACAACTCTAGATCTATCTAATGAGACCATTAAAACTCTTGAAAATTTATTAAATTTACTATTTTTGCTATGTATATGTGTTTTGAAAAACCTAACATCAACACAAACAGAAGTTTTGCATGGGTCCTGACACGACCAAAAGCTTGATGTCTTCTCCCAAGTGCAGGAGTGTCGAAGTAATAAATAACCCGGCAAGACCGGGGTCGAACCACAGAGAGGTTAATTGTATAAATTATAAATAACAAGACAACAACAATAACAACAACAATAACTATAACAACAACAATAATAACAATAATAGTAATAGTAATAGTAATAGTAATAGTAATAGTAATAGTAATAGTTATAATACTCAGTACGTGGCGTTGTTATACCTGAGAATGATCTTAAAAGATCGGGTCACAGGTTTCCAGCCTATATACTGAGTTTATAAAAAGATCAAAGATATATATTATATAATATAAACAGAATGTAAATAATAATAATAACAATAATAATAATAATAAAAGCAGAAGATGAAGAAATTAATGAGAACTTTGAGATGAAAGATTAACGTAAGGATTAAACAACGATAAAAACAAATGTCAAGGTTAGAGGATCCACTAATGGCACTTCAAACAAGTATAGTATAAACTCTTATTACTCAATTGGAAACCACACATAAAGGAGGTTCCAATCAGATTATAAATTGTTAACATGATTACATTAGTTATCTTATTCGAATAAAGCAAATACTTGTAAATGTTGGCAGGCATTCATGATTATAACTTATGTTAACAACAAATCAAGTTCCTTTCATAGCTCAGGTGTCGGTTATACCATACAGTATGGGCTATGAAAGTGCCAAGTATTTGTTGTACCAAGTGTTATACAACATAAATCTAGATTAACCATTTAACAAGCAAAGTATTAAAAGTGAACAAGATAACAAATATAAAACATGTTAGTATCCAACGTTAAGGTCCATGTTAAGTTTATATTATACTTATTCTTACACCATTAGTGTACCCTTTTCACCTTGACATAATTAACTTAGCTGAACATAATGAAAGAAAGAAACATAAATGAACAAGATAAGAACATAAATGAGAAAGAAGTTAACTAAGTAAAGGAAAGGAAATGAAATGCATAAACTTGATATTAATGAAAGCAAAACATAAGCAATACAAAGAGAGAAAGCAAGAGCATGATCTTGATCTGAATACCAAGATGCCCCAATACATGGTAAGTGCCTCCTTTTATAGGCCAAAATTTGGAACTATTGATTTGTTGACTAATTGATGAGTGGGTGGCCACATCTTGACTTGGTGACAATCCTTATCTTCTTTTCTGAACAAGACATCATTGCTAACATCATAATTTGCCCAGAATCCTCAGGAATGTTCTAGGAAATTGTCTCAGCTTTCCAACAAAAAAAAGATGAGGTCATTTGGACTTCTAGAACTCAAGATATGGGCTGAACACTAAATAGTGTCTGGGCTGCAGGACAGCTTCGGACTTCTTCGTTGTTCCTATAATTTGGACTTGAAAACGGCCTTCTTAGATCTTGGTGTCCGAATGAAAGTTGTAGGCCTATGTTTTACCTTTCCATCCATATAAAATGGACCTAAATCCGAGATCTAGAGCTCCAGATATGATCCAATTACCGAGCAATGTTCTGGTTTGGACTGCATCGACATCTCTTTTCTAAGTTTGGCCATCTCTTTGTCCTTTAACTTTCAATGCTTAAACTCATCAATCAATCCTTTTATTTATGTGATAGTCCTGCATTTAAAATAAACATTTACCATAAATTAAGGTATCTTATAATATCAAACTTGTTATTATAAAACATGCTTTAGTTAAGGAGTTATTGATACTTCAAGTGCAAAATGATGATATAAAACCTCGATAAACATGCACTTTTAAGTACTAATCATACCCCCCAACCAGCTTATTACTAGTCCCTAGTAATCTAAAGCGTTAAAACAGAGAAACAATTTGCAAGTTTCACAAAGCAAGGCATTCATCATTCAACTTCCATTAATCTATCCAGATAAACAAACTCTCATTAAATTTATATTCCTGCTTCATACTTCTTAAACAAGATATTAATAAACCTTCTTTTTATGTGCTCAATATATGAAAACATAGATGACGGGGCTTTTGTTGGAAGAAAACAATATTATGTTCAAATGTTTAAGGTGAACTTCCTTGGGTTGGGATTATTATTATTATTACTTTTTGTTTTTATATATATATATATATATACACACATACAACTTAAAACACAATGTATCTTTAACCCATGTAATGAGTTTTAGGCTAATGACTCCCAGACCAGTTGGTCTTAGGGCATTAGGTGTTGAGACACCCCTACGAGCTTAACAACTCGGGTTGCAGATACTAATACGTAGATAGTGCAATGTTTGATTCCCTTAAGCTTTTCTCCTTAACCCATGTAACAAGCTTTGGGCCAATAGCTCCCAAGTCAGTTGACTTTAGGGTATTAGGTGTTAAAACACCCCTTCGGGCTTAATTGCTTAGGTTGAGGAGGCTACGAAACCAAACTTATCTACGTTTTTATTATCATCAATATTATCAATTTTATTTTATTTTATTTTATTTTTTTTATTTTTTTTTTGCAAATTATATACTATCCCTTTCCCTTAGTTGTTACCTTCAACAAAAGAACATAAATAATGTAATAATCCAATGTGCAACCCACAATCATATGTTAAAGTGTGTGTGTGAAAATGAAGGTTTAATAATACTTGTTAAATGAGTATAGGAGTAGAATCAAGTGATAACAATGCGAGAGTTTGTAAACCTGAATATTTCAAGAAGTATTCTAATAGGCCTTGTTATGAACATTGCAAATAACCATTAGAAAATTTTTACTAAGATGCGTCTCAAGAATAATTCCTCTTTACTCTGCCATCCTAGTAATAACAGTTTTGCCAAATGGTTTTTTAAAAACAAAAACAGTTAGTTGGTTAGTTTTGTCTTTTGTTGTTTTTTTTTTTTAAACTACTATCCTCTCCCCCCAACCAAAACGAGACATTGTCCTCAATGTTCGAAGGTAGAAAGATAGAGTATAGAAGACATCACCTGAAACAGCGAACAATGACAAACCTGAAACACACTTAAACAAACATAAGAAGTAACAAAACAAAATAATATGCTATTAATAAAACCAAAAGACACAAGGTTTCACAGATGAAGGCTCAAATCTAATCTAAGCTTTTTACGGCTTTCCTTAGTTGACCAATCTAGGCGACTCATGCAGGGATCAATGACAGGGATGAAAGATTGTAGTTGGTCAATCAATTGTTCAGCAGTAGCAGCAGAGATTATGATTTGTCGTGCCGAAGATGTTAGAAATTCCTGTTCCACAGCTTGATCAAGGAAAGACAACAACTTATCATAAAAACCATTAACATTTAACAAACCTATAGGTTTATGGTGAATGTGCAGTTGGGCCCAAGATGAAATATGAAAGATCTCTTCCAATGTGCCCAGACCACCTGGTAAGGCAATGAAGGCATCAGCATGGCTAAACATGGTGTTCAGTCGGTCAGACATTGTGGAGACTTGTAGTTCCTCTCCAATTGTTTTTCCAATGATGTCTCCATTTGTTAAAGCTTTGGGGACAACCCCCAAAACTTGACTGCCTCCCAAAAAAGCAGCCATTGACACACCTCCCATTAACCCAAGGCTACCTCCCCCATACACTAAATGAATCTTTCTTTCAGCTAGTACCCGACCAAGATGATTTGCTGATTCTAAAAACTCTTTTTCTTTCCCAGGACTGGATCCACCGAAAACACAAATATTTTTTATGTGATGACTTGAGGAACCTGTCATTTCTACACACTTCTATATTTGATGAATGTATGGGATGAGTAGAAATGAAGGGAAGGAAGAGAAGAATTTATAGATGAAAAATTAAAAATGCAATCATATCACCTATATGTAGGCCAGCTGTTGTCTCACACTCTCTCTCTTTATTTATTTATTTTGACAAATCATGTATGTACAGGTAGTTGTGATTGTGGCTCACATCTTTCCTTGGTTTTACGTTCAAGAACGGCTTAAACGCCCTCTATGGGTCGGGGATAGGCTTCCCATCCAGTTTTCTTAAAAACTGGCAAACATGGTCTTTTTTAGTCAGATTCCCAAGACTAAGTCGATCATGTTCTTTATGGAATTGTGGCCATAAATCATGAATTACACGATGCACATCTCCACTAGGATGCGTCTCAAGGGTCAACAAAAGATTATCTAAAGACCCCTTACTCAGGCCATCCTTAATGAATTGTATCTTATCTTCATGGTTTACAGATACCATTCCTAAATAACGACATGTTGCATTGCAAGTCCATCTGGCACATCTGTGACAGACTTTTAGTCGTTTTGCACGACGTTTCTTTGCAAAAGTGCTTGTACCTGTTCCAGGCATGTGTGAAATGAAAGAATTGGAGGACTCACCTGATAATCGGACCTTTGCTTCAATTAGCCAGCGAATATCTTCAGGAATTCCTTGATTCATTAACAACCTCAATCTTGCACACCTAGCACGGTAAATTTTTGTAATCGCATTTGGAGGCAGAGCGGGAAAATACCTTTTCAACTTTTCAAGAGTGTTTTCAAAAGAGAATTGGAGACGAGATTCAAAGGAGGGAGAAAGAGCACAGAATTGTACAAATATATACAGATATCAGTTATTTGGGAAACTGAAAGAACCGATTTATGTCACGGAGTACCGTTATCCGCCATTTGACCGGGGTGAGAGAGAGACTAGCAAAACAATAGATACACCAAAACAAAACACAAAACAATGTTAGAAAAAGAATCAATCTTTATATACAGGATCACTCAATTCAATAGATGCATTTTCACTAGGAAACTCATCAAAGTAAGCTTTCAAACAATGTCTATTTACCTTCAAAACATTGTCATTCTTTGGATTCTCAATATCAATGGCCCCATAAGGATACACGTGTTTCAAGATAAATGGACCGCTCCATCTTGATCTTAGTTTTTCAGGAAATAAATGGAGTCGAGAATTATAAAGCAAAACTTTTTTACCAGTATCAACTTTTTGACAATTTTCACAAGTTTTGCAGAATGCATGTGTGTCCTTGAACATGGTGGGCCAATAAAATCCATTTTGTAAGATTTTTGCAGTCGTCCTTCTTAATGAGAAATGACTCCCACATGCCTTAGAATGACAAAGTTTAATGACACTACTTACCTCATTGTCGGGAATGCATTTTTGAAATATTTGATCAGGACAATTTTTGAATAAGTAAGGGTCATCCAAATAAAAGTTCTTCACTTCGTTCAAAAACTTTTCTTTGTCTTTAGTACTCCAGTGAGCTGGCAAATCTCCTAAAGGAAGAAAATTGATATTTTTAGCAAACCAAGGCATTGAACTAAGAGAAAGTAAGGATTCGTCAGGAAAGTAATCATCAATTGGTGGGATGTCAGATGTCAAATCTATTGTCACTCTTGACAAAAGATCGACATCAATATTTTTTGTGCCTTTTTCATCCGTGATTTTTTCCTGAGAATAAATCATTTGCAAATCTTCAGATTCATCCAACTCAATTTTACTCAAAGTAGATTCAAGTTGATCATGAACTAATTCTTCAATAAGATCTACTTCTTGTAAATCATTATCATCTCCAGGCTGCTTGCAAATGTTGAAAATATTCATCTCCAATGTCATGTTTCCAAAAGATAACTTCATGAGTCCATTCCTACAATTAATCAATGCATTAGAAGTTGCAAGAAACGGACGTCCTAAAATAATAGGAAATGAATTACATGCTTCAACAGGTTGCGTATCCAAGACAATAAAATCCACAGGATAAATGAATTTATCGACTTGTACTAACACATCTTCAATTATTCCTCTAGGCACTTTTACAGATCTATCAACAAGTAAAAGAGTTACAGAAGTTGGTTTTAACTCACCTAGATTGAGACTCTGAAAAACTGAATATGGAAGTAAATTCACACTAGCTCCAAGATCAAGTAAGGCTCTTTCAATTTTATGTTCTCCAATAAAGCAAGAAATTGTAGGACAACCAGGGTCTTTATATTTCAAAGCATTATTGTTTTGAAGAATGGCACTTACTTGTTCGGCTAAAAAGGCTTTCTTTTTCACATTCAGTTTTCTCTTCACAGTGCACAGATCTTTCAAAAATTTAGCATAGGAAGGAACTTGTTTAATAGCATCCAACAAAGGTATATTGATCCTTACCTGTTTGAAAGTTTCAAAGATTTCAGAGTTGTGATTGACTTTCCTTTGTTTGGTCATGACATGAGGAAATGGAAGTGCTGGTGGGGAATCAACCTTTTCTTTGCAATGTTCAGGTTCAACCCCTTCCTTACCCTCAGAGATAGACTCTTCATCTTTCTCACAAGGTTCAAGAATAGGTTTTTCAATAACCTTACCACTACGAAGAGTGATGACTGATTTGACTTGATCCATGTGTTGGCTTCCAGAACTACTTGCATTTGCATTGTATTGCCCCTTTGGATTTTGTTGTGGTTGAGAAGGAAACTTACCTTTCTCTTGGAAACTGAGAGCAGATGTTAATTTTGCAAGAGCATCTTTAAAATCGGTCATACTTTGAGCAAGTTGAGTGTTGATTGCCTCCTGCTTTTCAATGAATGAATGCAATGTTTCCTCAAGATTTCTTCTAGGAGGTGGAGCATAAGGAGGTGCATATCCATGAGAATTTTGGAAATTATGGTGTGCTTGAAATGGTGGTTGTGAAGTTTGTGCATTGTTGCTATCACTCTTCCAACTGAAATTTGGGTGATTTCTCCAACCAGGGTTATATGTTTGTGAGTATGGGTTATGATTGGGTCTTTGGAAATTGTTTAAAGCATGGGCTTGTTCATGGAGGCATTCCCTAAAAGAAGGCAAAGTTGGACAATCATTTGTTGAGTGTTCCTTGGTTTCACAGATTTGACACATAATGTCTTGAACAGATTTTAATTGACCACTCTTTTTCAGTTCAAGTGCTTCGACTTTTCTAGCTAAAGATGCGAACTTGGCTTGGAGGTCATGATCTTCCCTAAGGTTGTGCATACCTCCACTAGATGTATGAGGTTGAGTTTTACTTGGTGCCTCATAAGTACCTGTGGTGTCCCAATTTTGAGCATTTTCGGCTAGCAAGTCTAGGTACTCCATTGCTTCATTAGGGTCTTTATCTTCGAAAGTTCCATTGCACATCAATTCAACCATTTGTCTATCTCTAGGTGTTAACCCTTCATAAAAATGTGAAACCAATCTCCATGTTTCAAAACCATGATGAGGGCAAGTATTAAGCAAATCTCGATACCTATCCCAACATTGGTAAAATGTTTCTCCTGGCTTTTGAGTGAAAGTGATGATTTGTCTTTTGAAAGAGTTCGTTCTGTGAGATGGAAAAAACTTCTTTAAGAATTGTTGTTGCATTTCATCCCAAGCACGAATAGATCCTGGTCTCAAATTTTGTAGCCATGTTTTAGCTTTATCTTTTAATGAAAAAGGAAAAAGCTTTAATCGAATGGTGTTCATGCTACAATTTGAGTCATTATAGGTATTACAGACCTCCTCAAATTCCCTTAAATGCAAGTATGGATTTTCTAAGTCTAAGCCATGAAAAGATGGTAAAAGTTGAATAATGCCTGTCTTAAAATTAAAATGAGATGCATCAGGAGGGAAAACTATGCATGAGGGTGCACTTGTTCTTGTGGGATTCATGTGATCTCTAAGTGTTCTCATACGGTTATTCTCATTATTCTCATTATGAAGCGATTGATTATCTTCTTCGGCCATATTTTCTGAAAATGATGAGGATACCCTACAAAGTCGACCACTTAATATACGTGACCAAACTCTCATGCACGTGTAAGAAGAGAATTAAAGGAAGAAAAGAAAAGAGAAGAAAAAGAAACAAAACAAAACAAAACAGAAGACACAAGAGTTAGAAAAAAAATAAAAAGTGAAAAGATAAAATAAAATAAATATTATAATTTATACAAGAATTTACCTCCCCGGCAACGGCGCCAAAAACTTGACACGACCAAAAGCTTGATGTCTTCTCCCAAGTGCAGGAGTGTCGAAGTAATAAATAACCCGGCAAGACCGGGGTCGAACCACAGAGAGGTTAATTGTATAAATTATAAATAACAAGACAACAACAATAACGATAATAACAATAATAACAATAATAGTAATAGTAATAGTAATAATAATAGTTATAATACTCAGTACGTGGCGTTGTTATACTTGAGAATGATCTTAAAAGATCGGGTCACAGGTTTCCAGCCTATATACTGAGTTTATGAAAAGATCAAAGATATATATTATATAATATAAACAGAATGTAAATAATAATAATAACAATAATAATAATAATAAAAGCAGAAGATGAAGAAATTAATGAGAACTTTGAGATGAAAGATTAACGTAAGGATTAAACAACGATAAAAACAAATGTCAAGGTTAGAGGATCCACTAATGGCACTTCAAACAAGTATAGTATAAACTCTTATTACTCAATTGGAAACCACACATAAAGGAGGTTCCAATCAGATTATAAATTGTTAACATGATTATATTAGTTATCTTATTCGAATAAAGCAAATACTTGTAAATGTTGGCAGGCATTCATGATTATAACTTATGTTAACAACAAATCAAGTTCCTTTCATAGCTCAGGTGTCGGTTATACCATACAGTATGGGCTATGAAAGTACCAAGTATTTGTTGTACCAAGTGTTATACAACATAAATCTAGATTAACCATTTAACAAGCAAAGTATTAAAAGTGAACAAGATAACAAATATAAAACATGTTAGTATCCAACGTTAAGGTCCATGTTAAGTTTATATTATACTTATTCTTACACCATTAGTGTACCCTTTTCACCTTGACATAATTAACTTAGCTGAACATAATGAAAGAAAGAAACATAAATGAACAAGATAAGAACATAAATGAGAAAGAAGTTAACTAAGTAAAGGAAAGGAAATGAAATGCATAAACTTGATATTAATGAAAGCAAAACATAAGCAATACAAAGAGAGAAAGCAAGAGCATGATCTTGATCTGAATACCAAGATGCCTCAATACATGGTAAGTGCCTCCTTTTATAGGCCAAAATTTGGAACTATTGATTTGTTGACTAATTGATGAGTGGGTGGCCACATCTTGACTTGGTGACAATCCTTATCTTCTTTTCTGAACAAGACGTCATTGCTAACATCATAATTTGCCCAGAATCCTCAGGAATGTTCTAGGAAATTGTCTCAGCTTTCCAACAAAAAAAAGATGAGGTCATTTGGACTTCTAGAACTCAAGATATGGGCTGAACACTAAATAGTGTCTGGGCTGCAGGACAGCTTCGGACTTCTTCGTTGTTCCTATAATTTGGACTTGAAAACGTCCTTCTTAGATCTTGGCCTCCACATGAAAGTTGTAGGCATATGTCTTACTAAATTTGTGTAAAAAATTAAGATCATTTGGACATCTAGAACTCGAGATATGACCCAATTGCCGAACAGTGTTCCAGTTTGGACTGCACTAACATCTCTTTTCTAAGTTTGGCCATCTCTTTGTCCTTTCAATTTCAATACTTGAACTCATCAATCAATCCTTTCATTTATGTGATAGGCCTGCATTTAAGATGAACATTTACCATAAATTAAAGGTATCTTTTATTATTAGGTATGTTATTATAAAACATGATTTAGTTAAGGAGTTATTGATACTTCAAGTGCAAAATGATGATATAAAACCTTGATAAAAATGCACTTTTAAGTACTAATCATTTGTTGCACTTTGTGTGTGTGTGTTGGTGAGATAATCTCCCTTCCATAGTTCTATAAAGAACTGAAAAACGACTTATCGAAGTACAATTGTCTTCATGGCGTCATCCTTATACTTCTCGTTCACGAATCAATATTCATTGGGTGGGGGTCTTTGTTTCCAATAGTGCTGGTGCCTAGGTACAAGTTATCTTTGTGTCACACTCCTATAAAACCTGATTTACTTTGCTTTTCCTGGAATTGGTGTCTTTGTGTGTGGGTTGCGTGACCACGTGATTACAAGGTTCGCATCAACAATTGTTTATATATATATATATATAATAATTAATAATCTAACATTCTACCTTTTTAAAAATTTCATAATATTAAAACTCATCATATACATTAAATTTAACTACATGTTATAAGATGAAAATTACAAAATTCTAGTCAAGCGTTAGAGAGAGAGGCTTTGGTTGTAGTGAGAGAAAACTCACTAGCGTTCACTGGTGTTGATTGGTCATTCCCCACTAACACGACCAAAAGCTTGATGTCTTCTCCCAAGTGCAGGAGTGTCGAAGTAATAAATAACCCGGCAAGACCGGGGTCGAACCATAGAGAGGTTAATTGTATAAATTATAAATAACAAGACAACAACAATAACAACAACAATAACAATAATAACAATAACAATAATAGTAATAGTAATAGTAATAGTTATAATACTCAGTACGTGGCGTTGTTATACCTCAAAATGATCTTAAAAAATCGGGTCACAGGTTTCCAGCCTATATACTGAGTTTATGAAAAGATCAAAGATATATATTATATAATATAAACAGAATGTAAATAATAATAATAATAACAATAATAATAATAATAAAAGCAGAAGATGAAGAAATTAATGAGAACTTTGAGATGAAAGATTAACGTAAGGATTAAACAACGATAAAAACAAATGTCAAGGTTAGATGATCCACTAATGGTACTTCAAACAAGTATAGTATAAACTCTTATTACTCAATTGAAAACCACACACAAAGGAGGTTCCAATCAGATTATAAATTGTTAACATGATTACATTAGTTATCTTATTCAAATAAAGCTAATACTTGTAAATGTTGGCAGGCATTCATGATTATAACTTATGTTAACAACAAATCAAGTTCCTTTCATAGCTCAGGTATCGGTTATACCATACAGTATGGGCTATGAAAGTGCCAAGTATTTGTTGTACCAAGTGTTATACAACATAAATCTAGATTAACCATTTAACAAGCAAAGTATTAAAAGTGAATAAGATAACAAATATAAAACATGTTAGTATCCAACGTTAAGGTCCATGTTAAGTTTATATTATACTTATTCTTACACCATTAGTGTACCCTTTTCACCTTGACATAATTAACTTAGCTGAACATAATGAAAGAAAGGAACATAAATGAACAAGATAAGAACATAAATGAGAAAGAAGTTAATTAAGTAAAGGAAAGGAAATGAAGTGCATAAACTTGATATTAATGAAAGCAAAACATGAACATTACAAAGAGAGAAAGCAAGAGCATGATCTTGATCTGAATACCAAGATGCCTCAATACATGGTAAGTGCCTCCTTTTATAGGCCAAAATTTGGAACTATTGATTTGTTGACTAATTGATGAGTGGGTGGCCACATCTTGACTTGGTGACAATCCTTATCTTCTTTTCTGAACAAGACATCATTGCTAACATCATAATTTGCCCAGAATCCTCAGGAATGTTCTAGGAAATTGTCTCAGCTTTCCAATAAAAAAAAGATGAGGTCATTTGGACTTCTAGAACTCAAGATATGGGCTGAACACTAAATAGTGTCTGGGCTGCAGGACAGCTTCGGACTTCTTCGTTGTTCCTATAATTTGGACTTGAAAACGGCCTTCTTAGATCTTGGTGTCCGAATGAAAGTTGTAGGCCTATGTTTTACCTTTCCATCCATATAAAATGGACCTAAATCCGAGATCTAGAGCTCCAGATATGATCCAATTACCGAGCAATGTTCTGGTTTGGACTGCATCGACATCTCTTTTCTAAGTTTGGCCATCTCTTTGTCCTTTAACTTTCAATGCTTAAACTCATCAATCAATCCTTTTATTTATGTGATAGTCCTGCATTTAAAATGAGCATTTACCATAAATTAAGGTATCTTATGATATCAAACTTGTTATTATAAAACATGCTTTAGTTAAGGAGTTATTGATACTTCAAGTGCAAAATGATGATATAAAACCTCGATAAACATGCACTTTTAAGTACTAATCACCCACTATACAACATCTCCTTCTCTACCAATTGTCTAATTATTAAGGGTCTTTCTCGACTAAAACATGGGGAAATCTAAAAAGAAATTGATGATGCTTCGCGATGCCTAATTTGACGGTCCCTCCCTCACAACTCGAGCCTTCCCAACTGGACATCATTGCTCTCGACCTCTTCATAGTGATTCAACCCCATCTTCTCAAGATGTCCCAACTATAGGGTTGGATTATCCCGACTCTCTGTCTTCTGATTTGTTGATACCAGATTCTGAAGCGGCGGCTCTATTGCCTTCAACCCTAACCCTAGCCATAACAAATGTCATGCTAGCCACCTTTGCTGGACTAGGTAGATGTAAAGACACTATGGCAGTTGGAAACCTAGAGGATTTGACAGTTGTTGGGTTGTCAAAGGCCACAACGGTGGCCATACCTCCCTTTGCTGAGATGGCCTGTGGTGGCTTTGAGGGTGTCTTGCTTATGACAACGACACTCACCTCTTCCCCCCCACTAGGTATCTCTCTGCCCATTATTGACAATGATCAACCTAAGATTTCTATGCTACCTGTAGCTCAAGGCCCTGACCTTACATATGTTCCATCCTCTTATAACCTTGACTCCTGTTCTTTGTTATCCAAGGATTTTGGTGAACTTAAGGATATCTGGAAACAATGTTTGATTGGGTATTGTTTTGGTAAACCTCTTGAATATACCATACTTGGGAAATTTATGGCTCATGTATGGAAATGCAATGTCAACCTGTATCTTCATGATTCCGGCTGGTTAATCTTTCATTTCTCAACAGAAGAGGATATGTTGCATGTCTTGAACAGAGGTCCTTACACTGTCCAAAGTCAACTACTGGTTCTAAAACCTATGACTCCCTTCTTTGATTTTTGTAAACCAAACCTGTCATAAGCACTGGTCTGGGTGAGATTTCCTAACCTTCCCTTGGAATGTTGGTCACAAGCTTGTTTGTCAAAGATTAACAGTATCATTGGTAAACCTATCCACAGTGATACTCCAATGAATTCCATGTCTTGAATTTTGTTTGCTAGAGTTTTGATACAAGTTGACCTATATGTGGATTTACCTACCACTGTTAATATGTCCATGCTAGATGGCACCACAATTAACCAGAGGGTTGTCTATGAATCCCTTCCAAAGCTCTGCACACAATGCTACAAGCCTAGGTGTTCTGGTACTACTTGCCTGAACCTTGGTGCTAGACCTAAAGACTTACCTACTCCCACGCCAGCCAAACATGTGCATATATCTTCTGCTGGCCCCTCGAAGACCATGGCTGATGTGAAACTTGTCCTATGCCCTCCCCTAGGATTCTACACTGTAGCTGCAACTACAACTGGATCTTGGGAAGCTAATCGAAGGAGGAAAAAGGCAAAACTTTCTGGAGTGGCCGACTCCTCCGGGTCTAATGGAAAAAAAAAAGCTTGATTCTCCCTCTGGTACTAGCAAGCATCATTCCCCGCCTAAGCGTGTAGGATTACTACCACAGGATACTTCCACTACCTTGTCTGCTGCTACTCTTGGTGTATCCACTGGGAAAAAACTAGGAAATCCATGGATGATTGGTCCTCCCTCCAGCTTCTTTTGATTGGTACATGCCTGCTTGGTTTGCTTCATCTGTAGCTTGTTGTTTCTTGCTTTGGTTCAGTTGATTGGCTTTTGGTTTGGTGGCCAACTTATTGTTGTTGTTGGTTCTGTTTTTGATTCTCAGTAAGGGTTCGGTTGGTTGTTGCTATTAGTTTTTTTGGTGCTGTGCTCAGCATATTGATGATGATGGTTACTGTTTGTCCCTATTTCATTAAGGGCTTGCTTGCTTTAGGTGACTGTTCTTTGGCCCTAAGCTAAATTGTTCTAGGGAGGTTGTTCCCTGTGCCTATTTCGCATGATATGCTGTTATTAGTATCTTCTCGGATGTATGGTTGTGCAAGGGAGCCTGTTCTCTTACACATTTCTAGTTTTGATTACTGCATATATCCGTAAAAGGGAGTTTGTTCTCTTGATATGCCTTTGGGGTGCTTATCCTGGGAGCCTGTTCCCTGCACCCTCCTCTCGGATTGTTTTAGTATTGTTATGCAAGATATGCTTGCTTTATTTTTCTAGGGAGCCTGTTCCCTAGTCTTTGGGATTTAGCTTTTATGTAAATATATTGTACTTCGCTGATTTTCCAGCTTGTTTTTTATCTATATATTTCTTACATTTGATAAAAAAAAAATTACAAAATTCTACTTAAAATAAAAACTATAAAGTCCTACTAATGATGTCATTGTTATAGTGGTGGATAAAATGATCTTAAAATACATAATAAGGTAGCCAATAATCAAATGCATTTAAGTATACTTTACACTTACGTACTATACTATAACTTAGATACACACACAACTATAGTAGTTCAATTTCAATTAAATGAATTGTTTTCAACTATAAACTCCATCATTATAATTAATAAGATTCTGAAATACAGTTTCCATCATCATAGCCAGTTCATTACCATATAATGAGTCCCCGCCAGGGCGATTGCCTAAGTTCTTACATAATTATCCAAACTAGACTCCATTTTGAGACTAGCTTAACTTCATTTGAAATAGCCCTGCTTGTAAAGCCAACTTCAGTTATTAAAAATACCCCCCCACTCATGGAGCTAGCTTAACTCTTTTAAGAAATAAGTAGCTCCCACTCATATGACTGACTTAATTCTTTTTCAAAATAAATAGTCCTCGCTCATGCAACCAACTTAATTCTTTTCAAAATTAAATGGCCCTTACTAATACGGCTCACTTAATTCTTTTCAAACATAAATAGCCCCTACTTATGTGGTTAGCTTAATTATTTTAACATAATTCTCCATAATTCATTTCAAAACTCATTCCACATGTATACAAAAATTTTAATAATGATATTTCTAGAAATAAAAAGGTGAGGTGATGGGAACCTACTTGGCACTCTAGTAGTATGTGCACCCTCCACTATTAGTATATCCTCGAATGTCCCTCTTGATTTTCAAAGAAACATCCCTAATTAGTACCCCAAATCATTTCAACCACTATTCATACTTATGCAAACCCAATACTAATAATTTATATCCTAATTACAATTTCACATTTTCCATATTTCCAATTTAAATTTAGCAATATGATTTCATATTCATAATTATCATTATGCATCAAACATACACTTTCTTATTTTTCATTATATATATATATATATATATATATATATATATATATATAGACAAGCCCTCAATCAATGTTTAAGCATAAAACATGATGCGAACTTAAAGTGTAAGAACCCTTAAACCCACTTACAAGAAAGAAAAAACCTAAAAACGCTAAAATCAGATTTGGTTGATACAAGCTCACCGTAACAATTACCTAAACTGAATTATCAAAACTTGTGGAATGAAATCCCTACCTAATTATTATAAGGAATCACTAATAAAAAGTATAAAAAAGATGTCACGAAGACAATTATTCTTTGATAAGTCAAGCCAATTCAATAAAGAACAAAAAAGTATGAGTTTTGCTCTCACAAATTGATGCGGACCAGCCCAGAAACACCAGCAAGGACCCATTACATGTTCCAAATGGACCGATGACACGGTCCAAGACAAAGACATTGAAAGACGCGTTGAATGCATTGGTTTTAAAGGTTTCCACCAAGTCAGAATTGGAAGATCCATTGGAGTATCAAGAGGAAATCCTAGTACATCTTATCCATGTGCAAGAGGGGTCCAATACAACCTTATTTGGGCCATGAGATAAGGGCTTTATTTTATTTTGTTAGCTACAGCCCAAGGCTTGTTTGGGCTTAATTCATACTTTGTTTTAAGCTAGGATCCAAGGCTTGTTTGGATTAAGTTATGGGCTTTTCATTTTAGGGTTTTGGGCCAGTTTTGAGTGGACCTCATATAAGTCCACATAAAGGGTCCATTAGGGTTAACTTTTCAAGAACTATTTAAACTCATGTAGGCCAAAATTTCGGCAGCTTTGATGATAATTACTTCTGAATTTTTCAGTTTTAACGTGTGAGAGTGATTCTTGCATTCTTCAGTTCTTGAACGAACTGAATCTGACTTATCGAAGATTAACTGGCTTCGTAGCGTCATTCTACTCATTCCAATAGTGTAGGTGCCTTGGGGCAGGTTTCCATTGTGTCGCACTCATATCAGACCTATTTTGGCTTTCCGGGATCAGATCTCAATCTTGATTGTGGGTTGCGTGACCACGTGATCACGAGGTTCGCATCAGTTGGTATCAGAGCTAGGCTCCGAAACAAGGTCATATCTCTGTTATTTTCGTTTTTTTTTTTTTTAGTGTCCCTTAAGTTTTTCAGTGTTTGCATACATCTTCTTGTTCTTCGTGTCTGTGTCATCTAAGCAAAAAAAAAAAAAAAAGTTTATATTTCATCTTGTTGCTGTCTCTAATCATATCAGTTTGTTAAAAAGAAAAAAAAATCAGAAAGAAATAGAGAAAAGAGTGATTAGTTGAAATTTGAAGGATCATTCAATTTTTGCCGCAGAAACACAAATCTTGGTGAACCATAAGCAAACCACCTCGGAATCAATTTAAACTTCATATTCTGTCTATTGGGGGTGGGATCGCATGATATATAAAAGTTGGGCTTATTCTGATATTATTTGCTTGAGGTTTTAATTCGAGTTTCAATTCTGCCACAAAACACTACTCTTAGTGAACCCTAGGTAAAACACCTTGGAATGTATTGAAACTTCATATTCTGAGTATTGGGTATGCAATTGCACCATATATTAAATTTGGGATTATTTTGATATCGGCTTCTGGAGGTTTTAATTGGAGGTTCAATTCTGCCGCAAACTGATCATACAAGGGGTTTGGGTACCTAGACATATAAATTGATTTTTGGTGTTTGCATAGTATTGTAATACTAAATATTGAATTTGAGGTTATTTCGAGATCGTTTGGTCTGGGTTTCAATTCTGTTACGTAAAATTGCGAAATAGGCTAGATTTGCCTCAAGTTTCAAAACATGATCTTTGCTGTTTAGTTTTGTCCAAATATTTTTGTTTCTGCTATATTTGGATTATCTAGGAGTCAAGTAATTGTTTTCTTAACATTCGCTTCTGTTTTATTTCGTGTCTTCGTTTCGTCCACAATTCGTACGAATTTGCATTGCTACTCGCAAAATCGTAATCCTAGTTTTTGTTTTGCTTTGTTTTCAGTATATTTTTTGATTCTTGAGTCTGAAAATTATATTTAGAGTGCGCTGCGAAGGCTATTGACTTTGATTTGTTGATTTCAGTTCCTAAAGAACCAAAAGAAAGCAAGTTGTGAGGTAAAAGGCGTAGAGAGCTTAGTAGAGTGAAAAGCCTTAATTTTTGTTTTGTGTGATACACGAGAGGTGTGAGGATATATTTTGTGCTACTAACCAAATTTTGCAGATTCAAAGAATGTCTGAAAACAACGAATCAGCGACACAAAACGTTGACGTAGCTTTCCAATTGCGATCCATAGGCCAGCAACTTGAGCTGTTGTCTAGGACGTACAAGGATCTGAAAGATGAGGTGAATTCGATTAAGCAACAGAATAGTGGGGCTGATCGCCGGGCAAATACGATCCGTATGGCCGCACAGAATGTCAGATCTGATTTTGAAGAGTTTGTTGATGAAAACGCAGATGGAGGTGAAGATGACTGTGAGTTTGCATCAGCTGGCCATGGAATCAGGTCTGGACCGAACAGGGCTAGGAGGAATGTGAATTTTCGTAGCATGGGCACTTATGAAGACATGGATGGGGACTTAGACACCATTAAACTGAAAATTCCTAGCTTTCAAGGTAAAAACGATCCTGAGGCTTATTTGGAGTGGGAGAAAAAGGTGGATTGGATTTTTGATTGCCATAGCTATTCTGAACAAAAAAAAAAGGTGAAATTGGTGATAATTGAGTTTATGGAGTATGCATTAATTTGGTGGGATCAGATTGTGATCAGTAGGAGGAGGAATGGCGAGCGACCCGTTCAGACTTGGGGGGAGATGAAAGTCTTAATGAGGAGACGATTTGTGCCAAACCACTATTACAGAGACTTATATTTGAAGCTCCAAGGTCTGAATCAAGGTTATAAGACAGTAGATGAATATCACAAAGAGATGGAGATAGCAATGATTCGGGCTAATGTTGTTGAGGATAGAGAAGCCACCATGGCTAGATTCCTTAATGGGTTGAATCGGGATATTGCTAATGTGGTTGAGCTACAGCACTATGTGGAGCTAGAGGATGTGGTTCATATGGCGACGAAGGTGGAGAGACAACTTAGGAAAGGGCATGCTCGGTCAGCATTTAATTCGGGTTCGTCATCATCTTGGAAGCCGAATCTAAAGAGAGAGGGTACTTTCCGGTCAAGATCCTTTGGTTCTTCTAGAACTGAACCACCAAAGGCTAAAGTTGATGTCCCTACTGATGCCAAAGGTAACTCTGAAACTCAACCTAAACGTACTCGTGATGTTAAATGTTTCAGGTGTCAGGGACATGGACATTATGCTTCAGAGTGTCCAAACAAGAGAATCATGATGATTAGAGATAATGGTGATGTGGAATCTGAAAGTGACAATTCTGATTGTGAAGGCATGCCACCATTGGAGGATAGTGATGGGGATGAATTAGCATTACCGGTTGAGGAGTCCTTGGTTATAAGGCGAACACTTCAGGTTCAGGTCAAAGAAGATGATACTAATGAACAAAGGGAGAACATCTTCCATACACGTTGTTACGTACAAAGAAAGGTGTGTGGTTTAATTATAGATAGTGGAAGCTGTGTTAATGTTTGCAGTGCCACCCTTGTTAGTAAACTGAATTTGTGTACTGCTAAGCATGCTAAACCATATAGATTGCAATGGCTGAATGATAGTGGTGAAGTGAAAGTGACTAAACAGGTTGTGGTTCCATTTTCGATTGGGAAATATGTTGATGAAGTTCTGTGCGACGTGGTACCAATGCAAGCAAGTCACATCTTGTTGGGGAGACCATGGCAATATGATAGGAAGGCAATTCATGATGGGGTTAAAAATAGGTATACCATTGTAAAAGATGGTAAAACCATCACTCTTGTACCTCTTACACCCAAACAGGTGTATGATGATCAAATAAAGCTAAAAAGTGAGCATGAGGCAATGGGGAGAGAAAATCAAGGTGAGGAACAAGGGGAGAGAAGACCATCAGATTCGGCTAGAACCCAAACCACTACAACCCATTCGGCCACCCATCCAAACACAAGCAAATATTCAGCCAACACTCCAAACAAATCAAACCATTCGACCACAACTCAAAAACACCCAAATCTGGCCGAGAGTGGAGGTAAGACAAGAGGAGTGAAGAAAGTCAGCAAGTGTGATGAGAATTGTGTGGAAAAACTAAAGAAACAACCCAATTTTTATGCTAGAGAGGGTGAGGTCAGATCTGCATTTTTCACTAACAAGCCAATGATCTTACTTGTGTACAAAGAGGCTTACTTTAATACTAATGATCTTGATCATATTGTGCCTAGTGTTGCTATTTCTTTGTTGCAGGGATTTGATGATGTGTTCCCCGACGATACTCCTAACGGATTACCACCATTGAGGGGGATAGAGCATCAGATTGATTTCGTACCCGGAGCTTCAATTCCTAACCGACCAACTTATAGAAGCAATCCCGAGGAGACGAAGGAGCTTCAAAGGCAAGTTGATGAGCTGATGGAAAAGGGCTACATTCGGGAGAGTATGAGCCCGTGTGCTGTACCCGTGCTACTTGTGCCAAAGAAGGATGGAACATGGAGGATGTGTGTTGATTGCCGAGCCATCAACAACATAACGGTAAAGTATAGACATCCCATTCCTAGGCTTGATGACATGTTAGATGAGTTACATGGATCCTATATCTTCTCTAAAATTGACTTGAAAAGTGGGTACCATCAAATTAGGATGAAAGAAGGTGATGAGTGGAAAACAGCATTTAAGACTAAGCATGGTTTGTATGAATGGTTAGTAATGCCATTTGGACTTACAAATGCACCTAGTACGTTTATGCGTTTAATGAATCATGTGTTGCGTGCATTCATAGGTAAGTTTGTGGTTGTGTATTTTGATGACATTTTGATATATAGCAAGAACTTAACTGAGCATCTTGATCATTTGCGTAATGTACTTAGTGTGTTGCGTAGTGAGAAATTGTATGCTAATCTTAAAAAGTGTGCCTTTTGCATGGAGAAAATTGTGTTTCTTGGCTACGTTGTAACTGCACAGGGTATCAAGATGGATGAGGAGAAAGTTAAGGCCATCCGGGATTGGCCTACACCCAAATCGGTAAGTGAGGTAAGGAGTTTTCATGGGTTAGCTAGTTTTTACAGGCGTTTTGTGAAAGATTTCAGCACAATAGCTGCGCCCTTGAATGAAGTTGTTAAAAAGTCGGTTGGGTTTAGATGGGGGGAGGAACAAGAGTTGGCTTTTGTTTTTTTGAAAGACAAATTATGTTCTGCACCTGTTTTGGCTTTACCTGACTTTACGAAAGCATTTGAAATAGAATGTGATGCGTCTGGAATAGGAATAGGTGCTGTTTTGATGCAGGATCGGAGACCTATTGCGTATTTCAGTGAGAAGTTAAGTGGAGCAACCTTGAACTATCCAACTTACGACAAAGAACTCTATGCATTGGTAAGAGCACTTGAGACATGGCAGCATTACTTGTGGCCAAAAGAGTTCGTAATCCATTCGGATCATGAGTCCTTGAAACATCTAAAAGGACAAGGTAAGTTGAATAGGAGGCATGCAAAATGGGTTGAATTCATTGAAACTTTCCCTTACGTAATCAAGTATAAGCAAGGGAAAGAGAACATCGTAGCTGATGCACTCTCGCGCAGGTATGTTCTTTTACACACCATGAATACTAGATTGTTAGGTTTTGAATATGTGAAGGAATTGTATGATACTGACTCTGACTTTGCTGAGATTTATAATGCATGTGGACATTCGGCTTTCGGTAAGTTTTATTTGATGGATGGTTATTTGTTCAAAGAGAATAGATTGTGTGTTCCTGCTAGTTCTTTGCGTGAATTGCTTGTTCGTGAAGCACATGGGGGTGGTTTAATGGGTCACTTTGGGGTTGCGAAAACCTTGGATGTATTGCATGAGCATTTCTATTGGCCAAAGATGAAAAGAGATGTGCAACGAATTTGTGAACAGTGCATTGCTTGTAGAAAGGCAAAATCTAGAGTACAACCGCATGGACTATATACACCACTACCTGTGCCTACTGAACCTTGGGTAGATATCTCTATGGACTTTGTTTTAGGTTTACCTAGGTCAAAGAAAGGTAGAGACTCTATCTTTGTTGTGGTTGATAGGTTTTCTAAAATGGCGCATTTCATTGCATGCCATAAAACAGATGATGCATCTCATATCGCAGACTTGTTCTTTAGAGAGATTGTACGTTTGCATGGCATTCCTAAGAGTATAGTGTCAGATCGTGATGTTAAGTTCCTTAGTTACTTTTGGAAGACCTTATGGGGAAAGTTGGGAACTAAACTCTTATTTTCGACAACATGCCATCCTCAAACAGATGGACAAACTGAGGTAGTGAATAGAACATTATCCCAACTTTTACGTGCTGTAATTCAAAAGAATTTGAAAAGTTGGGAAGAATGTTTGCCTTTTGTTGAGTTTGCTTATAATAGAACTGTGCATTCAACTACTACTTTTTCTCCTTTTGAAATTGTTTATGGTTTTAATCCACTAACTCCTATGGACTTAATTCCTTTACCTTGTGAAGAAAGGGTAAGTTTAGATGGTGAAAAGAAGGCAAAGATGGTGAGAGAACTCCATGAGGGAGTTCGACTACAAATAGAGAAAAAGAACAGACTTTACGCTTCTAAAGCAAACAAGGGACGTAAACTGGTTGTTTTCCAACCTGGTGATTGGGTATGGGTGCACATGCGTAAGGAACGATTTCCTAACCAAAGGAAATCAAAATTACAGCCTCGTGGTGATGGTCCTTTTCAGGTTTTAGAGAGAATCAATGACAACGCATACAAAATTGACCTTCCAGGTGAGTATAGTGTTAGTGCTACCTTTAATGTTGCTGATCTTACTTTGTTTGACACAGATTTTGATTCGAGGTCGAATCCTTTCGAGGAGAGAGGGGATGATGCGGACCAGCCCAGAAACACCAGCAAGGACCCATTACATGTTCCAAATGGACCGATGACACGGTCCAAGACAAAGACATTGAAAGACGCGTTGAATGCATTGGTTTTAAAGGTTTCCACCAAGTCAGAATTGGAAGATCCATTGGAGTATCAAGAGGAAATCCTAGTACATCTTATCCATGTGCAAGAGGGGTCCAATACAACCTTATTTGGGCCATGAGATAAGGGCTTTATTTTATTTTGTTAGCTACAGCCCAAGGCTTGTTTGGGCTTAATTCATACTTTGTTTTAAGCTAGGATCCAAGGCTTGTTTGGATTAAGTTATGGGCTTTTCATTTTAGGGTTTTGGGCCAGTTTTGAGTGGACCTCATATAAGTCCACATAAAGGGTCCATTAGGGTTAACTTTTCAAGAACTATTTAAACTCATGTAGGCCAAAATTTCGGCAGCTTTGATGATAATTACTTCTGAATTTTTCAGTTTTAACGTGTGAGAGTGATTCTTGCATTCTTCAGTTCTTGAACGAACTGAATCTGACTTATCGAAGATTAACTGGCTTCGTGGCGTCATTCTACTCATTCCAATAGTGTAGGTGCCTTGGGGCAGGTTTCCATTGTGTCGCACTCATATCAGACCTATTTTGGCTTTCCGGGATCAGATCTCAATCTTGATTGTGGGTTGCGTGACCACGTGATCACGAGGTTCGCATCACAAATACAAATATTATTCTAAAATCAAAGTCTTTTTTAAAAAAACTAAATGTAAGTTAAACTAGTCTATTTATAATGGTTAAAAATGTCTTGAATAAGACTAGCTGAATAATAAAAGGGTTTTTCTTAGTGTTAATTTGATCTTCATCCTTGCATCTTTGTTTTCAGTCAAAATCCTAAGGGTTAGTTTTGGTCATATTTGTTTTCTTTACTACATTATTTCTTGTTTATTTTCATTATTATTGTTCTTCTTAGAGTTAAAAAAAATTACACACCAAAAACATTAGTTGGCTGGTTTGATTACATCTGTTTTGTGTCAACATATCAAAACACCTTAAAATTGACTCGAATTTCATATTCTAGTTATCTGGGGTGGGAATACACCAATTATAGATTTTCAACTCATTTGGGCATCAATTTATTAGGGTTCCAGATTTGGATAAAAAAGGAGCTATTACTTATTTCTTTCGCGTTAGCATACCAAACATTGTCTTAATTGCATAAAAATTGAGATTTTGTTTGTTTGCGTTGAAAATGCATTAACTATCAGGTTTTAGCTCAATTGGAGGTTGTTCGGTTCAAATCAGTGTTTTCGTATTGTAAACTTTATTCATGTTGTGATATTATCTCTGTGAATGCCATTAATACAGACTTCCATCATTGAATTTACTTATAATTGAAGGCATTGAGTGAAAACCAAAAGGAGAATAAACACATGAGGGAGTGGATGAGAAAACACAATTTTGTTTTTATTATACCACTAACAAAAAATTTCAAATTCCTGATTGACACGATTAAAGAGTTGATGTCTTATCCCAAGTGCAGGAATCCCAAGTGCAGGAATATCAAAGTAATAAATAACCCAGCAAGACCGGGGTCCATCCATAAGGAGGTCAAATATATGTGTGTGTGTGTGTGTGTGTGTGAGTGTCTTAACAAAGAGTTAAAAGAGATCTTTAAGATGTGAGATTAATGTGAGAATTAAACAATGATAAAAACAATTGTCAAGGTTAAAGGATCCACTAATGATATTAGAAATAAGTATAGTATAAACTCTTTTTATTACTCAACTAGAAACCACACACAAATGAGGTTCCAATCGAATGATTTATCCTTAATAGTTTATTATAAATTTTTAACATGATCATATTAATTATCTTATTTTAGTAACACCATACTTTTAAATATTGTCAGGAATTCATGATGCTAACTTATGTTAACAACAAATCAAGTTCATCTTATAACAACTATGTCGGCCGAAGACTATGAAGGATCAAGCATTTGTTGTACCAAGTGTTATAAAATACAAATTTAGATTAATCATTTAACAAGTAAGGTATTAAGAATTAGCAAGATTAAAATATAAGACATATTAATAACAAACTTTTTTGGATATAAACATTGAAGTTCATGTTTATGTCATTGGCTTGACATATGGCATGCTCATTCTTCATAGATTGGTTTAGCTAACTCCACAAAAGCGGCGAGTTCTGTCATCCAACCTTTATAGTAAGGTTTCAAGCAATGCACATTAACCTTTAGCACTTTGTTTGTTTTTAAACTTGTAATTTCAACTGCACTATAAGAAAAGGCATTAGAAACAACAAAGGGTCCAATCCAACGAGAACGCAACTTTCCAGGAAAAAGTTTCAAACACGAATTATAAAGAAGGACTTTGTCTCCAACATGAAACTCCTTTCTTGTAAGCATTCGGTCATGAAGACTCTTGGTCTTTTCTTTGTAAATCCTTGCATTCTCATAAGCATTATTTCAAATCTCTTCCAACTCTTGCAATTACAACTTTCTTGCAATCCCAAAAGCATCATAATCCATGTTACATTGTTTAATGGCCCAAAAAGCTGTGTGCTCAAGCTCTACTGGTAGATGACATGCTTTTTCCATAAATCATCCTATAAGGTGACATTCCTATAGGTGATTTGTAAGCAGTCTGATAAACCCAAAGTGCATCACCAAGTCATAGACTCCACTCTCTCCGGTTAGGTTGTATTGTTTTCTCTAAAATGAACTTGATTTCTCGGTTTAAAATTTCAGCTTTCACTACCTCCATCATAAGGGGATTCAACCTCCTTTGCTTTCCCTCGTTGGTTTTGCATTGTCCTCCAATAATATGTGATGCATAAACATCGAGGGACTAATGCCCTTGATGTCGACTAAAGTCAATCTAATGGTTGTTTTGTGATCGCACAACAACTTCAAAGTTTTTCCTCATGCACATTTGTCAAACCTTTTGCTATGATAATAGGAAGTATATTGTTGCCTCCAATAAATACATACTCTAGATTATCAGATAAAGGTTTCAACTCCAACTCGGGGGCCTGTAAAATAGATGGCAAAAGCTTTTTATGTGAAAGTATTAAATTGACAAAGACATTACCATAAGGAATGGTTTGCAAAGCTTGCAAAGTCAATGATGATTCGTGCACATTTTGGAGAACACATATGTGCCTCTCCATCTCTTCTATCTCAATAAAATCATAGTTAAAATCATAGCTCAAAGCTATGCTTAATCCATCCTCACAATAAAAATCAAAAACTTGTTGCATGACACGACCAAAAGATTGATGTCTTTTCCCAAGTGCAGGAGTGTCGAAGTAATAAATAACCCGGCAAGACCAGGATCGCACCACAAGGAGATTAACTATATAAATTATATATAAAAAAAAACAACACAACAACAACAATAATACTAATAATAATAATAATAATAATAATAATAATAATACTAATAATAATTGGTAGTAGTAGTAGTAGTAATAATAGCAATAGTAATACTAATACTAATACTAATACTAATAATAACAATAATAATAATAATAGTAGTAGTAGTAGTAGTAATAATATTAATAATAGTAATAGTAATAATAAAGAGGACTTTGAGATGTAAGATTAATGTGAGGATTAAACAATAATAAAAACAAATGTCAAGGTTAGAGGATCCACTAATGGTACTTCAAACAAGTATAGTATAAAATTTTATTACTCAACTGGAAACCACACATAAAGAAGGTTCCAATCAGATTATAATTGTTAACATGATTACGTTAAAAAATTGAGGTCATTTGGACATTTAGAACTCAAGATATAACCCAATTACCAAACAATGTTCCAGTTTGGACTGCATCAACATCTCTTTTCTAAACTTCACCCTCTCTTTATCTTCACAATTTCAGTAGTTGAATTCATCAATCAATCATTTGATTTATGTGATAGGCCTGCATTGAAGATGAACATTTACCATATATTAAAGCATTTTATAATATCAGACTTGTTATTATAAAACATGATTTAGTTAAGGAGTTATTGATACTTCAAGTGCAAAATGATGATATAAAACCTTGATAAACATGCACTTTTAAGTACTAATCACACCCCCCAACCAGCTTATTACCCTCTCCCCCCAACCAAAAAGTATTTTTTTAATGTCTTGTTAAGGAGTTAGATATTTTTTTAATGTCAACTACTACCCTCTCCCCCCAAGCAAAACGAGACATTGTCCTCAATGTTCTAAGGTAGAAAGATAGAGTATGGAAGACATCACCTGAAATAGCGAACAATGACAAACCTGAAACACACTTAAACAAATATAAGAAGTAACAAAACAAAATAATATGTTATTAATAAAACCAAAAGACACAAGGTTTCACAAATGAAGGCTCAAATCTAATCTAAGCTTTTTACGGCTTTCCTTAGTTGACCAATTTAAGTGACTCATGCAGGGATCAATGACAGGGATGAAAGATTGTAGTTGGCCAATCAATTGTTTAGCAGTAGCAGCAGAGATTATGATTTGTCATGTCGAAGATGTTAGAAATTCCTATTCCACAGCATGATCAAGAAAAGACAACAACTTATCATAAAAACCATTAACATTTAACAAACCTATAGGTTTATGGTGAATGTGCAGTTGGGCCCAAGAGGAAATATGAAACATCTCTTCCAATGTGCCCAGACCACCTGGTAAGGCAATGAAGGCATCAGCATGGTTAAACATTGCATTCAGTCGATCAGATATTGTGGGGACCTATAATTCCTCTTCAATTGTTTTTCCAATGATGTCCTTATTTGCTAAAGCTTTGGGGACTACCCCCAAAACTTGACTGCTTCCTAAAAATGCAGCTATTGACACTCCCCCCCATAAACCCAAGGCTGCCTCCTCCATACACTAAATGAATCTTTCGCTCAGCTAGTACCTGACCAAGATGATTTGCTGATTCTAAAAACTCTTTTTCTTTCCCAGGACTGGATCCACCGAAAACACAAATATTGTTTATGTGATGACTTGAGGAACCTGCCATTTGTACACACTTCTATATTTGATGAATGTACGGGTTGAGTAGAAATGAAGGGAAGGAAGAGAAGAATTTATAGATGAGAAATTGAAAATGCAATCAAACCACCTATATATAGGCCAGCTGTAGTCTCTCTCTCTCTTTATTTATTTATTTATTTTGAAAAAGCATGTGTATGTACAGATAGTTGTGATTGTGGCTCACATCTTTTCTTGGTTTTACGTCCAAGAACGGCTTAAACGCCCTCTATGGGTCGGGGATAGGCTTACCATCCAGTTTTCTTAAAAACTAGCAAACAAGGTCTTTTTTAGTCAGATTCCCAAGACTAAGTCGAGCATGTTCTTTATGGAATTGTGGCCATAAATCATGAATTGCACGATGCACATCTCCACTAGGGTGCGTCTCAAGAGTCAATAGAAGATTATCTAAAGACCCCTTACTCAGGCCATCCTTAATGAATTGTATTTTATCTTCACGGTTTACAGATACCATTCCTAAAGAACGACATGTAGCATTACAAGTCCATCTAGCATATCTGTGACAGACTTTCAGTCGTTTTGCACGACATTTCTTTGCAAAAGTGCTTTTACCTGTGCTAGACATGTATGAAATGAAAGAATTGAAGGACTCACCTGATAATCGGACCTTTGCTTCAATTAGCCAACGAATATCTTCAGGAATTCCATGATTCATTAACAATCTCAATCTTTCACACCTAGCACGGTAAATTTTTGTAATTGCATTCTGAGGTAGAGCGAGAAAATACTTTTTAAATTTTTCAAGAGTGGTGTCCATTTTCAACTAAGAATTGGGGGAGAGATTCAAAGAAAGGAGAAAGAGCAAAGAATTGCACAAATATATACACAGATATCAGTTATCATGGGAAACTGAAAAAACCGACTTAAGAGTCACGGAGTACCGTTATCCGCCATTTAACGAGGGTGAGAGACTAGCAAAATAAAAGTCACACAAAAACAATGTGAGAAAAAGAATCAATCATTATATACAGGATCACCCAATTCAATAGAGTCATTTTCAACTGAAAAATTATCAATAAACTTTCAAACGATGGTCATTTACCTTGAAAACATTACCATTCTTTGGATTTTCGATATCACAGGCCCCATATGGATACACATGTTTCACAATAAAAGGACCGCTCCATCTTGATCTTAGTTTTCCAGGAAATAAATGGAGTCGAGAATTATAAAGCAAGACTTTTTGACCAACATTGAATGTTTTTCTCAGTATTTTCTTGTCATGAAACTCTTTGATTCTTGCTTTATGAATTCTCGAATTGTCATATGCATCATTTCTTATTTCTTCAAGCTCATTTATTTGCAATTTTTGCAGCTGATTAGCATCATCAATGTTTGAATTGAATGCTTTAATAGTCCAATAAGCTTTATATTCAATTTTCACAGGCAAGTGACAAGGTTTTCCATATACTAGTCTATAAGGTGACATACCTAATGATGTTTTATACGCAGTTCGATAGGCCCAAAGTGCATCATTAAGTTTTAAAGACCAGTCTTTCCGATTAGGGTTCACCGTTTTCTCCAAGATTTGTTTGATCTCTCTATTAGCAAGTTCTAACTGTCCACTCGTCTGAGGGTGATAAGGGGTGGCAACTTTGTGTGTGATTCCATATTTCTTCACTAAAGACTCAAATGGCTTGTTGCAGAAATGTGTTCCACCATCACATGGCTCAAGGGATTCCAAATCGACTTAAAATGTTTTCTTTTAAAAACTTTATCACTGTTTTGTGATCATTGGTTCGACTTGGAATTGTCTCTATCCATTTTGAAACATAATTTACTACGATCAATATATACAAGAAACCAAATGATGGAGGAAATGGACCCATAAAATCTATACCCCAACAGTCAAAGATCTCAATGACAAGAATAGGATTTAAAGACATCATGTGACGTTTCAAAATAGATCCCAACTTTTGACAATTTTCACAAGTCTTGCAGAATGCATGTGAGTCTTTGAACATGGTGGGCCAGTAAAATCCACTTTGTAAGATTTTTGCAGTTGTCTTTCTTGACGAGAAATGACCCTCACATGCCTCAGAATGACAAAATTTAATGACACTACTTACCTCATTGTCAAGAATGCATCTTTAAAATATCTGATTAGGACAATATTTGAATAAATAAGGGTCATCCCAATAAAAGTTCTTCACTTCGTTCAAGAACTTTCTTCTATCTTGGGTACTCCAATAAGCTAGCAATTGTCCTTAAATAAGAAAATTAAGAATATTAGCAAACCAAGGCATTGTAGAGACATAAAATAAAGATTCATCAGGAAAGTAGTCATCAATTGGTGTGATGTTAGTCTCGAATCGGTTGTCAATCTTGACAAATGATCTGCGACAACATTTTCGGTGCCTTTCTTGTCTTTGATTGTGATATCAAATTCTTAAAGTAACAAAATCCACCGCACCAATCTAGCCTTAAAATCTTTCTTAGAGAGAAGATATTTCAATGCTGCATGATCACTAAAAACAACAACAGGTGAGCCAACAAGATAAGATCTGAACTTGTCACATGCAAATACTACTGCAAGTACTTCTTTTTCAGTGGTAGTGTAATTCATTTGAGCACTATTTAAAGTTGTACTTGCATAGTAAATCACATAAGGTTTCTTATCTTTTCTTTGTCCCAAGACAGCACCCACGACATAATCACTAGCGTCACATATTATTTCAAAAGGAAGTGACCAATCAGGAGGTTGAATGACAGGAGTAGAAGTAAGCAGCTTTTAAGTTTAACAAAGGCTTTTTCACATTGTTCAGTCCATTCAAAAACATTTTCCTTTGTTAGAATGTTACACAATGGTTTATATATTACACTAAAATCTTTGATGAACCTTCTGTAAAAACCAGCATGTCCTAAGAATGATCTAACATCTTTAATAGATTTTGGTGTTGGTAAGTTGGCAATTAACTCGATTTTAGATTTGTCAACCTCAATTCCTTTCGATGAAACAATGTGACCAAGTACAATGCCGTTTGTTACCATAAAGTGACATTTTTCCCAATTCAGTACAAGATTCTTCTCTTCACACCTGTTCAAAACTTTTTCCAAGTTAGTTAAACAATCATCAAATGAATCACCAAAAACAGAAAAATCATCCATAAAAATCTCAAGAAAACGTTCAATCATATCACTGAATATGCTAAGCATGCATCTTTGAAACATGGCTGGTGCGTTACATAATCCAAAAGGCATTCTTCGATATGCAAAAGTACCAAATGAACATGTGAAAGTAGTCTTCTTTTGATCTTCCAATGCAATTTCAATTTGATTGTAACCTGAATAGCCATCTAGGAAACAATAAAATTCATGACCTGCAACTCTTTCTAGGATTTGATCCATGAAAGGTAAAGGGAAATGATCTTTTCTAGTCATTGAATTAAGTTTCCTATAGTCAATGCACATGCGCCAACCAGTAATAGTCCTAGTTGGAATTAACTCATTTTTCTCATTTGTTATCACAGTGACTCCAGACTTTTTGGGTACAACTTGGGTAGGACTTACCCATTTGCTGTCAGAAATAGGATAAATGATTCCATTATCTAGAAGCTTAATGACTTCATTTTCACTACTTCATTCATATTAGGATTAAGTCTTCGTTGCATTTCTCTAGATGGTTTAGCATTTTCCTCCAAATAAATCCTATGTGTGCAAATCAAAGGACTAATTCCTTTTATGTTAGTTATGGTTCATCCTAATGCATTTTTGTGCATTTTCAGAGTCTGTAATAACTTACCTTCTTGATGTGCATTAAGTTTGGAAGAGATTATTACCGAAAAAGTTTTATTTTCTCCCAAAAATGAGTATTTGAGATTGATTGGTAACGGCTTCAAATCAGGTTTTGGTGGTTAAACACTTGAAGGTATGGACTCAATTGATTGTGGTGGCAATTCTTTAATTTGTGGTCTCCAATTACATGCCTTTGCTTCTTCCTGAAAATAAACCATTTGCAACTCGTTAGGTTTATCAATTTCAGTTTCACTGGAAGTGGTTTGAAATTGATCATGAACTAATTTTTCAATAAAGTCCACTTCCTGTAAATCATTATCATTTCCAGGTTGCTTGTAAATGTTGAAAATATTCATCTCCAATGTCATGTTTCCAAATGATAGCTTCATCAATCCATTCCTACAATTAATCAATGCATTAGAAGTGGCAAGAAATGAACGTCCTAAAATGACAGGAATTGAATTACATGCTTCAACAAGTTATGTATCCAAGACAATAAAATCTACAGGGTAAATGAATTTATCAACTTGTACTAACACATCCTCAACTATTCTTCTAGACACTTTTACAGATCTATCAGCAAGTAAAAGAGTTACAGAAGTTGGTTTTAACTCACCTAGATTGAGACTTTGAAAAACCGAATATGGAAGTAAATTCACACTAGCTCCAAGATCAAGTAAAGCTCTTTCAATTTTATGTTCTCTGATAAAGCAAGAAATTGTAGGACAACCAGGGTCTTTATATTTCAAAGCATTATTATTCTGAAGAATAGCACTTACTTGTTCGGCTAAAAATGCTTTCTTTTTCACATTCAGTTTTCTCTTCACAGTGCATAGATCTTTCAAAAATTTAGCATAGGAAGGTACCTGTTTAATAGCATCCAACAAAGGTATATTGATCCTTACCTGTTTGAAAGTTTCAAGGATTTCAGAATTGTGATTGACTTTCCTTTGTTTGGTCATGGCATGAGGAAATGGAAGTGCTGGCGGAGAATCAGTCTTTTCTTTACAATGTTCAGATTCAACCCCTTCCTTACCCTCAGAGATTGACTCATCATCTTTCTCACAAGGTTCAAAAGTGGGTTTTTCAATAACCTTACCACTGCGAAGAGTGATGACTGATTTGACTTGATCCATATGTTGGCTTCCGGAACTACTTGCATTTGCATTGTATTGCCCCTTTGGATTTTGCTGTGGTTGAGATGAAAACTTACCTTTCTTTTGAAAACTGAGAGCAGATGTGAATTTTGCAAGAGCATCTTTAAAATTTGTCATGCTTTGAGCAAGTTGAGTGTTGATTGTCTCTTGCTTTTCAATGAATGCATGCAATGTTTCCTCAAGATTTCTTCTAGGAGGTGGAGCATAAGGAGGTGCATATCCATGAGAATTTTGGAAATTATGGTGTGCTTGAAACGGTGGCTGTGAAGTTTGTGCATTATTGTTATCACTTTTCCAATTGAAATTTGGGTGATTTCTCCAACCAGGATTGTATGTTTGCGAGTATGGGTTATGATTGGGCCTTTGGAAACTGTTTAAAGCATGGGCTTGTTCATGGAGGCATTCCTTGAAAGAAGGCAAAGTTGGACAGTCATTGGTTGCATGTTCATTTGTTTCACAGATTTGACACACAATGTCTTGAACAGATTTTAATTGACCACTCTTTTTCAATTCTAGTGCCTCGACTTTTCTAGCTAAAGATGCAAACTTGGCTTGGAGGTCATGATCTTCCCTAAGGTTATGCATACCTCCACTAGATGTATGAGTCTTACTTGGTGCCTCATAAGTACCCGTAGTGTCCTAATTTTGCGCATTTTCAGCTAGCAAGTCTAGGTACTCCATTGCTTCATTAGGGTCTTTATCTTCAAAAGTTCCATTGCACATCAATTCAACCATTTGTCTATCTTTAGGTGTTAACCCTTCATAAAATTGTGAAACCAATCTCCATGTTTTAAAACCATGATGAGGGCAAGTATTAAGCAAGTCTCGATACCTATCCCAACATTGGTAAAATGTTTCACCTGGTTTTTGAGTGAAAGTGGTGATTTGTCTTTTGAAAGAGTTGGTTCTGTGAGATGGAAAAAACTACTTTAAAAATTGTTGTTGCATTTCATCCCAAACACGAATGGATCCTGACCTAAGATTTTGTAGCAATGTTTTAGCTTTATCTTTTAATGAAAAAGGAAAAAGCTTTAATCTAATGGTATTCATGCTACAATTTAAGTCATTATAGGTGTTACAAACTTCTTCAAATTCTCTCAAATGCAAGTATGAATTTTCTCGATCTAAGCCATGAAAAGAAGGTAAAAGTTGAATAATGCCTGGCTTAAAATTAAAATGGGATGCATCATGAGGGAAAACTATGCATGAGGGTGCACTTGTTCTTGTGGGATTCATGTGGTCTCTAAGTGTCCTAACACGGTTATTCTCATTATTATTATTATGAAGCGACTGGTTATCTTCTTCGACCATATTTTCTGAAAATGATGAGGATACCTTACAAAGTCTACCACTTAATATACGTGACCAAACACTCATGCACGTGTAGAAAGAGAATAAAAGGAAGAATAAAACAAAAGAAAAATAAACAAAACAAAAGAAACAAAGTTAGATACAAGAAAAGTGAAAAGAGAAAACAAAATAAATACTATAATTTATACAAGAATTTACCTCCCTGGCAACGGCGCCAAAAACTTAACACAACCAAAAGATTGATATCTTCTCCCAAGTGCAGAAGTGTCAAAGTAATAAATAACCTGGCAAGATCGGGGTCGAACCATAGAGAGGTTAATTGTATAAATTATAAATAACAATACAACAACAATAATAGTAATAGTAATAGTAATAATAATATTAATAGTAATAATAATAATAATAATAATAATAATAATAATACTCAGTACGTGGTGTTGTTATACCTGAGAATGATCTAAAAGATCGGGTCACAGGTTTCCAGCTTAATAATACGCATCAATCAATCCTTTGATTTATTTGATAGACATGCATTTAAGATGAACATTTACCATATATTAAGGCATTTTATAGTATTAGACTTGTTATTATAAAACATGCTTTAGTTAAGGAGTTATTGATACTTTAAGTGCAAAATGATGATATAAAACCTTGATAAATATGCACTTTTAAGTACTAATCACTAGCCCTGACAAGTATTTGATACGTGCTGAGAATGAGTTGGTTGTTACGAAGAACATTATCTCTCCTTCCACCGTTGACCATGTGCTGGTTGAGGACTGCTCTGACTGCGATGCCTTTGAAGAAGATGAAGTTGACTACTCTGTTTCTGAGTATGCATCTGGAGGAAGTTCTAAGTTTTTTTGTTCCCCTACTCCGATCCCTGCTATTGGGAAGCTGGACTTGCCCTCTGGCGGTGAGCTGATGGCCCTTCCTCCACCATTGGGTGATTCAGGGAAATCAGCCTCCAATCCTGCTCCCCCTACTCAACACGCCTCTTCTCTAAGTAACTCCCCTGTGACTACCCCTAGTAAATGGCGTGATCTGTTTGCATCTAATCAAAACCCAGGTGTTTGCCCTAAACTGTTGCATTATTCTGAGATTAGCACTATCAAAACTTGTACTCTTCTTAATGATGACTTGGCTAGTCACTCTGATATTTGGAATTTATGCATTGTGGGCTTTGTTGCTAGCAAATTTCCTGGTTATAAAGCTTTGAGCAACATTATCTCAGATACTTGGCACTGTGAAGTCAAGTTAACTATCCATGAATCTGGCTGGTTAGTGTATCAATTTAAAAATGTTGATGATAAACTAGTTGTTCTTGTTGAAGGGCCTTATTCGGTCTATGGTCGTCCTCTTCTTCAACCCATGTCAGAATACTTTAATATTTCTGCTAAAAATATGACCAAGGTGCCTGTATGGGTGAAATTTCCAAACCTCCCACTGAAATGCTGGTCAATTCAGGGTCTGTCCAAGATATCTAGTGTCCTTGGAAAGCCATTACAGAGTGACAAGCTTACAACCACTATGGAGCGGTTATCTTTTGCTAGAGTCTTGATTGAGCTTGATTTACTGGATGAACTGCCTAGTTCTATCCCTATTTGCCTCCCTAACGGCACTACTCTAAATCAATCTGTTGTCTATGAAACTTTGCCGAGATTTTACAAGCACTGATGGGTTCTTGGACACTCTACTGGAGCATGTACTAAATTCTCTACACCTGTTGATCTTGATAAAAAGGGCTCCTCAGATACGGCTGCCCCTCCTACTAGCCCTCCTCAGGGGCGGCGTGTTAGCGCCTTTCAGCGTTTGGGGATGACTGTACAAACTAATAAGGGGCACGACAAGGGACAAACAGAGGCTGCACACACCAATAAGGGGAATGACAAAGGGCAAATAGAGGTTGTCCACAACAATAAGGGGAATGATGAAGGCAAAACACTTGTTGAGGATACCTATTTGGATCCCATGCATGTGGAAGATGATGGATGGGAGATTATGAGAGGAAAGCACACCAAAAAACTTCTAAGCCCCGGAGGCAACAATGTACATGTTGTGGAGTTACATGCAGGGATTTCTGCTAGAGTCTCTATTAGGAGTGGAGGATGTAAGCATGCCAATAAAGGCCAAGGAAGTGGTAGGGGACCGCCTGCCACTCCTGCCAAATGATGATTATCCATTGCTGCAATGTCAGAGGGCTCAATAGCCCTCTGAAGCAGCATGAGGTTGTTAGCCTCATGAAAATAAAGAAGATTGATGTTTGTTGCCTTTTAGAGACCAAGCTATCCTCTTCCAGAGTTGGTCTAATGCATAGATTTAGGTTGAAGTCCTGGAAGTGTATCAATAATAGTGAGGTAGACTCCACTGCCAGAATTGTTCTTTTTTGGAACCCCAGCACTGTAAATGTTGTTTTGTTTAATTTTTCTGCTCAAGTAGTGCATGTTCTCATTACTTGTTTGGAGAGTCATTACAGTTTTACAGGTTTTTTTTTTTTTTTATGGTTTCAGCACTATTTCTCTTCGGAGATCCCTATGGGAAGACCTGCGGAGGTGGAGTCCTAGCTCTCCTTGGCTGGTGCTTGGTGACTTTAATTCAGTGCTTTCTCAGGAGGATAAACACAATGAAGCTCTTGTGTCCAGCTATGAGGTTACAGACTTTAGGGATTGTTGCTCAGACCTGGGTCTTGCTGATTTAAACTCGACTAGCTGCCTTTTCACCTAGTCAAATGGACATGTTTGGAGCAAAATTGATAGAGTTATGGTCAACACTCATTGGTCCACTTTGCAGCAGCAGGCTCATGTGCATTTTGATACCCCCGGGGCTTTCTCGGACCACTCCCCTTCCTCTATTCAACTAGGTTCACGGCAGCCTTGCAGGAACAGGAACTTCAAATTTTTTAACATGTGGGCTGATCACTCTCAATTCTTGGAGTTGACTGAGCAATGCTGGAATACTCCTGTTTATGGTTCCTATATGTTTACCTTGTGTAGGAAGCTGAAACTGTTGAAAAGGCCATTGAAGGAGCTCAACAAACTTCATTATAGCCACATCTCTCAACGAGTTATCAGGGCTGAGAAAGAACTGGATAGTCTTCAATCCCTTTTGCATCAAGACCATGATAACATCCATCTTTAGTCCCAAAACAAGCATCTTAGATCACAACTTTTGCACCTTAAGTCGGCAGAGCAGAGTTACTATGGGCAGAAACTCAAATTCACTTTCTTAAAGGAAGTGATAAAAGCACTTGTTTCTTCCATCTTTGCTAAGCCAAAAGCATTGAAGAAATCATATTCCAGCAATCCAGGTCCCCTCTGGCATGTATACTTCTTCGGTTGATGAGGTGGGGTAGTATTTTGTCCGATACTATCAAAATCTCCTTGGCTCTTCAAAACAAACCATCCCCATCAATGAGGATGTCATCCAACGTGGCCCCTGTCTTGATGCTGCTTCTCATGATTTTCTTTTAGGACCAGTAACAGATGACCTTATCCAGCAAACACTTTTCAACATTGGCAATGAGAAGGCCCCAGGACCAGATGGATACTCATCCCTCTTCTTCAAGAAAGCATGGAATATAATGGGCGGTGATTTCTGTGTTGCGATCAAGGATTTCTTTGCATTGGGTGATTTACTCAAGCAAGTCAACCATTCAACCATTGCCCTTGTTCCAAAATCATCCAATGCTAGCTTGGCTGCTGATTTTCGGCTGATCTCTTGTTGCAATGTCATTTATAAGGTTATTTCCAAGATTCTTGCGGGGAGAATGGCACATGTTCTGCAGGACATTAACAGCCCTGTCTAAAATACTTTTCTAGGAGGAAGGAATATGGCTGACAATATCCACCTCATGTAGGAGCTTTTATGTCATTATGGGAGGAAGAAGGTATCCCCTAGATGTATTATTAAGATTGATTTCAGGAAAGCTTTTGACTCTGTTCAATGGTCTTTTCTGCGACAAGTCCAGCTGCTCTTGGGTTTCCCTCCTCAATGTGTCTGGCTCCTTATGCAATGTGTTGAGACTGCTTCCTTTTCTGTTTCTGTTAATGGGAATCTATATGGTTTCTTCAAGGGGCAATGCAGAGTTCGTCAAGGAGATCCTCTTTCCCCGTATATTTTTATTGCTTGTATGGAATACTTTTCCAGGATGCTCATCTAGAGTACACAGCACACTAACTTCAATTTCCTCCTCAAATGTTGTGCTCTAGGGGTCAGCCACTTAGCCTTTGCAGATGATGTCCTATTACTTTGCCGGTGTGATATGCAGTCAGTTAGCATTTTAAACTAGCAACTTCTTGCTTTCGGTCGGATGTCAGGCCTTGACATTAATGCTGCGAAGTCCTCTATATATTTTGGTGGAGTGGGGGAAAGTGTTAAGCTTGCCATCTTGTGCCTTATTGGCTTTTTAGAAGGGAGTTTTCCTTTCCGTTATCTAGGGGTCCCTTTAAGCCCTCACGGATTATTGGCTAGTCAATTCTCCCCTCTCCTGCAGAAATTGGAATCTTCTATTCAGAGTTGGATGGGGAAACACCTCTCCTATGCTAGTCGTCTTGAGCTCATCAGATCAGTTCTGCATAGCATGGTTCAATTCTGGCTCAGTATCTTCTCAATTCCAGGTATAGTTATTACCAAGATCAACAACATCTGTTGTAGCTTTCTTTGGTCTGGTAACTCTTGTTCGCCTCACTCTGCCCTTGTCTACTGGCAAAAGGTTTGCCTTCCCAAGCAGGAAGGAGGCTTGGCTCTCCTGGATATCAGGGCAAGAAACAAAAGTTTTTTGGCAAAGCAGCTACGGAATTTCAACCTTAAATCCGACTCTTTGTGGATTCGTTGGGTGGCACATTACTACCTTCCTCAGACAACAATTTGGGCTGTGGGTGTAAGGAGTGTTTCATCACCTTTATGGAAGTCCATATGTACTCTCAAAAACCAGTTGGTAGAACAATGCGGAGGCATTCCTGTTGCAATCAATACTCTTGAAAGTTGGGATGAAAGAAACAATCGTATCTTTGCACAGAAGTCAACCTCTGTAGATGCCACATTCCAAAGATTCCAAATACTTTTCTACATAGTTTTGCATTTCCATGAAAAAGACCACTCTCTTTACCACGTTGCTGCATGAGAAAGGTGCTAGTCTTCGTTGCTTGCTTCAGCTGGTTTTGTTGTTGGGTTTTCTTCTGCTCAACCATGTCTTCAGGAAGATAGAGCTCCCAATCTTCATGTTCGAGCATGTTGATACTGTCTCCTGCAAGTTTCAATTTTAGTTTTCATGGTCTTTCATTTCCAGGCAAATCGATTTCCTCCCGCTACGTGACTGCATGGGGAAGCTTTGGTCATGCATGCTTTACGTGCTGCTTTTAATGCCAGGTCCCTTGTCTCTGCATGGATAGCCATTATCCTCTGTTCTTGGCTGCTAGTGAATTAGTTTGCATGGCTGTCATTTTGCGTCTCTACATGGATGGCTGGGTTGTCTGCTAGTGAATTAATTTGCATGGATGGTTGTGGCTGGGTTGTCTACTAGTGAATTAATTTGCATGGTCGTCGTCCTGAATCTGCGTGTTCC
This sequence comes from Populus tomentosa, assembly GCA_018804465.1. Classification (NCBI taxonomy): domain Eukaryota; kingdom Viridiplantae; phylum Streptophyta; class Magnoliopsida; order Malpighiales; family Salicaceae; genus Populus; species Populus tomentosa. Next base: position 8,143,734 of record CM031999.1, on the reverse strand, counting down.
CCTTCGTCCCTGCTCTGCATGGAGGAGTCAAAGCTCGTTGCTGCTCTCGGCTGGTTCTGCGCTGATTTGTGTTTTTTCTAATGTTAGTGGATGCTGCTGTAACTGTTTCATCTCCTTTTCGTCTTGCGGCTTGCTCTCGTGGTTTGATCACCAATCAAGTCTGAGATATCTGGTCATCTTTCTCTGTTGTAAATTTTATCAGGATGTCCTTTTTTCCTGTCTTTTGCTTTGTGTTAGGTTGGGAAACTTCTAATATTTGGTTCCTCTCATAACCATGGTCTTACTTTATTTGTTTTACAGTGGCTTGTTGTATAGCTCACTAAGGGAGTTTGTTCTCTTTTTGTTTATCCTTGTTTCTGAACTTGCTAGCTCTCCAGCATTGTATATTTTTTATCTTTTTATACACTTGCATTTTGATCAAAAAAAATATTATCCTTTGTTAGAAGGTTACTCAAGGGCTTAGATATTATACTAAAATCTTTAATGAACCTTCTGTAAAAACCAGCATATTCTAAGAATGATCTAACATCTTTAACAGATTTTGGTGTTGGTAAGTTGGCAATTAACTCGATTTTAGATTTGTCAACCTCAATTCCTTTCGATGAAACAATGTGACCAAGTACAATGCTGTTTGTTACCATAAAGTGATATTTTTCTCAATTCAGTACAAGATTCTTCTCTTCACACCTGCTCAAAACCTTTTCTAAGTTAGTCAAACAATCATCAAATGAATCACCAAAAATAGAAAAATCATCCATAAAAATCTCAAGAAAACATTCAATCATATCATTGAATATGCTAAGCATGCATCTTTGAAACGTGGCTGGTGCATTACATAATCCAAAAGGCATCATTTGATATGCAAAAGTACCAAATGGACATGTGAAAGTAGTCTTCTCTAGATCTTCCAATGCAATTTCAATTTGATTGTAACCTGAATAGCCATCTAGAAAACAATAAAATTCATGACTTGCAACTCTTTCTAGGATTTGATCCATGAAAGGTAAAGGAAAATGATCTATCTAGTCATTGAATTAAGTTTCCTAAAGTCAATGCACATGCGCCAACCAGTAACAGTCCTAGTTGGAATTAACTCATTTTTCCCATTTTGTTTTCACAGTGACTCCAGACTTTTTGGGTACAACTTGGGTAGGACTTACCCATTTGCTATCAGAAAATGGGTTGTTTTCTGAAAAAAGTATCTTAATAGGGAAGATCAACTATGTGTTGTTTTCTTTTCCAGAAAGCATTAGGTAAGTCTGAACAGATCTGTTGTTCAATCTTATTTTGGAAATCAATGATTTTCTTTAGTAAATTAGGGTTTTGTAGTTGTTTGTCTATACGACAAAAAGAAACATTGTTTTGTAAATCATGTAAATGGAATTGTTTTCCATGAATTAGTGCATTGATATGATAAGTATGCATGGAGCATGCTTTAATTAAATTCAAATTTCTAGTCTTAGACTGCTCTAAGAATGAGAAAACAAGTTTGATGCTATTAACTTTGGAAGAAATACAATTCTGATGTGCTTGGTATAGAGTGATCATGTCAATGAATGGAGTGCCAGGAATGATGGTATGATTAATATCTTTTGTAACAACAAAAAATGTTTTAAGAGAAATGCCTCTATTGAAAACAAAGGCTTTAGTTTTTTCCTACAATAAGTAATTTAAACTCCAGTAAAAATCTGGGCGCGATCCAACGGTCAGATCAAAAGATATGGCTCTTTTGAAACATTACTATTGTCTAGACCTACAACAACACCTCTTCACCGAGTTACGATTCTCCACCTCGTCAAGGGAAACAGCCTCAGGAAACTCCTGTAAAAATATAAGCGCGATCCAACGGTCAGATCAAAAGATTCACACTTTTAAAACATTACTCTTATCTAAACCTACAACAACATCTCTTCACCGAATTGCGATTCTTCACCTCCTCAAGGAAAAACAGCCTCTGGAAACTCCTGTAAAAATCTTGGCATGATCCAACGGTCATATCAAAACATATGGCTCCTTTGCGACATTACTCTTGTCTAAACCAATAAAAACACCTCTTCACCGAGTTGCGATTCTCCACCTCCTCAAGGGGAAACAGCCTCCGCAAACTCCTGTAAAAATATAGGCGCAATCCAACGGTCAGATCAAAACATATGGCTCTTTTGAGACATTACACTTGTCTAGAACTACAAAAACACATCTTCACCGAGTTGCAATTCTCCATCTCCTCAAGGGGAAACGGCCTCCGGAAACTCCTGTAAAAATATAGGCGAGATACAACGGTCAAATCAAAACATTCAGCTCTTTTAAGACATTACTCTTGTCTAGACCTACAAAAACACCTCTTCACAGAGTTCCGATTCACCATCTCCTCAAGGGGAAACAACCTCTAGAAACTCCTGTAAAAATCTAGGCGTGATTCAATGGTCAGATCAAAAGATTCGGCTCTTTTAAGACATTACTCTTGTCTAGACCTAACAACACCTCTTTACCGAGTTGCGATTCTTCACCTCCTCAAGGGAAAACAGCCTCCAGAAACTCCTGTAAAAATCTGGGCACCATCCAATGGTCAGATCAAAAGATTCGGCTCTTTTCATACATTACTCTTGTCTAGACCTACAACAACACGTCTTCACCGAATTGCGACTCTTCACCCCCTCAAGGGAAAATAGCCTCCGAAAACTCTTGTAAAAATTTAGGCACAATCCAATAGTCATATCAAAAGATTCGGCTCTTTTAAGACATTACTCTTCTCTAGACCTATAACAATACCTCTTCACCGAATTGCGACTCTTCACCCCCTCAAGGGAAAATAGCCTCCGAAAACTCCTGTAAAAATCTTGGCATGATCCAACAGTCATATCAAAAGATATGGCTCTTTTGAGACATTACTCTTGTCTAGACCTACAACAACACCTCTTTACCGAGTTGCGATTCTTTACCTCCTTAAGGGAAAACAGCCTCCAGAAACTCTTGTAAAAATCTAGGCACCATCCAACGGTCAGATTAAAAGATTCAGCTCTTTTAATACATTACTCTTTTCTAGACCTACAACAACACGTCTTCACCGAGATGCGATTCTGCACCTCCTAAAGGGAAAATAGCCTCTGGAAACTCTTGTAAAAATTTAGGCGCAATCCAACAGTCATATCAAAAGATTCGGCTCTTTTAAGACATCACTCATCTTTAGACCTACAACAACACCTCTTCACCGAATTGCGATTCTTCACCTCCTCAAGGGAAAACAGCCTCCGGAAACTAGTGTAAAATTCTGGACAATATCCAATGGTCATATCAAAAGATATGGCTCCTTTTAGACATTACTCTTGCCTAGACCCACTAAAACACCTCTTCACCGAGTTGCGATTATCCACCTCCTCAAGGGGAAACAGCCTCTAGAAACTCCTGTAAAAATATAGGCGCGATCCAATGTTCAAATCAAAACAAATGGCTCTTTTGAGACATAACACTTGTCTAGACTTACAAAAACACCTCTTCACCGAGTTGCGATTCTCCATTTCCTCAAGGGGAAATAGCCTCTGGAAACTCCTGCAAAAATATAGGCGAGATCCAACGGTCAGATCAAAAGATTCAGCTATTTTAAGACATTATTCTTGTTTAGACCTACCAAAACACCTCTTCAACGAGTTGCGATTCTTCACCTCCTCAAGGGAAAACAACCTCCGGAAACTCCTGTAAAAATCTAGGCACGATTCAACGGTCAGATCAAAAGATTCGGCTCTTTTAAGACATTACCCTTGTCTGGACCTACAACAACACGTCTTCATCGAGTTGCGATTCTGCACCTCCTCAAGGGAAAGCAGCCTCCGGAAACTCCTGTAAAAATTTGTCCGCAATCGAACAGTCATATATTAAAGATATGGCTTTTTTGAGACATTACTCTTGTCTAGACCTATAACAACACCTCTTCACCGAGTTGCGATTCACCACCTTCTCAAGGGGAAACAGCCTCCGGAAACTCCTGTAAAAATATAGGAGGGATCCAACGGTCAGATCAAAACATATGGCTCTTTTGAGACATTACACTTGTCTAGAGCGACAAAAACACCTCTTCATCGAGTTTTGATTCTCCATCTCCTCAAGGGGAAACAGCCTCCGGAAACTCCTGTAAAAATATGGGCGAGATCCAACAGTCAGATCAAAACATTCGGCTCTTTTAAGAAATTACTCTTGTCTAGACCTAAAAAAACACCTCTTCACCGAGTTCTGATTCACCATCTCCTCAAGGGGAAACAGCCTCTGGAAACTCCTGTAAACATCTGGGCGCGATTCGACGGTAAGATCAAAAGATTCGACTCTTTTAAGACATTACTCTTGTCTAGACCTACAACAACACCTCTTCACCAAGTTGTGATTCTTCCCCTCCTCAAGGAAAACAACCTCCGAAAACTCCTGTAAAAATTTGGGCACAATCCAACGGTCAAATCAAAAGATACGGCTCTTTTAAGACATTACTCTTGTCTAGACCTACAACAACACGTCTTCACAGAGTTGCGATTCTGCACCTCCTCAAGGTAAAACAGCCTCCGCAAACTCTTGTAAAAATTTGGGCGCAATCCAACAGTCATATTAAAAGATTCGATTCTTTTAAGACATTACTCTTGTCTAGACCTACAACAACATCTCTTCACCGAAATGCGATTCTTCACCTCCCCAAGGGAAAACAGCCTCCGAAAACTCCTGTAAAAATCTGGGCGCCGTCCAACGGTCAGATCAAAAGATACGACCCTTTTGCAACATTACTCTTGTCTAGACCTACAACATCACCTCTTCAATGAGTTGCAATTCTGCACCTCGTCAAGGGGAAACAACATCCAGAAACTCCTGTAAAATTATAAGCGCGATCCAAAGGTCAGATCAAAACATATGGCTCTTTTGAGACATTAAACTTGTCTAGACCTACAAAAACACCTCTTGACTAAGTTGCGATTCTCCATCTCCTTAAGGGGAAACAACCTCCGTAAACTCCTATAAAATTATAGGCGAGGTCCAAAGGTCAGATGAAAAGATTTGGCTCTTTTAAGACATTACTCTTCTCTAGAATGACAACAACACCTCTTCACCGAGTTACGATTCTCCACCTCCTCAAGGGGAAACAACCTTTTGAAACTCCTGTAAAAATCTGGGAATGATTCAACGGTCATATCAAAAGATATAGCTCCTTTGAGACATTACTCTTGTCTAGATCCACTAAAACACCTCTTCACCGAGTTGCGATTCTCCACCTCCTCAAGGGGAAACAGCCTCCGGAAACTCCTGTAAAAATATAAGCGCGATACAACGGTCAGATCAAGACATATGGCTCTTTTGAGACATTACACTTGTCTAGAGTGACAAAGACACCTCTTCACTGAGTTTCGATTCTCCATCTCCTCAAGGGAAAACAGCCTCTTGAAACTCCTATAAAAATATAGGCGAGATCCAACAGTCAGATCAAAAGATTCGGCTATTTTAAGACATTACTCTTGTCTAGACCTACAAAAACACCTCTTCATTGAGTTGCGATTCTCGATCTCCTCAAAAGCAAACAGCCTCCGTAAACTCCTCTAAAAATCTGGGCACAATCCAATGGTCAAATCAAAAGATTCGGCTTTTTTAAGACATTACCTTTGTCTAGATCTACAACAAAACGTCTTCACCGAGTTGCGATTCTGCACCTCTTCAAGGTAAAACAGCCTCCGGAATCTCCTGCAAAAATTTTGGCACCATCCAACAGTCATATCAAAAGATATGGCTCTTTTGAGAGATAACTCATGTCTAGAACTACAACAACACCTCTTCACCGAGTTGCGATTCTCCACCTCGTCAAGGGGAAACAACTTCCGGAAACTCCTGTAAAAATATGGGCACGATCCAACTGTCATAAAATAAAGATATGGCTTTTTTGAGACATTACTCTTGTTTAGACCTACAACAACACCTCTTCACCGAGTTACGATTCTCCACCTCGTCAAGGGTAAACAACCACCTAAAATTCCTATATAAATATAATCACGATCCAACAGTCAGATCAAAAGATTCGGCACTTTTAAGACATTACTCTTCTCTAGACCGACAACAACACCTCTTCATCGATTTGCGATTCTTCACCTCCTCAAGGTAAAACAGACTCTGGAAACTCCTGTAGAAATCTGGGAATGATCCAACGGTCATATCAAGAGATATGGCTCCTTGGTGACTTTACTCTTGTCTAAACCCATAAAAACACCTCTTCACCGAGTTGTGATTCTCCACCTTCTCAAGGCGAAACAGCCTTTGGAAACTCCTGTAAAAATATAGGCGCGATCCATTGGTCAGATCAAAACATATGGCTCTTTTGAGACATTACACTTGTCTAGAGCGACAAAAACACGTCTTTTCCAAGTTGCGATTCTCCATCTCCTCAAGGGGAAACAGCCTCCGGAAACTCCTATAATAAAATAGGCAAGATATAACAGTCAGATCAAAACATTCAGCTCTTTTAAGACATTACTCTTGTCTAGATCTACAAAAACACCTCTTCACCGAGTTTCGATTCACCATCTCCTTAAGGGGAAACAACCTCCGGAAACTCCTATAAAAATCTGGGTGCTATTCAATGGTAAGATCAAAAGATTCGGCTCTTTTAAGACATTACTCTTGTCTAGACCTACAATAACACCTCTTCACCAAGTTGCGATTCTTCACCTCCTTAAGGGAAAACAGCCTCCGAAAACTCCTGTAAAAATCTAGGCATGATGTAACCATATTATTTGATAGTTTCACCCATATCTACCTAATGTTTTGTCCATGTTTTATATGTAAAATGCCTTGATATTCTTTTTTTTATGTGTTTGAAGGCACTTTTGGATGAAAGATGCAAAAAGGAGTAAATTGGTGGTAATTGGCATATTTGACGTTCAGTCGATGTTTTGTGCAAAACGTGAGTTCCAGAGATCGAAATGAAGTGATTCCAGTGGCATTAAAAAGATAACTTCCATACCTTTCTTGAAATGTAATGCAAGAAAAATAAAAAGAGAAAGATCATGGCAATCACATCCTTCAAAGTAAAATCTTGCAGTCTGTCAATGTTGACCTTTTCCCATTCAAAATTCAATATCTGGAGCTTCAGAAGTCCAATTGATGCAAACTCAATTTTTTTTGGATTCCTTACTCAAAGCTATATAAACGCTCAAAAGTGCAGCAAAAAACAATGTCATATGAGGGAGATATAAATTTTCAAAGATGGCAACTGAATTCTGCCAGCAAACAGGTTTCGTGAAGAAACAAGTCCAAATTACGTTTCGAAGCATCTAAACCGACATCCAAGTTCTTATATCAGCAATTTAGCTCCTCTATGTCAAAGCTTGAAGATTTCATGCAAGGCTATTTCTCCTTTTTAGGGAAAATAGTTATTGAAATACTTAAATGTAAACTGTCAACTTAAGGGAGGACTATTTTGTAAAATAGAGACTGGGGTTTCTTAGCATATAAAAAGAAAGAGAGAAGGAGGTAGCAGCCAGCAGAAAAGAGGGAGAGTAGAAGGAGGCAGCAACTAGCAGAGAATAAACACAAATTCTCTCCTCTACAAACCCAAAAATCATGCTCTCTTCATTCTTTAGGAGTAGTTTTTCAATAGTTATGCAAGGCTAAGCTCTTTTCTTGGTTGCAAGGACACAACGAACCTTCGGATTTCAAGAACCGTGAGATTTATTCTTCCTTTTATTTTCATTTTATGTTATGAATGATTATGATTGTTTTCCTATGCATATTTTCTATGATTGTTATTGATGATTGCTAGAGTGGACTCTAAGTTATTGTTGTGAACAATCTATTGCTAAATTTAATATCAAAACCGAAGCTGTGATATACGAACTTGTGAAGCAACTAAGCTTGATAATTATGGCGGAACTACAGTATTGAACTTAGGGAGAACATTTAAACAAAGTGACACAAGTTGCGGACAGCTTGTATGTTCATCTTGATGAAATTATCTAGTTCTTAAAGCTCCCATTAAATTGAATCATTAGTGCGAACACTTTGATTGTTTGTTGGTTAGGATTAGTTATACGGTGGATCCGTTAATTAATCAACGTTAAGAAAAGATAACATTTCAAAACATAAACTGTAATTTTTGTTTCAAGGATCGGTTCTAATTTCCGTTGGTGGATGTGTGCTTGCGACCAAGGTTTGTTCTCTTGATAAATTTCGGTTCCAATTGATTTTGTTTGCTAGTTTAATTTCTTCTATATTTTAGATCATCACAAATCAAACCCCCCCCAAATTGCATAACGTATAGCATAAAAATCCGAATTAAATCTTCTTCGTGGGATCGACCCCTTGCTTGCTCTATACCATCTTGTGTGTTGTGTTTTAAGCTAGGGTAATTAATTTGTGCGACCGCGACATCGCAACAGGGCACAATCCAACGGTCATACCAAAAGATATGGCTTCTTCGCGACAATACTCTTGTCTAGACCAACTAAAACACCTCTTCACCGAGTTGCGATTCTCCACCTCCTCAAGGGGAAATAGCCTCTGGAAACTCCTGTAAAAATATAGGCGTGACACAATGGTCAGATCAAAACATTCGGCTCTTTTAAGACATTACCCTTGTCTAGACCTATAACCACACCTCTTCACCAAATTGCGATTCTTCACCTCCTCAAGGAAAAACAGCCTCCGGAAACTCCTGTAAAAATTTGGGCGCAATCCTACAGTCATATCAAAAGATTCTGCTCTTTTAAGACATTACTCTTGTCTGGACCTACAACAACACGTCTTCACCGAGTTGCGATTCTGCACCTCCTCAAGGGAAAATAGCCTCCAGAAACTCTTGTAAAAATCTGGGCACAATCCAACCAACAGATCAAAAGATTCGGTTCTTTTAAGACATTACTCTTGTCTAGACCTACAACAACACGTCTTCACCAAGTTGCGATTCTGCACCTCCTCAAGGGAAACCAGCCTTCGGAAACTCCTGTAAAAATATAGGAATGATCCAACGGTTATATCGAAAGATATGGCTCCTTTGAGACATTGCTCTTGTCTAGACCCACTAAAACACCTCTTCACCGAGTTGCAATTCTCCACCTCTTCAAGGGGAAACAGCCTCTGCAAACTCCTGTAAAAATATAGGCGCGATACAACGGTCAGATCAACACATATGGCTCTTCTGAGACATTACACGTATCTAGACCTACAAAAACACCTATTCATCGAGTTACGATTCTCCATCTCCTCGAGGGGAAACAGCCTCCGGAAACTCCTGTAATAATCTGGGAATGATCTAACGGTCATATCAAAAGATATGGCTCCTTTGAGACATTACTCTTGTCTAGACCCACTAAAACACCTCTTCACCGAGTTGTGATTCTCCACCTCTTCAAGGGGAAACAGCCTCCGGAAACTCCTGTAAAAATATAGGCGCGATACAATAGTCAGATCAAAAGATTCGGCTCTTTTAAGACATTACCCTTGTCTAGACCTACAACCACACCTCTTAACCAAATTGCGATTCTTCACCTCCTCAAGGAAAAATAGCCTCCGGAAACTCGTGTAAAAATCTGGGCGCAATCCTACAGTCAGATCAAAAGATTCGGCTCTTTTAAGACATTACTCTTGTCTGGACCTACAACAACATGTCTTCACCGAGTTGCGATTCTGCACCTTCTCAAGGAAAACAGCCACCGTAAACTCCAATAAAAAGTTAGGCGCAATCCAACAGTCAGATCAAAAGATTCAGCTATTTTAAGACATTACTCTTGTCTAGACCTACAACAACACATCTTCACCGAGTTGCGATTGTACACCTCCTCAAGGTAAAATAGCCACCGAAAGCTCTAGTAAAAATATGGGCGCAATCCAACAGTCATATCAAAAGATTTGACTCTTTTGCGACATTACTCTTGTCTAGACCTACAACAACACCTCTTCAACGAGTTCCGATTCTGCACCTCGTTAAGGGGAAACAACATCCAGAAACTCCTGTAAAAAGGAATGCGTTGTCAAAAGGTCAGATCAAAACATATGGCTCTTTAGAGACATTACACTTGTCTAGACCTACAAAACATCTCTTGACTGAGTTGCGATTCTCCATCTCCTTAAGGGAAACAGCCTCCGTAAACTCCTGTAAAAATATAGGCGAGGTCCAACGGTCAGATGAAAAGATTAGGCTCTTTTAAGAAATTACTCTTCTTTAGACTAACAACAACACCTCTTCACCGAATTGCGATTCTTCACCTCCTCAAGGGAAAACAGCCTCTGGAAACTCCTGTAAAAATCTAGGAATGATCCAACAGTCATATCAAAAGATATGGCTCCTTTGAGACATTACTCTTGTCTAGACCCACTAAAACACCTCTTCACTGAGTTGCGATTCTCGACCTCCTCAAGGGGAAATAGCCTCTGGAAACTCCTTCAAAAATATAGGCGCGATACAACGAACAGATCAAAACATATGGCTCTTTTGAGACATTACACTTGTCTAGACCTACAAAAACACCTCTTCACCGAGTTACGATTCTCCATCTCCTCAAGGGGAAACAGCATCTCGAAACTCCTATAAAACTTTAGGCGAGATCCAACAGTCAGATCAAAACAATCGGGTCTTTTAAGACATTACTCTTGTCTAGACCTACAACAACACGTCTTCACCGAGTTGCGATTCTGCACCTCCTCAAGGGAAAACAGCCTTCAGAAACTCCTGTAAAAATCTTGGAATGATCCAATGGTCATATCAAAAGATATGGCTCCTTTGAGACATTACTCTTGTCTAGACCAACTAAAACACCTCTTCACCGAGTTGCGATTCTCCACCTCTTCAAGGGGAAACAGCCTCCGGAAACTCCTGTAAAAATATAGGCGCGATACAACGGTCAGATCAAAAGATTCGGCTCTTTTAAGACATTACCCTTGTCTGGACCTACAACCACACCTCTTCACCCAATTGCGATTCTTCACCTCCTCAAGGAAAAACAGCCTCCGGAAACTCGTGTAAAAATCTGGGCGCAATCCTACAGTCATATCAAAAGATTCTGCTATTTTAAGACATTACTCTTGTCTGGACCTACAACAACACGTCTTCACCGAGTTGCGATTCTGCACCTTCTCAAGGGAAAACAACCACCGTAAATTCCAGTAAAATATTGGGCTCAATCCAACAGTCAGATCAAAAGATTCGGCTCTTTTAAGACATTACTCTTGTCTCGACCTACAACAACACCTCTTCACCGAATTGCGATTCTTCACCTCCTTAAGGGAGAACTGTAAACACCCAAACGAAAATATATATCTATGTCTATATATATATATATATTTAAAGAGAAAGAGAGAGAGAAAGATGGTGGTGAATGCAGATTTCGCTGCCGATGCAGAAATCGGCAGCGACGCAGTTTTCGCTGCCGATTCTGGATTGGGCAGCGACGCAGATTTCGCTGCCGATGCAGAAATCGGCAGCGACGCAGTTTTCGCTGCCGATGCAGAAATCGGCAGCGACGCAGTTTTCGCTGCCGATTCTGGATTGGGCAGCGACGCAGTTTTCGCTGCCGATGCAGCAATCGGCAGCGACGCAGATTTCGCTGCCGATGCAGAAATCGGCAGCGACGCAGTTTTCGGCTGCCGATTTCTCAATCAACAGTGACGCACAGCTGGGAGGGAGGGGTAAAAACTGGTTTTAGATAAACCAAACAAGGATAAGGACACACCTAAACCAACCCCCAAACAACCCAATTCATTTGATGGGTAGTATAAATACAAAGAGGGGAGAGAGAATGACTCATCTTCTTCCCAAACCAGCAGCTGCATGTCATTCTTCCCTTCCCCTTTCACATCAAAAACGTGAATCAAACTAGTAGAGTGTCTTGTGAGCTTGTGAGGGAGAGATGAGACCTTGAGAGAGGAGTGGGCAGCTGCATAGAGGAGAGGAAAAAGAGAGCTGGAAAACGTGAGAGGAAGAAGAAGGAAGAGAACCAGCAGCTGAAGAGAAAAGAATAGTGTCAAACCTTCCTCAAACTTAGTTAAATTCAGAAGGTATGAGTCATGGAACTCCCTTTCCTCTCCCCCTTAAAATCAAAAACGAAAATGAAGAAGAAAAACCCTAAGAAAAATTGATCTAAGACCTAAGCCAACTATGGGGGAAACTGAAATTAACTAGGAGAACTAGCAAACAGAAGTGAAATAAAGTCAATTTCAAAACATCTAACAATTATGGTAGAAGCTGGCTTTAACTATGGGGTAGGCCAGCATGCATGTGTGTGTGTGTTCTGCTGAAATTAAATGTGTTTCTGTTGTGATGTTGCTGCTGGAATTAATGTGTTCTGTTGTGATGATTGTTGCTGTAATGTGTTCTGCTGTGATGTTCTTGCTGGAATTTAATGTGTTCTGCTGTGATGTTATTGCTGGAATTTTGTTGAAGAACTATGTGCTGAAATTGATGGTTCCGAGTTGTGTATTGCGCAGCGAAATTCTGTTTCGCTGCCGCAACGGAACCTTCTGCAGCGAATTGATATTCGCTGCCGATTTGTGTGTTGCGCAGCGAAATTCTGTTTCGCTGCCGCAACGGAACCTGCTGCAGCGAATTGATATTCGCTGCCGATTTGTGTGTTGCGCAGCGAAATTCTGTTTCGCTGCCGCAACGGAACCTGCTGCAGCGAATTGATATTCGCTGCCGATTTGTGTGTTGCGCAGCGAAATTCTGTTTCGCTGCCGCAACGGAACCTGCTGCAGCGAATTGATATTCGCTGCCGATTTGTGTGTTGCGCAGCGAAATTCTGTTTCGCTGCCGCAACTGAACCTCCTGCAGCGAATTGATATTCGCTGCCGATTTGTGTGTTGCGCAGCGAAACTGTGGCGCCAACAGCGATGCAGTTTTCGTTGCCGAACTGGCTGCCGGCAGCGAAACAGTTGTCGCTGCCGAACTGGCAGCCCGCAGCGAACCAGTTCTCGCTGCCGAATTCCTACAATAAGCCTCCTAGGCGGGAATGACTTAAATGCTAGTAACAATTGCATGTTATGATGATGTAAAATAGGGAACACTTGAATGTGAACATATGAACTCTTGAAATAAGTGTGATGATGAATATGATTCAAAAATAAAATAAATACAAATGTGCTAATTTGTGACCATTGATGTCTTAGGTGGTGCGGTCGGGAGTGGACCATCATCAAGACAGGAACGACCCACAGGTGGAGCAGGTAGGTGACTTGCACCTTCCTTTTTCTTACGTTGAATCTTGAAATATTTTAACTTGAGTACTATCATATTGTTAGAACCGATATTAGATTGTTGAACGCTTGAATGTTGATTAAAGAATGATTAGCTTCGGCTAATGGCATCCGAAAGGATGGCCGGGACAAAAAGAGTGATTAGCTTCGGCTAATGGCATCCAAACGGATGGCCGGGACAAAGAATGATTAGCTTCGGCTAATGGCGTCCGAAGGGATGGCCGGGACAAAGAATGATTAGCTTCGGCTAATGGCATCCGAAAGGATGGCCGGGACAAAAGAGTGATTAGCTTCGGCTAATGGCGTCCGAATGGATGGCCGGGACAAAGAATGATTAGCTTCGGCTAATGGCATCCAAACGGATGGATGGCTGGGATAAAAGAGTGACTTCGCTGCCGAAGCAGAAATCGGCAGCGACGCAGATTTCGCTGCCGATTCTGGATCGGCAGCGACGCAGATTTCCGCTGCCGATTCTGGATCGGCAGCCACGCAGATTCTGCTGCCGATACAGAAATCGGCAGCGACGCAGATTCCGCTGCCGATTCTGGATCGGCAGCAACACAGTTTTCGCTGCCGATTCCTTGATCGGCAGCAATGCAGTTTCTGCTGCCGATTTTGGATCGGCAGCGACGCAGCTTTCGCCATGGAAGGCCGACACAAATGAATGACTAGTTTTGGCGAATGGCATCCAAAAACTTGTGTATCTATATGTACTACTAGTTGTTGTAGCAAATACATGAAGAAATTATAATTGTTAATGTTTTATTTAATTGCCAAACCGTTAGTTACCATTCTTATTATTATTAAATATTTGCATTCTCTTAAATGTTTGTACTGCTGCAGGGACTTCACACCAACGAGATGTCTAGGAAACCCGATACACGGGAACCTATTTTGCAAGGAATTATGTAGATATATCTTAAATCACAATGTATTTTGTATGGATCAATGTACTGAATGTATAACTTTTATTAGATCCTTTTTGTTTAAAATTGTGATGACTATTAGTAGGAGAAGACTGTAAACTCATGTCTATGTATATATTTTTAATACGAACTTCAAATCAAGCAACCTTAATATTACGTGTTTGTGTAAGATTCACTTTGAAATGAAATGTTGATTGTATGGATTGTATTTCGATGATGTGAGGATTTAGATTCATTGATTGCCGGCACCATGTGGATTGAATGCATAAAAAAAAAAAAATTATTGTGTTTTGGGCTTGGAAAGCCGGGTTGTTACAAGAACAACCTCCGAAAACTCCTGTAAAAATCTGGGTGCCGGCCAACGATCAGATCAAAAGATATGGCCCTTTTGCGACATTATTCTTGTCTAGACCTACAACAACACCTCTTCAACGAGATACAATTCTGCACCTTGTCAAGGGGAAACAACCTCCAGAAACTCCTGTAAAAATATAAGCGTCGTCAAAAGGTCAGATCAAAACATATGGCTCTTTAGAGACATTACACTTGTCTAGACCTACAAAAACACCTCTTGACTGAGTTGCCATTCTCCATCTCCTCAAGGAAAAACAGCCTTCGTAAACTCTTGTAAAAATATAGGCGAGGTCCAACGGTCAGATGAAAAGATTAGGCTCTTTTAAGACATTACTCTTCTTTAGACTGACAACAACACCTCTTTACCGAATTGCGATTCTTCACCTCCTTAAGGGAAAACAGCCTCTGGAAACTCCTGTAAAAATCTGGGAATGATCCAACAGTCATATCAAAAGATATGGCTCCTTTGAGACATTACTCTTTTCTAGACCCACTAAAACACCTCTTCACCGAGTTGCGATTCTCGACCTCTTCAAGGGGAAACAGCCTCCGGAAACTCCTTTAAAAATATAGGCGCGATACAACGGTCAGATCAAAACATGTGGCTCTTTTGAGACATTACACTTATCTAGACCTACAAAAACACCTATTCATCGAGTTACGATTCTCCATCTCCTCAAGGGGAAACAGCCTCTGGAAACTCCTGTAAAAATTTAGGCAAGATCCAATGGTCAGATCAAAACATTCGGCTCTTTTAAGACATTACTCTTGTCTAGACCTAAAACAACACGTCTTCACCAAGTTGCGATTTAGCACCTCCTCAAGGTAAAACAGCCACCGAAAACTCCAGTAAAAATTTGGGCGAAATCCAATAGTCATATCAAAAGATTCAACTATTTTAAGACATTACTCTTGTCTAGACCTACAACAACACCAGTTCACCGAATTGCGATTCTTCACCTCCTCAAGGGAGAACAGCCTCCGGAAACTCCTGTAAAAATTTGGGCACCATCCAACTGTCAAATCAAAAGATATGGCCCTATTGTGACATTACTCTTGTCTAGACCTACAACAACACCTCTTCAACGAGTTGCAATTCTGCACCTCGTCAATGGGAAACAACATCCAGAAACTCCTGTAAAAATATAAGCGTCGTCAAAACATTAGATCAAAACATATGGCTCTTTAGAGACATTACACTTGTCAAGACCTACAAAAACACCTCTTGACTGAGTTGCGATTCACCATCTCCTCAAGGGAAAACAGCCTTCGTAAACCCCTATAAAAATCCTAGAATGATCCAACGGTCATATCAAATGATATGGCTCCTTTGAGACATTGCTCTTGTCTAGACCCACTAAAACACCTCTTCACTGAGTTGCGATTCTCCACCTCTTCAAGGGGAAACAACCTCTGCAAACTCCGGTAAAATATATAGGCATGATACAACGGTCAGATAAAAAGATTGGACTCTTTTAAGACATTACACTTCTCTAGACTAACAACACCTCTTCACCGAAATGCGATTCTTCACCTCCTCAAGGTAAAACAGCCTCCGGAAACTCCTGTAAAAATCTTGGAATGATCCAAGGGTCATATCAAAAGAGATGGCTCCTTTGAGACATTACTCTTGTCTTGACCCACTAAAACACCTCTTCACCGAGTTGCGATTCTCCACCTCTTCAAGGGGAAACAGCCTCCGTAAACTCCTGTAAAAATATAGGCACGATACAACGGTTAGATCAAAAGATTCGACTCTTTTAAGACATTACACTTCTCTAGTCTCACAACACCTCTTCACTGAAATGCGATTCTTCACCTCCTCAAGGTAAAACAGCCTCTGGAAGCTCCTGTAAAAATATTGGAATGATCTAACGATCATAACAAAAGATATGGCTCCTTTGAGACATTACTCTAGTCTAGACCCACTCAAACATCTCTTCACGGAGTTGCGATTCTCCACCACCTCAAGGGGAAACAGCCTCCGGAAACTCCTGTAAAAATATAGGTGCGATCCAACGGTCAGATCAAAACATATGGCTCTTTTGAGACATTACACTTGTCTAGAGCGAAAAAAACACCTCTTCACCGAGTTGTGATTCTCCATCTCCTCAAGGGAAACAACCTCCGGAAACTCCTGTCAAAATATAGGTGAGCTCCAATGGTCATATCAACACATTCGGCTCTTTTAAGACATTACTCTTCTCTAGACCTACAAAAACACATCTTCATCGAGTTCCGATTCACCATCTCCTCAAGGGGAAACAGCCTCCGAAAACTCCTGTAAAAATCTGGGCGCGATTCAACGGTAAGATCACAAGATTCAGCTCTTTTAAGACATTACTCTTGTCTAGACCTACAATAACACATCTTCACCGAGTTGCGATTCTTCACCTCCTCAAGGGAAAACAGCCTCCAGAAACTCCTGTAAAAATATAAGCGTGTTCCAACGGTCAAATCAAAAGATTCAGCTTTTTTAAGACATTACTCTTGTCTAAACCTACAACAACACCTATTTACTGAATTGCGATTCTTCATCTCCTCATGGGAAAAGAGCCTCCGAAAACTCCTGTAAAAATATAGGCGCGATACATTGGTCAGATCAAAACATATAGCTCTTTTGAGACATTACACTTGTCTAGACCTACATAAACACCTCTTCACCGAGTTGCGATTGTCCATCTCCTAAAGGGGAAATAGCCTCCGAAACTTCTGTAAAAATATAGGCGAGATCAAACAGTAAGATCAAAAGATTCGGCTATTTTAAGACATTACTCTTGTCTAGACCTACAACAACACCTCTTCACCGAATTGCGATTCTTCACCTCCTTAAGGGAGAACAACCTCCGAAAACTCCTGTAAAAATCTGGGTGCCGGCCAACGATCAGATCAAAAGATATGGCCCTTTTGCGACATTATTCTTGTCTAGACCTACAACAACACCTCTTCAACGAGATACAATTCTGCACCTCGTCAAGGGGAAACAACCTCCAGAAACTCCTGTAAAAATATAAGCGCCGTTAAAAGGTCAGATCAAAACATATGGCTCTTTAGAGACATTACACTTGTCTAGACCTACAAAAACACCTCTTGACTGAGTTGCCATTCTCCATCTCCTCAAGGAAAAACAGCCTTCGTAAACTCTTGTAAAAATATAGGCGAGGTCCAACGGTCAGATGAAAAGATTAGGCTCTTTTAAGACATTACTCTTCTTTAGACTGACAACAACACCTCTTTACCGAATTGCGATTCTTCACCTCCTCAAGGGAAAACAGCCTCTGGAAACTCCTGTAAAAATCTGGGAATGATCCAACAGTCATATCAAAAGATATGGCTCCTTTGAGACATTACTCTTTTCTAGACCCACTAAAACACCTCTTCACCGAGTTGCGATTCTCGACCTCCTCAAGGGGAAACAGCCTCCGGAAACTCCTTTAAAAATATAGGCGCGATACAACGGTCAGATCAAAACATGTGGCTCTTTTGAGACATTACACTTATCTAGACCTACAAAAACACCTATTCATCGAGTTACGATTCTCCATCTCCTCAAGGGGAAACAGCCTCTGGAAACTCCTGTAAAAATTTAGGCAAGATCCAATGGTCAGATCAAAACATTCAGCTCTTTTAAGACATTACTCTTGTCTAGACCTAAAACAACACGTCTTCACCAAGTTGCGATTTAGCACCTCCTCAAGGGAAAACAGCCTTCGGAAACTCCTGTAAAAATCTGGGAATGATCCAACGGTTATATCAAAAGATATGGCTCCTTTGAGAAATTACTCTTGTCTAGACCCACTAAAACACCTCTTCACCAAGTTGCGATTCTCCACCTCT
Source organism: Populus tomentosa (assembly GCA_018804465.1). Taxonomy (NCBI): domain Eukaryota; kingdom Viridiplantae; phylum Streptophyta; class Magnoliopsida; order Malpighiales; family Salicaceae; genus Populus; species Populus tomentosa. The sequence continues at coordinate 8,125,417 of CM031999.1, read as the reverse complement.
TCAAGGGGAAACAGCCTCCGAAAACTCATGTAAAAATATAGGCGCGATACAATGGTCAGATCAAAAGATTCGACTCTTTTAAGACATTACTCTTCTCTAGACTGAGAACAACACCTCTTCACCGAAATGCGATTCTTCACCTCCTCAAGGTAAAACAGCCTCCGGAAACTCCTGTAAAAATCTTGGAATGATCCAACAATCATATCAAAAGATATGGCTCCTTTGAGAAATTACTCTTGTCTAGACCCACTAAAACACCTCTTCACCGAGTTGCGATTCTCCACCTCTTCAAGGGGAAACAGCCTCCGAAAACTCATGTAAAAATATAGGCGCGATACAACGGTCAGATCAAAAGATTCGACTCTTTTAAGACATTACTCTTCTCTAGACTGAGAACAACACCTCTTCACCGAAATGCGATTCTTCACCTCCTCAAGGTAAAACAGCCTCCGGAAACTCCTGTAAAAATCTTGGAATGATCCAACAGTCATATCAAAAGATATGGCTCCTTTGAGACATTACTCTAGTCTAGACCACTCAAACACCTCTTCACGGAGTTGCGATTCTCCACCACCTCAAGGGGAAACAGTCTCCGGAAACTCCTGTAAAAATATAGGCGTGATCCAACGGTCAGATCAAAACATATGGCTTTTTTGAGACATTACACTTGTCTAGAGCGAAAAAAACACCTCTTCATCGAGTTGTGATTCTCCATCTCCTCAAGGGGAAATAGCCTCCGGAAACTCCTGTCAAAATATAGGCGAGCTCCAATGGTCATATCAACACATTCGGCTCTTTTAAGACATTACTCTTCTCTAGACCTACAAAAACACATCTTCATCGAGTTTCGATTCACCATCTCCTCAAGGGAAAATAGCCTCCGAAAACTCCTGTAAAAATCTGGGCGTGATTCAACGGTAAGATCAAAAGATTAAGCTCTTTTAAGACATTACTCTTGTCTAGACCTATAATAACACATCTTCACCGAGTTGCGATTCTTAACCTCCTCAAGGGAAAACAGCCTCCAGAAACTCCTGTAAAAATATAAGCGTGATCCAACGGTCAGATCAAAAGATTCAGCTTTTTGAAGACATTACTCTTGTCTAGACCTATAATAACACCTCTTTACCGAATTGCAATTCTTCATCTCCTCAAGGGAAAAGAGCCTCCGGAAACTCCTGTAAAAATATAGGCGCGATACATTGGTCAGATCAAAACATATAGCTCTTTTGAAACATTACACTTGTCTAGACCTACATAAACACCTCTTCACCGAGTTGTGATTCTCCATCTCCTGAAGGGGAAATAGCCTCCGGAAACTTCTGTAAAAATATGGGCGAGATCAAACGGTAAGATCAAAAGATTCAGCTATTTTAAGACATTACTCTTGTCTAGACCTACAACAACACCTCTTCAATGAATTGCGATTCTTCACCTCCTTAAGGGAGAACAGCCTCCGGAAACTCCTGTAAAAATCTGGGTGCCGGCCAACGGTCAGATTAAAAGATATGGCCCTTTTGCGACATTACTCTTGTCTAGACCTACAACAACACCTCTTCAACGAGTTACGATTCTGCACCTCGTCAAGGGGAAACAACATCCAGAAACTCCTGTAAAAATATAAGCGCCGTCAAAAGGTCAGATTAAAACATATGGCTCTTTAGAGACATTACACTTATCTAGACCTACAAAAACACCTCTTGACTAAGTTGCGATTCTCCATCTCTTCAAGGGAAAACAGCCTTCGTAAACTCCTGTAAAAATATAGGCGAGGTCCAACGGTCAGATGAAAAGATTAGGCTCTTTTAAGACATTACTCTTCTTTAGACTGACAACAACACCTCTTCACCGAATTGCGATTCTTCACCTCCTCAAGGGAAAACAGCCTCTGAAAACTTCTGTAAAAATCTGGGAATGATCCAACGGTCATATCAAAAGATATGGCTCCTTTGAGACATTACTCTTGTCTAGACCCACTAAAATACCTCTTCACCGAGTTGCGATTCTCGACCTCCTCAAGGGGAAACAGCCTCCGGAAACTCCTGTAAAAATATAGGCACGATCCAACGGTCAGATCAAAACATATGGCTCTTTTGAGACATTACATTTGTCTAGAGCGAAAAAAACACTTCTTCACCGAGTTGCGATTCTCCATCTCCTCAACGGGAAATAGCCTCCGGAAACTCCTGTCAAAATATAGGCGATCTACAACGGTCATATCAAAACATTCAGCTATTTTAAGACATTACTCTTGTCTAGACTTACAAAAACACCTCTTCACCGAGTTCTGATTCACCATCTCCTCAAGGGTAAACAGCCTCTGGAAACTCATGTAAAAATCTGGGCGCGATTCAACGGTAAGATCAAAAGATTCCGCTCTTTTAAGACATTACTCTTGTCTAGACCTACAATAACACCTCTTCATCGAGTTGCGATTCTTCACCTCCTCAAGGGAAAACAGCCTCCAGATACTCCTGTAAAAATCTGGGCACAATCCAACGGTCAGATCAAAAGATTCGGCTATTTTAAGACATTACTCTTGTCTAGACCTACAACAATACCTCTTTACCGACTTGCGATTCTTCACCTCCTCAAGGGAAAACAGCCTCCGGAAACTCTTGTAAAATCTGGGCGCAATCCAACAATCATATCAAAAGATTCAGCTCTTTTAAGACATTACTCTTTTCTAGACCTACAACATCTCCTCTTCACCGAATTGCGGTTCTTCACCTCCTCAAGGGAAAACAACCTCCGAAAACACCTGTAAAAATCTGGGCGCCGTCCAATGGTCAGATCAAAAGATATGGCCCTTTTACAACATTACTCTTGTGTAGACCCACAACAACACCTCTTCAACGAGTTGCGATTCTGCACCTCGTCAAGGGGAAACAACATCCAGAAACTCCTGTAAAAATATAAGGGTGATCCAAAGGTCAGATCAAAACATATGGGTCTTTAGAGACATTACAGTTGTCTAGACCTACAAAAACACCTCTTGACTGAGTTGCGATTCTCCATCTCCTCAAGGGGAAACAGCCTCCGTAAACTCTTGTAAAAATGTAGGCGCGATACAACGGTCAGATCAAAACATATAGCTATTTTGAGACATTACACTTGTCTAGACCTACATAAACACCTCTTCACCGAGTTGCGATTCTCGATCTCCTCAAGGGGAAACAGCCTCCAGAAACTTCTGTAAAAATATAGGCGAGATCCAACAGTTAGATTAAAAGATTTGGCTATTTTAAGACATTACTCTTGTCTAGACCTACAAAAACACCTCTTCACCGAGTTGCGATTCTTGATCTCCTCAAAGGGAAACAGCCTCCGGAAACTCCTGTAAATATCTGGGCGCGATTCAACGGTCATATCAAAAGATTCGGCTCTTTTAAGACATTACCCTTGACTAGACCTACAACAACACGTCTTCACCGAGTTGCGATTCTGCACCTCCTCAAGGTAAAACAGCCTCCGGAAACTCCTGTAAAACTTTTGCTGCCATCCAACACTCATATCAAAAGATATGGCTCTTTTGAGATATTACTCTTGTCTAGACCTATGATTGTGCATCAAAAGTATCATTAAGTCTTTTATTTTACATATGTTTTTATTGTTTTTATTTGGGTTTTTTATAATAAGTGATGTGCTTTTTGGTAATGAAGTTTCTTTTAATGTTTCGATAGGTTTTTGGAGCTTAAATGAATTATTTTAGAAAGTTCAACGTTGGAATTCGGAACAAAGAATTGAAGAGAAATTTAGTTGAAGATTGAAGCAAATCTTGGTTCAAATAAGTGCTCCAAATTTATCTCAAAAATCAATTCTATTCCAATTCTAGAAAAGAATATCATATGATCTATTTCAAGCCCAAACTGGCCTTATGTTGTGCGCAAACTTCAACCATCAAACACTCAAGGTTTCAATGTCAATCTTAGCCCAAATAATAGGTACATTTGTATACTTATTTGATGCCTAAACTCAGCCCCAAATCAGCCCAAGCACAATCCATGATCTTACATGTCCACACAACAAATAACATTTGATTTATTTTGGGCAATTCATTGATCTAAAGGGAAAGCACATGGATGGAAAGCTGGAGGGGACACTATGACATTATTTTGGGTCAAAAAGAAGAAAGAGACAGCTCATAAAGGAGGAAGAAAAACGTGCACCAAAGTGTTCTCCAAGCTGGCCTGATTTAATTTTCCAGAACACCTTTTGGTGTTTTGCCCATAACCTTTGACTCAGATATCCAAATGAGCTGTTCTTTAATGATCTGGAAAGCTAACAGAATTTATTATAAATATGTCTTTAATAGCCATCTCCAAAGGAGGCTACTAAGTGGGTCGAATTGCTGTCCAAAGTTAGAGTCAGATTTGTGTTAGAATTTTTACCGAAATTCTGTTGTGTTCTTTTTTGTAGATTTCGGTTCTTTAGTTTGTAAAACTTATTATTTCAGTTTGATTCAAGTTATTTCATGTTTATTAAAGTGTTCTTATATATAATCATGGTTGGCTAATCTCTTTCTTGGATCCAAATCAAGGATGATGGTGATTGAGGTGAGTTCTTTAAGATATGAATGAATCTTAATGTTTATCTTCTATTTTCTTCATGAATATTTTATTATTGCAAAGAAATTTTAGAAATCATTTAGGTAATGTTATAATCTTGAATTTTTATGCACAAACCTTAGTTTTGGTATAGAGATTGTTTGATTCAATGTCTTACTTAATATGAAAGTACTTGTTCATTCTTAAGCAGTAATCAATCTTCATCTTTTTAAACTTCATTGTAATATCTTCCGATCTAATATCACCATCGTTGATATTAGGTTTGAGTTATCTTATATATGTTGAAGAAATCACCAACACATCACCATTAAAATTGATTTGGACCAAGACTTATTTTTTCTTGTCATTTAAAATCTATTTACACTTTTTCATCTTTGAAAACAAATCCATCAATTATTTTCAACCAAGTTATTGCTAATTTAATTTCTCTTGAGTTTTTTGTTGTAACCTAGCTTAATTTCCAGATCTAGCTCTCTGTGGATATGACCTCGATCTTACCGAGTTAATTACTACATCGCACACTCGTACACTTGCGAGTTAAAACAAGCCTGTGAAACCCTGGAAATTTATAATTTAAATATGTAGATGTGTAAACCCTCATGTAAACGTAAGGCTGAAAGTGGTAATATTTCAATGAGTGATGAAAAACCAAGATTTGAAATAATAGATAAAGAATGATATATAATGAAAGAGATGACCTCTACAAAATGAATTTTGGTTTAGAATTCATAAGGACAGAGAAACTAGTAACGTGTTTTGATGGATAAAATAATGAGAAAAATAACAAATATTTTAGGAAATAAGTGAGGTAATAAAGAATGCATTATAATAAATGATAGTGCAATGAAAAAGGATAGGACTGAAGGTGCAAGCACTGATTAAAAATCAGTGACGTTATTTTGAAATGGTAATAAGCCGATAAATAAATAAAGGTGAAAATTCTAAAATGAATACATTTCAAAATAATAAAATGACCGTAAAAGTTTAGAAGGATAATTGATATGATTTTTGTTTGTGAAGATTGAACAAGAAAAAAATCTAGATTGTTTATGAAAAGTCATGAACTGAACAAGTTTATATTAGGAAGCAGAATTCTCAATCTAATGATAGGATCGAGATGAAATTTTGCATGAAGTCTATTAATATGTTTTCCTACCTTGGTTGAATATCTCATCCCAATCGGAGTTTGGTAAAGACTAACGATTTAAGCAGAAATAAACCAGATAGTTTACATGAAAAATAAAATAAAATACATAAAGTCATGAACGAGGGATAAAATTGTAATTATGAAAAAAGTGCCTATAAAACTGCAAAGGCCACCAGTTAAAAAAAAAAGAAAAAGAGAAAAGAAAAAAAAAAACAGAGAGAGAGAAAAACGGATAGAGAGAGAGAGCTGCAGATTTTGGAGTAAAACCAATAATACTCCGGTGATCATATCTCAGGATTCCACCGTTGGATCCATCTCAGTTTTGGATATGTTGTTCTTATGACATGTATCTACGAACTGACCGGAGGGATTGAAAGGAAATCACCCCATTTGACAGAAATCATCATCGGAACTTTCCTGAAAAACAAAAAGGAAATGCACCTGCAGGGCAGTTTGGTCGCCGCCGATTTCTCTCTCTTCCACCGTTGGATCAAGCTACGTTTTGGATATGTTGTTCTCAGGACACATATCTACGAACTGACCGGAGGGATTGAAAGGAAAACACCCCATTTGACAGAAATCATCATCGGAACTTTCCTGAAAAACAAAAAGGAAATGCACCTGCAGGGCAGTTTGGTCGCCGGCTGATTTCTCTCTCGTCCACCGTTGGATCAAGCTAAGGTTTGGATATGTTGTTGTTATTACACTTATCGACGACTGACCGAGGGATTGGAAGGAACACACTTCATTGGACAGGAAAGCCTCATCGGAACGTTCCTGAAAAACAAAAAGGAAATGCACCAGCAGGGCAGTTTGGTCGCCGGCCGATTGCTCTCTTTTAAAAAAACCGTTGGATCATGCTCAGTTTTGGATATGTGGTGCGCCTAGATGTGTAATGCATTCTGAACGGTGGAGATCGGAAACTCCTCCTCCGGCAAGGTTTCGTGCATGTTGAACAGTAGCTCGTCCAGTTTTAGGTAAGCTCGGTTTTATGCAGATCTAGGGAGATCTAACCGTTGGATCATTATGATGTTGAATATAGTATGCACAATTCTATGATATGTGGTCTGACCGTTGGGTTTAGAGCAATAATCAGAATTTGATGACTTATTGCCTTTTGAATCTATTACTAGTTTTGGCAAAATGTAGCAAGCTTGATTAAATACATGTTTTGATGAAATTAGAATTGTGTGGGTGTAGGTTTTATGGAAGATGTAATGGTAAAATATATTCTTGTTATAATATTATTACAAGATTAATTGTGTATTCTTTATATGAGGTGAAGTATGATTACTATGTAAGAATAGTAAGGAATATCGCTATATGAACATGTTGATTGAATACAAAGCTAACTTGTTGGTTGTGTGGATATAAATGGGGTGGAACCATGAAGAAATTAAAATGAAAGAAATATGGAACATAAAACATATTTAAAACTAGCCATAAGTATTTTTGGGAAATTGATTAGTTAATGAAGATTGTCATGGATTCCAACTAGTAGGGTGAAATTGTTGTTATGATAATGATCTAAGAATATTAATTGTTAAGGTTTGCCGCATATGTTTAATCGCACGAGGAGAGAGTGAAAGAAAATGAATAGTTCATCATTTTGTTGTATTAATAATAATATTAGGAGAAATCCCAAAAGGAATGAGTTTCCTTATTTTTGGTCTAATCTTTGCTATATTGTAAAGGTAGGGAAATTGTTTGAATGTTTTGCTTTAGAATTGGTTTGAATTTGTGATTTAATGATGCCAAATGACCTTGGATGATGTTGTTTTTGCAATAAAAATAAGTTGGAAGTTGAAAAGGATTCCCAAGAAATGAAAATCCTCGCTGCCCAAAATCTTAGCTATAAAGGAAGGGCTATTATGATTGTTGATTTTGAGCCTTAAAAAACAAAATAATTTGGAGTTGGTTTCTTCATAAAAGTTGTATCTCCATGTTTTAGCCTTTCATAGAGATACATCACACCCAAAACTGAGTTTTACAGCTTTAGTTAGGATTAAGACACTAGATAGTGTTCTGGGTTGGTTAAGCTAAATTGATTGGAATCAGACAATTTTAATCTTTGCTTGGAATTTGCTGTTGAGTGATGGTTTTGATAACAAAATAATAAGAATGAATATAAACATGAAAATGAGTAAGAGTATGAGATCTTAAAGAAAATTCCTTATGATTGGTTTGAGAATACTAGTTGAATGAGAATTAAATGAAGATGTGAGTGTTGGTTGTATTGTTGATAAAAAATTGAAATCCCTGGGTGATACAGGGAAAGCTGTGGGGATTGGACAATTGCATGGAATGGCAGCACGTGCACCTCTTCTAGGTAGGTGACTGGCACCTTTCTTTTTTTCATACGTTGAATATTGAAATACTTTAATATGATTATTACCGTATTGTTAGAACTGATATTAGATTGTCGAACGCTTAAATGTTGACTAAAGGTTGATTAGCTTCGGCTAATGGCATCCGAATGGATGGCCGGGATGAAGGATTGATTAGCTTCGGCTAATGGCATCCAGATGGATGACCAGGACAAATGAATGATTAGCTTCGGCTAACCAGGACGAACGATTGATTAGCTTCGGCTAATGGCATCCGAAAGGATGGCCGGGACGAACGATTGATTAGCTTCGGCTAATGGCATCCGAAAGGATGGCCGGGATGAACGATTGATTAGCTTGGCTAATGGCATCCGAAGTGAATGATCGGGGTGAGTGAATGATTAACCTCAACAAATAATGCCTTAAGAGGATAGCCGGGTTTAAGATTATGGTTGATTGCAAAATAAATAAAATAAAATTGGTGCATCTATATGTACTACTAGCTATTTATACCAAGTACATGACGATATTGTAAATGTTACTGCTTCATTTAACTGCCAGACCGTTAGTTACCATTATAGTATTCTTAAGTATTTGCATTCTCTTAAATGTTTTGTACTACTGCAGGGACATCACACCAACGAGATGTCTAGGAAAACCCGATACACGAGAACCTACTTTTGCAAGGAATCATGTAGATGCATTCTAAATCATAATGTATTTTGTATGAATCAATGTACTGAATGTATAACTGGAGGCTGGGTAATTCGTATGGAATTACTAGATGTACTGGTAACCAAGGAAGGTTAACCAATTATATGGGTAATTATATGAAATTACCAGAATTATTGGCAATTGAGATGAGTTAGCCAGATAGTTAAGTTTTGAAAAGATTATGTGAATTAATTGATTGAAGTTAGAAGTAGTAAATTCTATATGTTATGAGTAAAATAATTAATATATGACTAAGATTTTGAGTAAATTAATTAATGTGGTTATTGGGTAGACACAATGATTTGGAGATTGGAGGAGAATTGATAGATAATTAATTACCATCATTAACATCATAATGATGGTGGCTAAGGGCATAAATTGATACTTGGCACTGTAATGAGGGTGACCAAAGTTATGTGAAGGATGCTTAGTGACCGTGGTGTCGATAACTAAGATTGTGTGTAAATGATACTTGGCAACCGTGGTTACAATGCATATGAGGTTAATAAGAAAATGAAAGGGATTCGATATGAATGGGAGAATCAAATGGCATGGATTAGCTACCAGGTTTGGATTGCTAATGGTATCGAAGAGGTTTCATCGGTGCTGGTATATGTTAAATTGATTAGTTCACCCAATATTAGAAGACTAATGATATTAATGAGATTTATTAGTTTCAGCGATTACCTTCTAGCAACAGATTTAGAAAAGGAAAAAAAAATATTGATTAATTATTCTAAAAGAATGAGATAAGCTAATGATATCAAGATAGGAATATCTTGGTATCAAGTGAAAATTGATTTATAAGGAGATGGTGTTCGCAAACCGTTGAGTTGTGTTGAGATTTCTAAGATGGAATTATTCTTGGCAAATGAGATAGGATATTAGATGGTATTGGTAATAAATGGAAAATATATGTGTAAAAGAGGTTTTATGCCTAATTTTATATATAAAAAGAAATGCCGTAGAGATTATTGTCTGCCATTGTTATTGCTTGTTACTATATTTTATATTTATGTGTACATGTTAATTTCTATTATCAGGTCCACCAGGGTTGCGTCAAGGGTAATACTAGTTTAGTTATCTTTTGCTTTTGACCATGTAAATTAATTGTAAATTAAAAGACTTATCTCCTAAAACTTGAGATGTAATATAAATCCGTAAATTTGAATGTATGTCTTTAATCTAATGGTTGAAACTCTTAGTACCTTTTTGACCATGCATGTTTACAGTTGAAATTGAATCTTTTATTTGAATTGCATTATATGATGTTATTGAATAAGATGTGTTGTGTTGATGAGAATGAGTTGGGTTGAGGCCCAGGATGATTGGGTCGTAATTTTGAGTTCTTATAAGTGTAAAAAGGGTATATGTCGATAACTTGGGACCTACCGGTACAGGGGAGACTCTGCCAAAATTTTGGTGGAACCTGTATATATATATATATATAAAAAAAAAATTTACCTGAAATTTTTCCAATATATTGCGAAAAAGAAGGTAGAAAAATCCGGGCCGTTACAAAGCCGATCATAAAAAGCGGCCAAGCAATTTTACAACAACACCTCTTCACCGAGTTGCGATTCTCCACCTCATCAAGGGGACACTGCCTCCGGAAACTCTCGTAAAAATATAACCCCGATTCAACGGTCAGATTAAAAGATTCGGCTCTTGTAAGACATTACTCTTGTCTAGACCTACAACAACACCTCTTCACCGTGTTAGAATTCTTCACCTCCTCAAGGGAAAACAGCCTCAGGAAACTCCTGTAAAAATCTAGACTCGATTCAACGGACAGATCAAAAGATTCGGCTCTTTTAAGACATTACCCTTGTCTAGACCTACAACAACACGTCGTCACCGAGTTGCAATTATGCACCTCCTCAAGGGAAAACAGCCTCCGGAAACTCCTGTAAAAATTTTGGCGCAATCCAACACTCATATCAAAAGATATGGCTCTTTTGAGGTATTACTCTTGTCAAGACCTACAACAACACCTCTTCACTGAGTTGCGATTCTCCACCTCGTCAAGGGGAAACAGCCTCCGAAAACTCCAGTAAAAATATAAGCGCAATCCAATGGTCACATCAAAAGATTCGGTTCTTTTAAGACATTACTCTTGTCTAGAGCCACAACAACATGTTTTCACCGAGTTGCGATTCTGCACATCCTCAAGGGAAAACAGCCTCCGAAAACTCCTGTAAAAATTTGGGCGCGATCCAATAGTCATATCAAAAGATATGGCTCTTTTGAGACATTACTCTTGTCTAGACCTACAACAACACCTCTTCGCCGAGTTGCGATTCTCCACCTCGTCAAAGGGAAACAGCCTCCTAAAACTCCTGTGAAAATATAAGCGCGATCCAACTGTCAGATCAAATGATTCTACTCTTTTAAGACATTACTCTTCTCTAGACCTACAAGAACACATCTTAACCGAGTTGCGATTCTTCACCTCTTCAAGGGTAAACATCCTTCGGAAACTCATGTAAAAATCTAGGCCCTATCCAACGGTCAGATAAAAAGTTAAGGCTCTTTTGAGACATTACTCTTGACGTACAACAACACCTCTTCACTGAGTTGCGATTCTGCACCTCCTCAAGGGAAATTAGGCTCCGGAAACTCCTGTAAAAATCTGGGCGCGATCCAACGGTGAGATCAAAAGATTCGGCTCTTTTAAAACATTACTTTTGTCCAGACCTACAACAACAGGTCTTCACCGAGTTGCGATTCTGCAACTCCTCAAGGGAAAACAGCCTCCATAAACTACTGTAAAAATCTGGGCGCAATCCAACGGTCAGATCAAAAGATATGGCGCTTTTGGGACAATACTCTAATCTAGACCTACAACAACACCTCTTCAACGAGTTGCGATTCTTCACCTCGTCAAAGGGAAACAACACCCAGAAACTCCTTTAAAAATATAAGCGCGATCCAAAGGTCAGATCAAAACATATGGCTATTTTGAGACATTACACTTGTCTAGACCTACAAAAACACCTCTTGACTGAGTTGCGATTCTCCATCTGCTAAAGGGGAAACAGCCTCCGTAAACTCCTGTAAAAATATAGGCGAGGTCCGATGGTCAGATGAAAAGATTCGGCTGTTTTAAGACATTACTCTTGTCTAGACCTACAAGAAAACATCTTCTCTGAGTTGCGATTCTTTACCTCTCCAGGGGTAAACAACCTCCGGAAACTCATGTAAAAATCTAGGCACTATCTAACAGTCAGATAAAAAGATAAGGCTCTTTTGAGACATTACTCTTGTCTAGACGTACAACAACACCTCTTCACCAAGTTGCGATTCTGGACCTCCTCAATGGAAAATAGGCTTCGGAAACTCCTGTAAAAATCTGGGCGCGATCCAACGGTGAGATCAAAAGATTCTGCTCTTTTAAGACATTACTCTTGTCCAGACCTACAACAACACATCTTCACCGAGTTGCAATTCTGCACCTCCTTAAGGGAAAACAGCCTCTGTAAACTACTGTAAAAATCTGGGCGCAATCCAACGGTAAGATCAAAAGATAAGGCTTTTTTGCGACATTACTCTTGTCTAGACCTACAAAAAGACCTCTTCACCGAGTTGCGATTCTCTACCTCGTTAAGGCGAAACAACCTCCGGAAACTCTTGTAAAAATCTAGGCATGATCCAACAGTCATTCAACTCCTCAAGGGAAAACTCCTGAAACTCCTATAAAAATCTTGCAACGATCCAATGGTAAAATTAAAACATATGGCTCTTTTGAGATATTACTCTAGTCTAGACCTACAAAAACACCTCTTCACCGAGTTGCGATTCTGCACCTCCTCAAGGGAAACAACCTCCGACAACTCCTGTAAAAATTTGGGCGCAATGGAACTGTCAGATCAAAAGATTCGGCTCTTTTAAGACAATACTCTTGCCTAGACCTACAACAACACCTCTTCACTGAGTTATGATTCTCCACCTCTTCAAGGGGAGACAGCCTCTGCAAACTCCTGTAAAAATATAAGCATGATCCAACGTTCAGATCAAAAGATTTGGCTCTTTTAAGACATTACTCTTGTCTAGACCTACAAAAACACATGTTCTCCGAGTTGCGATTCTTCACATCCTCAAGGGAGAACAGCCTCCAGAAACTCCTGTAAAAATCTGGGCACGATCCAACGGTCAGATCAAAAGATATTCCACTTTTGAGACATTACTCTTGTCTAGACCTACAACAACACCTCTTCACCGAGTTGCGATTCTTCAACTCCTGAAGGGAAAATAGCCTACGAGAACTCCTGTAAAAATCTGAGCACGATCCAACGGTCAAATCAAAAGCTATGGCTCTTTTGAGACATTACTCTTTTCTAGACCTCCAACAACACCTCTTCATCGAGTTGCGAATCTCCACCTCGTCAAAGGGAAACAGCCTCCACAAACTCCTGTAAGAATATAAGCGCGATCCAACGGTCAGATCAAAAGATACGACACCTTGGATACATTACTTTTCTCTAGACCTACAACAACACCTCTTCACCGAGTTGCAATTCTTTATCTCCTCTAAGGAAAACAACCTCCGGAAACTCCTGTAAAAATCTGGGCACGATCAAACGGTCATATGAAAAGAGATGGCTCTATTGAGACATTACTGTAGTCTAGACCTATAAAAACACCTCTTCACCGAGTTGCGATTCTCTATCTCCTCAAGGAGAAAGAGCATCTAGTAAATCATGTAAAAATCTCGGGGTGATTCCACGGTCAAATCAAAATATTAGACTCTTTTAAGACATTACTCATGTCTAGACCTACAACAACACCTCTTCACCGAGTTGTGATTCTCCATCTCCTCAAGGGGAAACAGCCTCCATAAACTCTTGTAAAAGTATAAGCGTGATCCAACGGTCAGATCAAAAGATTCGTCTCTTTTAAGACATTACCCTTGTCTATACCTATAAAAACACCTGTTCACCGAGTTGCGATTCTCCACCTCCTCAAGGGGAAACAGGCTACGGAAAGTCCTGTAAATATCTGGGTGCTATTTAACGGTCAGACCAAAAGATTCGACTCTTTTAAGACATTACTCTTGTCTGGACCTAGAACAACACCTCTTCACCGAGTTGCGATTCTTCTCATCATCAATGGTAAACAGCCTCCGGAAACTACTGTAAAAATCTGGGCACGATCCAACGATCAAATCAAATGATATGGCTCTTTTGAGACAATTCTCTTGTCTATACCTACAACAACACCTCTTCACCGAGTTGCAATTCTCCACCTCTTCAAGGTGAAACATCCTCTGGAAACTCCCTTAAAAATATAAGCGCGATCCAATGGTCAGATCAAAAGTTTCGGCTCTTTAAAGACATTACTCTTGTCTAGACCTACAACAACACATCTTCACTGAGTTGCGACTACCCACCTCGTCAAGGGGAAACGGCCTCCGTAAAACTCCTGTAAGAATATAAGTGTGATCCAAAGGTCAAATCAAAAGATACGACACCTTTGAGACATTACTATTCTCTAGACCTACAACAACTCCTCTTCACCGAGTTGCGATTCTCCACCTCTTCAAGGGGAAACAGCCTCTGGAAACTCCTGCAAAAATATAAGCACGATACAACAATCACATCAAAAGATTTAGTTCTTTTAAGACATTACTCTTGTCTAGACCTACAAAAACACCTCTTCATCGAGTTGCGATTCTCCACCTCGTCAAGGGGAAACAGCCTCCGGAAACACCTGCAAAAATATAAGCGTGATCCAACGGTCAGATCGAAAGATTCGGTTCTTTTAAGACATTACTCTTGTCTAGACCTACAAAAACACCTGTTCATCGAGTTGCGATTTCCACCTCCTCAAGGGGAAACACCCTCTGGAATGTCCTGTAAATATCTGGGTGCGATTCAACGGTCAGATCAAAAGATTTCTCCTCTTTGTAGACATTACTCTTGTCTAGACCTACAAAAACACCTCTTCACCGAGTTGCGATTCTCCACCTCCTCAAGGGGAAACAGCCTCCAGAAACACATGCAAAAATATAAGCGTCATCCAACGGTCAGATCAAAAGATTCGGCTCTTTTAAGGCATTACTCTTGTCTAGACCTACAAAAACACCTGTTCACCGAGTTGCGATTCTCCACCTCCTCAAGGGGAAACAACCTCCAGAAAGTCTTGGAAATATCTGGGCGCTATTCAACGATCAAATCAAAAGATTCGGCTCTTTTAAGACATTACTCTTGTCAAGACCTACAACTACACCTCTTCATCGAGTTGCGCCTCCACCTCGTCAAGGGGCAACAACCTCCGGAAACACCTGTAAAAATATAAGCGGGATCCAATGGTCAGATCCAAAGATTCGGCTCTTTTAAGACATTACTCTTGTCTAGACCTACAAAAACACCTGTTCACCGAGTTGCGATTCTCCACCTCCTCAAGGGGAAACAGCCTCCAGAAAGTCTTGGAAATATCTGGGCGCTATTCAATGATCAAATCAAAAGATTCAGCTCTTTTAAGACATTACTCTTGTCAAGACCTACAACTACACCTCTTCATCGAGTTGCGCCTCCACCTCGTCAAGGGGCAACAACCTCCGGAAACACCTGTAAAAATATAAGCGGGATCCAATGGTCAGATCCAAAGATTCGGCTCTTTTAAGACATTACTCTTGTCTAGACCTACAACAACACCTCTTCACCGAGTTCTGATTCTCCACCTCCTCAAGGGGAAACAGCCTCTGGAAACACCTGTAAAAATATAAGCGTGATCCAACAGTCAAATCAAAAGATTCGGCTCTTTTAAGACATTACTCTTATCTATACCTATAAAAATACTTGTTCACCGGGTTGCGATTCTCCACCTCCTCAAGGGGAAACAGCCTCCGGAAACTCCTGTAAAAATCTGGGCATGATCCAACGAACAGATCAAATGATATGGCTCTTTTGAAATATTACTCTTGTCCAGACCTGCAACAACACCTCTTCACCGAGTTGCGAGTCTCCACCTCTTCAAGGTGAAACAGCTTCCAGAAACACCTGTAAAAATATAAGCGCGATCCAACGGTCAGATCAAAAGATTCGGCTCTTTTAAGACATTACTCTTGTCTATACCTACAAAAACAACTGTTCAACGAGTTGCGATTCTCCACCTCCTCTAGGGGAAACATCCTCCGGAATTCCTATAAATATTTGGGTGCTATTCAACGGTCAGATCAAAAGTTTCGGGCTCTTTTAAGATATTACTCTTGCCTAAACCTACAACAACACATCTTCACCGAGTTGCGATTCTACACCTCCTCAAGGGGAAACAGCCTCCGGAAACACTTGTTAAAATATAAGCGTGATCCAACGGTCAGATCAAAAGATTCGGTTCTTTTAAGACATTACTCTTGTCTATACCTACAAAAACACCTGTTCACGGAGTTGCGATTCTCCACCTCCTCTAGGGGAAACAGCCTCCGGAAAGTCCTGTAAATATCTGGGTGCTATTCAACGGTCAGATCAAAAGTTTTGGCTCTTTTAAGACATTACTCTTGTCTTGACCTATAACAACACATCTTTACCGAGTTGCGATTCTTATCATCCTCAAGGGGAAACAGCCTCCGGAAACACTTGTTAAAATATAAGCGTGATCCAACGGTCAGATCAAAAGATTAGGCTCTTTTAAGACATTACTCTTGTCTATACCTACAAAAACACCTCTTCACCGAGTTGGGATTCTCCACCTCCTCTAGGGGAAACAGCCTCCGGAAAGTCCTGTAAATATCTTGGTGCTATTAAACAGTCAGATCAAAAGTTTCGGCTCTTTTAAGACATTACTCTTGTCTAGACCTACAACAACACATCTTCATCGAGTTGCGACTCTCCACCTTGTCAAGGGGAAACACCTCTAAAAATATAAACGGGATCCAACGGTCAGATCAAAAGATTCAGGTCTTTTAAGGCATTACACTTGTCTAGACCTACAAAAACACCTGTTCACGGAGTTGCGATTCTCCACCTCCTCAAGGGGAAACAGCCTCCGGAAACACCTGTAAAAATATAAGGGTGATCCAACAGTCATATCAAAAGATTCGGCTCTTTTAAAACATTACTCTTGTCTATACCTACAAAAACTCCTGTTCACCGAGTTGCGATTCTCCACCTCCTCTAGGGAAACAGCCTCCGGAAATTCCTGTAAATATTTGGGTGCTATTCAACGGTCAGATCAAAAGTTTCGGCTCTTTTAAGACATTACTCTTGTCTAGACCTACAACAACACATCTTCATCGAGTTGCGACTCTCCACCTTGTCAAGGGGACACAGCCTCCAGAAACACCTCTAAAAATATAAACGGGATCCAACGATCAGATCAAAAGATTCAGGTCTATTAAGGCATTACACTTGTCTAGACCTGCAAAAACACATGTTCACGGAGTTGCGGTTCTCCACCTCCTCAAGGGGAAACAGCCTCCGGAAACACTTGTAAAAATATAAGGGTGATCCAACAGTCAGATCAAAAGATTCGGCTCTTTTAAGACATTACTCTTGTCTATACCTACAAAAACTCATGTTCACCGAGTTGCGATTCTCCACCTCCTCTAGGGAAACAGCCTCCGGAAATTCCTGCAAATATTTGAGTGCTATTCAACGGTTAGATCAAAAGTTTCGGCTCTGTTAAGACATTACTCTTGTCTAGACCTACAACAACACATCTTCACCGAGTTGCGATTCTCCACCTCCTCAAGGGGAAACAGCCTCCGGAAACACTTGTGAAAATATAAGCGTGATCCAACGGTCAGATCAAAAGATTCGGTTCTTTTAAGACATTACTCTTGTCTATACCTACAAAAACTCCTGTTCCCCGAGTTGCGATTCTCCACCTCCTCTAGGGAAACAGCCTCCGGAAATTCCTGTAAATATTTGGGTGCTATTCAACGGTCAGATCAAAAGTTTCGGCTCTTTTAAGACATTACTCTTGTCTAGACCTACAACAACACATCTTCACCGAGTTGCGATTCTGCACCTCCTCAAGGGGAAACAGCCTCCAGAAACACTTGTAAAAATATAAGCATGATCCAACGGTCAGATCAAAAGATTCCGTTCTTTTAAGACATTACTCTTGTCTATACCTACAAAAACACCTGTTCACGGAGTTCCGATTCTCCACCTCCTCTAGGGGAAGCAGCCTCCGGAAAGTCCTGTAAATATCTGGGTGCTATTCAACGGTCAGATCAAAAGTTTTGGCTCTTTTAAGACATTACTCTTGTCTAGACCTACAACAACACATCTTCATCGAGTTGCGACTCTCCACCTTGTCAAGGGGACACAGCCTCCAGAAACACCTCTAAAAATATAAACGGGATCCAATGGTCAGATCAAAAGATTCTGGTCTTTTAAGGCATTACTCTTGTCTAGACCTACAAAAACATTTGTTCACGGAGTTGTGATTCTCCACCTCCTCAAGGGGAAACAGCCTCCGGAAACACCTGTAAAAATATAAGGGTGATCCAACAGTCAGATCAAAAGATTGGGCTCTTTTAAGACATTACTCTTGTCTAGACCTACAACAACACATCTTCATCGAGTTGCGACTCTCCACCTTGTCAAGGGGAAACAGCCTCCGGAAACACCTCTAAAAATATAAACGGGATCCAATGGTCAGATCAAAAGATTCTGGTCTTTTAAGGCATTACTCTTGTCTAGACCTACAAAAACATTTGTTCACGGAGTTGCGATTCTCCACCACCTCAACGGGAAATAGCCACCGGAAACACCTGTAAAAATATAACGGTGATCCAACAGTCAGATCAAAAGATTCGGCTCTTTTAAGACATTACTCTTGTCTATACCTACAAAAACACCTCTTCACCGAGTTGGGATTCTCTACCTCCTCTAGGGGAAACAGCCTCCGGAAAGTCCTGTAAATATCTTGGTGCTATTAAACAGTCAGATCAAAAGTTTCGGCTTTTTTAAGACATTACTCTTGTCTAGACCTACAACAACACATCTTCATCGAGTTGCGACTCTCCACCTTGTCAAGGGGAAACAGCCTCCGGAAACACCTCTAAAAATATAAACGGGATCCAACGATCAGATCAAAAGATTCAGGTCTTTTAAGGCATTACACTTGTCTAGACCTACAAAAACACCTGTTCACGGAGTTGCGATTCTCCACCTCCTCAAGGGGAAACAGCCTCCGGAAACACCTGTAAAAATATAAGCGTGATCCAACAGTTAGATCAAAAGATTCGGCTGTTTTAAGACATTACTCTTGTCTATACCTACAAAAACTCCTGTTCACCGAGTTGCGATTCTCCACCCCCCCTAGGGAAACAGCCTCCGAAAATTCCTGCAAATATTTGGGTGCCATTCAACGGTTAGATCAAAAGTTTCGGCTCTTTTAAGACATTACTCTTGTCTAGACCTACAACAACACATCTTCACCGAGTTGCGATTCTGCACCTCCTCAAGGGGAAACAGCCTCCGGAAACACTTGTAAAAATATAAGCGTGATCCAACGGTCAGATCAAAAGATTCGGTTCTTTTAAGACATTACTCTTGTCTATACCTACAAAAACACCTGTTCACGGAGTTGCGATTCTACACCTCCTCAAGGGGAAACAGCCTCCGGAAACACCTGTAAAAATATAAGGGTGATCCAACAGTCAGATCAAAAGATTCGGCTCTTTTAAGACATTACTCTTGTCTATACCTACAAAAACACCTGTTCACGGAGTTGCGATTCTCCACCTCCTCTAGGGGAAGCAGCCTCCGGAAAGTCCTGTAAATATCTGGGTGCTATTCAACGGTCAGATCAAAAGTTTTGGCTCTTTTAAGACATTACTCTTGTCTAGACCTACAACAACACATCTTCATCGAGTTGCGACTCTCCACCTTGTCAATGGGAAACAGCCTCCGGAAATACCTCTAAAAATATAAACGGGATCCAACGATCAGATTAAAAGATTCGGGTCTATTAAGGCATTACACTTGTCTAGACCTACAAAAACACCAGTTCACGGAGTTGCGATTCTACACCTCCTCAAGGGGAAACAGCCTCCGGAAACACCTGTAAAAATATAAGGGTGATCCAACAGTCAGATCAAAAGATTCGGCTCCTTTAAGACATTACTCTTGTCTATACCTACAAAAACACATGTTCACGGAGTTACGATTCCCCACCTCCTCTAGGGGAAACAGCCTCCGGAAACACTTGTAAAAATATAAGCGTGATCCAACGGTCAGATGAAAAGATTCGGCTCTTTTAAGACATTACTCTTGTCTATACCTACAAAAACACCTCTTCACCGAGTTGGGATTCTCCACCTCCTCTAGGGGAAACAGCCTCCGGAAAGTCCTGTAAATATCTTGGTGCTATTAAACAGTCAGATCAAAAGTTTCGGCTCTTTTAAGACATTACTCTTGTCTAGACCTACAACAACACATCTTCATCGAGTTGCGACTCTCCACCTTGTCAAGGGGAAACAGCCTCCGGAAACACCTCTAAAAATATAAACGGGATCCAACGATCAGATCAAAAGATTCAGGTCTTTTAAGGCATTACACTTGTCTAGACCTCCAAAAACACCTGTTCACGGAGTTGCGATTCTCCACCTCCTCAAGGGGAAACAGCCTCCGGAAACACCTGTAAAAATATAAGCGTGATCCAACAGTCAGATCAAAAGATTCGGCTCTTTAAAGACATTACTCTTGTCTATACCTACAAAAACTCCTGTTCCCCGAGTTGCGATTCTCCACCTCCTCTAGGGAAACAGCCTCCGAAAATTCCTGCAAATATTTGGGTGCCATTCAACGGTTAGATCAAAAGTTTCGGCTCTTTTAAGACATTACTCTTGTCTAGACCTACAACAACACATCTTCACCGAGTTGCGATTCTGCACCTCCTCAAGGGGAAACAGCCTCCGGAAACACTTGTAAAAATATAAGCGTGATCCAACGGTCAGATCAAAAGATTCGGTTCTTTTAAGACATTACTCTTGTCTATACCTACAAAAACACCTGTTCACGGAGTTGCGATTCTCCACTTCCTCTAGGGGAAACAGCCTCCGGAAAGTCCTGTAAATATCTGGGTGCTATTCAACGGTCAGATCAAAAGTTTTAGCTCTTTTAAGACATTACTCTTGTCTAGACCTATAACAACACATCTTTACCGAGTTGCGATTCTCCACATCCTCAAGGGGAAACAGCCTCCGGAAACACTTGTAAAAATATAAGCGTGATCCAACGGTCAGATCAAAAGATTCGGCTCTTTTAAGACATTACTCTTGTCTATACCTAAAAAAACCCCTGTTCACCGAGTTGCGATTCTCCACCACCTCTAGGGGAAACAGCCTCTGGAAATTCCTGTAAATATTTGGGTGCTATTCAACGGTCAGATCAAAAGTTTCGGCCCTTTTAAGACATTACTCTTGTCTAGACCTACAACAACACATCTTCACCGAGTTGCGATTCTCCACCTCCTCAAGGGGAAACAGCCTCCGGAAACACCTGTAAAAATATAAGCGTGATCCAACGGTCAGATCAAAAGATTCGGTTCTTTTAAGACATTACTCTTGTCTATACCTACAAAAACACCTGTTCACGGAGTTGCGATTCTACACCTCCTCAAGGGGAAACAGCCTCCGGAAACACCTGTAAAAATATAAGGGTGATCCAACAGTCAGATCAAAAGATTCGGCTCTTTTAAGACATTACTCTTGTCTATACCTACAAAAACTCCTGTTCACCGAGTTGCGATTCTCCACCCCCCCTAGGGAAACAGCGTCCGAAAATTCCTGCAAATATTTGGGTGCCATTCAACGGTTAGATCAAAAGTTTCGGCTCTTTTAAGACATTACTCTTGTCTAGACCTACAACAACACATCTTCATCGAGTTGCGATTCTACACATCCTCAAGGGGAAACAGCCTCCGGAAACACTTGTAAAAATATAAGGGTGATCCAACAGTCAGATCAAAAGATTGGGCTCTTTTAAGACATTACTCTTGTCTATACCTACAAAAACACATGTTCACGGAGTTCCGATTCCCCACCTCCTCTAGGGGAAACAGCCTCCGGAAAGTCCTGTAAATATCTGGGTGCTATTCAACGGTCAGATCAAAAGTTTTGGCTCTTTTAAGACATTACTCTTGTCTAGACCTATAACAACACATCTTTACCGAGTTGCGATTCTTAACATCCTCAAGAGGAAACAGCCTCCGGAAACACTTGTAAAAATATAAGCGTGATCCAACGGTCAGATGAAAAGATTCGGCTCTTTTAAGACATTACTCTTGTCTATACCTACAAAAACACCTCTTCACCGAGTTGGGATTCTCCACCTCCTCTAGGGGAAACAGCCTCCGGAAAGTCCTGTAAATATCTTGGTGCTATTAAACAGTCAGATCAAAAGTTTCGGCTCTTTTAAGACATTACTCTTGTCTAGACCTACAACAACACATCTTCATCGAGTTGCGACTCTCCACCTTGTCAAGGGGAAACAGCCTCCGGAAACACCTCTAAAAATATAAATGGGATCCAACGATCAGATCAAAAGATTCAGGTCTTTTAAGGCATTACACTTGTCTAGACCTCCAAAAACACCTGTTCACGGAGTTGCGATTCTCCACCTCCTCAAGGGGAAACAGCCTCCGGAAACACCTGTAAAAATATAAGCGTGATCCAACAGTCAGATCAAAAGATTCGGCTCTTTAAAGACATTACTCTTGTCTATACCTACAAAAACACCTGTTCACGGAGTTGCGATTCTCCACCTCCTCTAGGGGAAACAGCCTCCGGAAAGTCCTGTAAATATCTGGGTGCTATTCAACGGTCAGATCAAAAGTTTCGGCTCTTTTAAGACATTACTCTTGTCTAGACCTATAACAACACATCTTTACCGAGTTGCGATTCTACACCTCCTCAAGGGAAACAGCCTCCGGAAACACCTGTAAAAATATAAGCGTGATCCAACGGTCAGATCAAAAGATTCGGTTCTTTCAAGACATTACTATTGTCTAGACCTACAACAACACATCTTCACCGAGTTGCGATTCTACACCTCCTCAAGGGGAAACAGCCTCCGGAAACACCTGTAAAAATATAAGCGTGATCCAACGGTCAGATCAAAAGATTCGGTTCTTTTAAGACATTACTCTTGTCTATACCTACAAAAACACCTGTTCACGGAGTTGCGATTCTCCACCTCCTCTAGGGGAAACAGCCTCCGGAAAGTCCTGTAAATATCTGGGTGCTATTCAACGGTCAGATCAAAAGTTTTAGCTCTTTTAAGACATTACTCTTGTCTAGACCTATAACAACACATCTTTACCGAGTTGCGATTCTCCACATCCTCAAGGGGAAACAGCCTCCGGAAACACTTGTAAAAATATAAGCGTGATCCAACGGTCAGATCAAAAGATTCGGCTCTTTTAAGACATTACTCTTGTCTATACCTACAACAACACCTCTTCATCGAGTTGCGACTCTCCACCTTGTCAAGGGGAAACAGCCTCCGGAAACACCTCTAAAAATATAAATGGGATCCAACGATCAGATCAAAAGATTCAGGTCTTTTAAGGCATTACACTTGTCTAGACCTACAAAAACACCTGTTCACGGAGTTGCGATTCTACACCTCCTCAAGGGGAAACAGCCTCCGGAAACACCTGTAAAAATATAAGGGTGATCCAACAGTCAGATCAAAAGATTCGGCTGTTTTAAGACATTACTCTTGTCTATACCTACAAAAACACCTCTTCACCGAGTTGGGATTCTCCACCTCCTCTAGGGGAAATAGCCTCCGGAAAGTCCTGTAAATATCTTGGTGCTATTAAACAGTCAGATCAAAAGTTTCGGCACTTTTAAGACATTACTCTTGTCTAGACCTACAACAACACATCTTCATCGAGTTGCGACTCTCCACCTTGTCAAGGGGAAACAGCCTCCGGAAACACCTCTAAAAATATAAATGGGATCCAACGATCAGATCAAAAGATTCAGGTCTTTTAAGGCATTACACTTGTCTAGACCTACAAAAACACCTGTTCACGGAGTTGCGATTCTACACCTCCTCAAGGGGAAACAGCCTCCGGAAACACCTGTAAAAATATAAGGGTGATCCAACAGTCAGATCAAAAGATTCGGCTGTTTTAAGACATTACTCTTGTCTATACCTACAAAAACTCCTGTTCACCGAGTTGCGATTCTCCACCCCCCCTAGGGAAACAGCCTCCGAAAATTCCTGCAAATATTTGGGTGCCATTCAACGGTTAGATCAAAAGTTTCGGCTCTTTTAAGACATTACTCTTGTCTAGACCTACAACAACACATCTTCACCGAGTTGCGATTCTGCACCTCCTCAAGGGGAAACAGCCTCCGGAAACACTTGTAAAAATATAAGCGTGATCCAACGGTCAGATCAAAAGATTCGGTTCTTTTAAGACATTACTCTTGTCTATACCTACAAAAACACCTGTTCACGGAGTTGCGATTCTCCACCTCCTCTAGGGGAAACAGCCTCCGAAAAGTCCTGTAAATATCTGGGTGCTATTCAACGGTCAGATCAAAAGTTTTGGCTCTTTTAAGACATTACTCTTGTCTAGAACTATAACAACACATCTTTACCGAGTTGCGATTCTACACATTCTCAAGGGGAAACAGCCTCCGGAAACACTTGTAAAAATATAAGGGTGATCCAACAGTCAGATCAAAAGATTGGGCTCTTTTAAGACATTACTCTTGTCTATACCTACAAAAACACCTGTTCACGGAGTTGCGATTCTCCACCTCCTCTAGGGGAAACAGCCTCCGGAAAGTCCTGTAAATATCTGGGTGCTATTCAACGGTCAGATCAAAAGTTTTGGCTCTTTTAAGACATTACTCTTGTCTAGACCTAGAACAACACATCTTTACCGAGTTGCGATTCTACACATCCTCAAGGGGAAACAACCTCCGGAAACACTTGTAAAAATATAAGCGTGATCCAACGGTCAGATCAAAAGATTCGGCTCTTTTAAGACATTACTCTTGTCTATACCTAAAAAAACCCCTGTTCACCGAGTTGCGATTCTCCACCTCCTCTAGGGGAAACAGCCTCTGGAAATTCCTGTAAATATTTGGGTGCTATTCAACGGTCAGATCAAAAGTTTCAGCTCTTTTAAGACATTACTCTTGTCTAGACCTACAACAACACATCTTCATCGAGTTGCGACTCTCCACCTTGTCAAGGGGAAACAGCCTCCGGAAACACCTGTAAAAATACAAGCGGGATCCAACGATCAGATCAAAAGATTCCGGTCTTTTAAGGCATTACACTTGTCTAGACCTACAAAAACACCTGTTCACGGAGTTGCGATTCTCCACCTCCTCAAGGGCAAACAGCCTCCGGAAACACTTGTAAAAATATAAGGGTGATCCAACAGTCAGATCAAAAGTTTTAGCTCTTTTAAGACATTACTCTTGTCTAGACCTATAACAACACATCTTTACCGAGTTGCGATTCTCCACATTCTCAAGGGGAAACAGCCTCCGGAAACACTTGTAAAAATATAAGCGTGATCCAACGGTCAGATCAAAAGATTCGGCTCTTTGAAGACATTACTCTTGTCTATACCTAAAAAAACCCCTGTTCACCGAGTTGCGATTCTCCACCTCCTCTAGGGGAAACAGCCTCTGGAAATTCCTGTAAATATTTGGGTGCTATTCAACGGTCAGATCAAAAGTTTCGGCTCTTTTAAGACATTACTCTTGTCTAGACCTACAACAACACATCTTCACCGAGTTGCGATTCTCCACCTCCTCAAGGGGAAACAGCCTCCGGAAACACCTGTAAAAATATAAGCGTGATCCAACGGTCAGATCAAAAGATTCGGTTCTTTTAAGACATTACTCTTGTCTATACCTACAAAAACACCTGTTCACGGAGTTGCGATTCTCCACCTCCTCTAGGGGAAACAGCCTCCGGAAAGTCCTGTAAATATCTGGGTGCTATTCAACGGTCAGATCAAAAGTTTTAGCTCTTTTAAGACATTACTCTTGTCTAGACCTATAACAACACATCTTTACCGAGTTGCGATTCTCCACATTCTCAAGGGGAAACAGCCTCCGGAAACACTTGTAAAAATATAAGCGTGATCCAACGGTCAGATCAAAAGATTCGGCTCTTTGAAGACATTACTCTTGTCTATACCTAAAAAAACCCCTGTTCACCGAGTTGCGATTCTCCACCTCCTCTAGGGGAAACAGCCTCTGGAAATTCCTGTAAATATTTGGGTGCTATTCAACGGTCAGATCAAAAGTTTCGGCTCTTTTAAGACATTACTCTTGTCTAGACCTACAACAACACATCTTCACCGAGTTGCGATTCTCCACCTCCTCAAGGGGAAACAGCCTCCGGAAACACCTGTAAAAATATAAGCGTGATCCAACGGTCAGATCAAAAGATTCGGTTCTTTTAAGACATTACTCTTGTCTATACCTACAAAAACACCTGTTCACGGAGTTGCGATTCTCCACCTCCTCTAGGGGAAACAGCCTCCGGAAAGTCCTGTAAATATCTGGGTGCTATTCAACGGTCAGATCAAAAGTTTTGGCTCTTTTAAGACATTACTCTTGTCTAGACCTATAACAACACATCTTTACCGAGTTGCGATTCTACACATCCTCAAGGGGAAACAACCTCCGGAAACACTTGTAAAAATATAAGCGTGATCCAACGGTCAGATTAAAAGATTCGGCTCTTTTAAGACATTACTCTTGTCTATACCTACAAAAACACCTCTTCACCGAGTTGGGATTCTCCACCTCCTCTAGGGGAAACAGCCTTCGGAAAGTCCTGTAAATATCTTGGTGCTATTAAACAGTCAGATCAAAAGTTTCGGCTCTTTTAAGACATTACTCTTGTCTAGACCTACAACAGCACATCTTCATCGAGTTGCGACTCTCCACCTTGTCAAGGGGAAACAGCCTCCAGAAACACCTCTAAAACTATAAACGGGATCCAACGATCAGATCAAAAGATTCAGGTCTTTTAAGGCATTACACTTGTCTAGACCTACAAAAACACCTGTTCACGGAGTTGTGATTCTCCACCTCCTCAAGGGCAAACAGCCTCCGGAAACACTTGTAAAAATATAAGGGTGATCCAACAGTCAGATCAAAAGATTGGGCTCTTTTAAGACATTACTCTTGTCTATACCTACAAAAACTCCTGTTCACCGAGTTCAGATTCTCCACCTCCTCTAGGGGAAACAGCCTCCGGAAAGTCCTGTAAATATCTGGGTGCTATTCAACGGTCAGATCAAAAGTTTCGGCTCTTTTTAGACATTACTCTTGTCTAGACCTACAACAACACATCTTCACCGAGTTGCGATTCTACACCTCCTCAAGGGGAAACAGCCTCCGGAAACACCTGTAAAAATATAAGCGTGATCCAACGGTCAGATCAAAAGATTTGGTTCTTTTAAGACATTACTCTTGTGTATACCTACAAAAACACCTGTTCACGGAGTTGCAATTCTCCACCTCCTCTAGGGGAAACAGCCTCCGGAAAGTCCTATAAATATCTGGGTGCTATTCAACGGTCAGATCAAAAGTTTTGGCTCTTTTAAGACATTACTCTTGTCTAGACCTATAACAACACATCTTTACCGAGTTGCGATTCTACACATCCTCAAGGGGAAACAGCCTCCGGAAACACCTCTAAAAATATAAACGGGATCCAACAGTCAGATCAAAAGATTTAGGTCTTTTAAGGCATTACTCTTGTCTAGACCTATAAAAACACCTGTTCACGGAGTTGCGATTCTCCACCTCCTCAAGGGGAAACAGCCTTCGGAAACACCTGTAAAAATATAAGCGTGATCCAATGGTCAGATCAAATTATTCGGCTATTTTAAGACATTACTCTTGTCTATACCTACAAAAACACCTCTTCACCGAGTTGCGATTGTTCACCACCTCTAGGGGAAACAGCCTCCGGAAAGTCCTGTAAATATCTTGGTGCTATTAAACGGTCAGATCAAAAGTTTCGGCTCTTTTAAGACATTACTCTTGTCTAGACCTCCAAGAACACCTCTTCACCGAGTTGCGATTCTTCAACTGTTGAAGGTAAAACAGCCTACGGAAACTCCTGTAAAAATCTGGCATGATCCAATGGTCAAATCAAATGATATGACTCTTTTAAGACATTACTCTTGTCTAGACCTACAACAACACATGTTCACTGAGTTCCGATTCTCCACCTCCTCAAGGGGAAACAGCCTCCGAAAACACCTGTAAAAATATAAACGGGATCCAACAGTCAGATTAAAAGATTCGGCTCTTTTAAGACATTACTCTTGTCTAGACCTACAAAAACACGTGTTCACCGAGTTAAGATTCTCCACCTCCTCAAGTGGAAACTGCCTCCGGAAACACCTGTAAAAATATAAGCGTGATCCAACGGTCAGATCAAAAGATTCGGCTCTTTTAAGACATTACTCTTGTCTAGACCTACAACAACACATCTTCAGCGAGTTGCGATTCTCCACCTCCTCTACGGGTAACAGCCTGTTGAAGGTCTTGTAAATATCTGGGCGCTATTCAACAGTCAGATCAAAAGATTCGGCTCTTTTAAAACATTACTCTTGTTTAGACCTCCAACAACACCTCTTCACCGAGTTGCGATTCTTCAACTCCTGAAGGGAAACTAGCCTATGGAAACTCCTGTAAAAATCTTGGCATGATCCAACGGTCAGATCAAATGATATGGCTCTTTTAAGACATTACTCTTGTCTAGACCTACAAAAACACCTCTTCACCGAGTTGTGATTCTCCACTTCCTCAAGGGGAAACAGCCTCCGGAAATTCCTATAAGTATCTGGCTGTTATTCAACGGTAAGAACAAAAGATTCAGCTCTTTGAAGACATTAATCTTGTCCAGATCTACAACTACACCTCTTCACCGAATTGCGATTCTTCACATACTCAAGGGTAAACAGCCTCCGGAAACTACTGTAATTATCTGGGCACCATCCAACGGTCAAATCAAAAGATATTGCACTTCTAAGACATTACTCTTGTCTAGACCTACAACAACACCTCTTCACCTAGTTCCGATTCTCCACCTCTTCAAGGTGAAACAATCTCTGGAAACTCTTGTAAAAATATAAGCGCGATCCAACGGTCAGATCAAAAATTTCAGCTCTTTTAAGACATTGCTCTTGTCTAGACCTACAACAACACCTCTTGACCGAGTTGCACCTCCACCTCGTCTAGGGGAAACAGCCTCCGGAAACACCTATAAAAATACAAGCGGGATCCAACGGTCAGATTAAAAGATTCGGCTCTTTTAAGACATTACTCTTGTCTGGACCTACAAAAACACCTGTTCACCGAGTTGTGATTCTCCACATTCTCAAGGGGAACACAGCCTCCGGAAATTCCTGTAAATATCTGGGCGATATTCAACGGTAAGATCAAAAGATTCGGCTCTTTGAAGACATTAATCTTGTCCAGATCTACAACTACACCTCTTCACCGAATTGCGATTCTTCACATACTCAAGGGTAAACAGCCTCCGGAAACTACTGTAAAAATCTGGGCACCATCCAACAGTCAAATCAAAAGATATTGCACTTGTAAGACATTACTCTTGTCTAGACCTACAACAACACCTCTTCACCCAGTTGCGATTCTCCACCTTGTCAAGGGGAAATGGCCTCTGAAAACTCCTATAAGAATATAAGCGCGATCCAACGGTCAAATCAAAAGATACGACACCTTTGAGACATTACTTTTCTCTAGACCTAGAACAACACATCTTTACCGAGTTGCGAATCTCCACCTCGTCAAGGGGAAACAGCCTCCGAAAACACCTGTAAAAATATAAGCGAGATCCAACGGTTAGATCAAAAGATTCGACTCTTTTAAGACATTACTCTTGTCTATACCTTCAAAAACACATGTTCACCGAGTTGCGATTCTACACCTCCTCAAGGGGAAACAGCCTCCGAAAACACCTGTAAAAATATAAACGTGATCAAACGGTCAGATCAAAAGATTCAGCTTTTTTAAGACATTACTCTTGTCAATACCTACAAAAACACTTGTTCACCGAGTTGCGATTCTCCACCTCCTCTAGGGGAAATAGCATCCGGAAAGACCTGTAAATTTCTTTGTGCTATTCAACGGTCAGATCAAAAGTTTTGGCTCTTTTAAGACATTACTCTTGTCTAGACCTCCAACAACACCTCTTCACCGAGTTGCGATTCTCAACCTCTTCAAGGGGAAAAAGCCTCCGGAAACTCCTATAAAAATATTAGCATGATCCAACGGTCACATCAAAAGATTCGGCTCTTTTAAGACATTACTCTTGTCTAGACCTACAACAACACCTCTTCACCGAGTTGCGACTCTCCACCTCGTTAAGGGGAAACAACCTCTGGAAACTCCTGTAAGAATATAAGCGTGATCCAACGGTCAGATCAAATGATATGACACCTTTGATACATTACTCTACTCTAGACCTACAACTACACCTCTTCACCGAGTTGCGATTCTCCACCTCTTCAATGGGAAACAGCCTCCGGAAACTCCTGAAAAAATATAATCGTGATCCAACGGTCCGATCAAAAGATACGACACCTTTGAGACATTACACTTTTCTAGACCTACAACAACATTGCCTCACCGAGTTGCGATTCTTCAACTCCTTAAGGGAAAAGAGCCTCCGGAAACTCCTGTAAAAATCTAGACACGATCCAACGATCATATCAAAAGATATGGCTCTTTTGAGACATTACTCTTGTCTAGACCTACAACAACACCTCTTCACCGAGTTGCGAATCTCCACCTCGTCAAAGGGAAACAGCCTCCAGAAACTCCTGTAAAAATATAATCGCGATACAACGGTCAGATCAAAAGATACAACACCTTTGATACATTACTCTTCTCTAGACCTACAACAACACCTCTTCACCGAGTTGCACTTCTTCAACTCCTTTAGGGAAAATAGCCTTCGTAAACTCATGGAAAAATCTGGGCACTACCCAACGATCATATCAAAAGATCTGGCTTTTTTGAGACATTACTCTAGTCTAGACCTACAAAAACACCTCTCCATCAAGTTGCGATTCTCCATCTCCTCAAGGGGAAACAGCCTCTAGAAACTCATGTAAAAATCTGGGCGCAATTCAATGGTCAGATCAAAAGATTCAACTCTTTTAAGACATTACTCTTGTCTAGACCTACAACAACACCTCTTCACCGAGTTGCGATTCTCCACCTCTTTAAGGGAAAACAGCCTCCGGAAACTCCTGTAAGATTCAGGGCGCGATTCAACGGTCGGATCAAAAGATATGGCTCTTTTGAGACATTACTCTAGTCGAGACCTACAAAAACACCTCTTCACCGAGTTGCCATTCTCCGTCTCCTCAAGGGAAAACAGCCTCCGGAAACTCCTGTAAAAATATGAGGGCAATCCAACGGTTAGATCAAAAGATTTGGCTCTTTTAAGACATTACTCTTGTCTAGACCAACAAAGACACCACTTCACCGAGCTGCTATTCTCCATCTCCTCAAGGGGAAACAGCCTCTGGAAACTCATGTAAAAATCTGGGCGCGATTCAACGGTCAGATCAAAATATTCACCTCTTTTAAGACATTACTCTTGTCTAGACCAACAACAACACCTCTTCACCGAGTTGCAATTCTCCACCTCTTCAAGGGGAAATAGCCTTCGAAAACTCCTGCAAAAATAGAAGCACGATCCAACAGTCAGATTAAAAGATTTGGCTCTTTGAAGACATTACTCTTGTCTAGACCTTCAAAGACACCACTTCACCGAGGTGCCATTCTCCATCTCCTCAAGGGGAAATAGCCTCTGGAAACTCTTGCAAAAATCTGGGCGCGTTTCAACGGTCAGATCAAAAGGTTCGACTCTTTTACGACATTACTCTTGTCTAGACCTCGAACAACACCTCTTCACCGAGGTGTGATTGTCCATCTCCTCAAAGGGAAACAGCAACTGGAAACTCCTGTAAAAATCAGGGCGCGATTCAATGACCAGATTAAAAGATTCGGCTATTTTAAGACATTACTCTAGTCTAGACCTACAAAAACACCTCTTCACCGAGTTGCGATTGTCCATCTCCTCTAGGGAAAACATCCTCCAGAAACTCTTGTAAAAATCTGGGCACGATCCAATGGTCATATCAAAAGATATGGCTCTTTTGAGACATCACTATAGTCTATACCTACAAAAACACCTCTTCACCGAGTTGCGACTCTCCACCTCGTCAAGGGGAAACAGCCTCTGGAAACTCCTGTAAGAATATAAGCGCGATCCAACGGTCAGATCAAAAGATACGACACCTTAGAGACATTACTCTTCTCTAGACCTACAACAACACCTTACATTAATCTTCCATCTCAAAGTTCTCATTAATTTCTTCCTTCTCTTCTTTTTTACTACTACTACTACTACTACTACTACTACTACTATTACTATTACTATTATTATTACTATTAATATTATTACTATTATTATTATTTACATTTTGTTTATATTATATAATTTATCTCTTTGATCTTTTTATAAACTCAGTATATAGGCTGGAAACCTGTGACCCGATCTTTTAGATCATTCTCAGGTATAACAACGCCACGTATTGAGTATTATTATTATTATTATTATTATTATTACTACTACTACTACTACTACTACTACTACTACTACTACTACTATTACTATTACTATTATTGTTGTTGTTGTTATTGTCTTGTTATTTATAATTTATACAATTAACCTCTCTGTGGTTCGACCCCGGTCTTGCCGGGTTATTTATTACTTCGACACTCCTGCACTTGGGAGAAGACATCAATTTTTTGGTCGTGTCAACAACACCCATGGCATAATCACTAGCGTCACACATTATTTCAAAAGGTAGTGACCAATCAAGAGGTTGAATAAGAGGAGCAGAAGTAAGCAACCTTTTAAGTTTAACAAAGGCCTTTTCACATTGTTCAGTCTGTTCAAAAACATTTTCCTTTTTTAGAAGGTTACACAATGGTTTAGATATTACACTAAAATCTTTGATGAACCTTCTGTAAAAACCAGCATGTCCTAAGAATGATCTAACATCTTTAACAGATTTTGGTGTTGGTAAGTTGGCAATTAACTCGATTTTAGATTTGTCAACCTTAATTCCTTTCGATGAAACAATGTGACCAAGTACAATGTTGTTTGTTACCATAAAGTGATATTTTTCCCAATTTAGTACAAGATTCTTCTCTTTAAACCTGTTCAAAACCTTTTTCAAGTTAGTTAAACAATCATCAAATGAATCATCAAAAACAAAAAAATCATCCATAAAAATCTCAAGAAGACGTTCAACCATATCACTGAATATGCTAAGCATGCATCTTTGAAACGTGGCAGGTGCATTACATAACCCAAAAGACATTCTTCGATATGCAAAAGTACCAAATGGACATGTGAAAGTAGTCTTCTCTTGATCTTCCAATGCAATTTCAATTTGATTGTAACCTAAATAGCCATCTAGGAAACAATAAAATTCATGACCTGCAACTCTTTCTAGGATTTGATCCATGAAAGGTAAAGGACAACGATCTTTTCTAGTCATTGAATTAAGTTTCCTATGGTCAATGCACATGCGCCAACCAGTAATAGTCCGAGTTGGAATTAACTCATTTTTCTTATTTGTTATCACAGTGACTCCAGACTTTTTGGGTACAACTTGGGTAGGACTTACCCATTTGCTGTCAGAAATAGGATAAATGATTCCATTATCTAGAAGCTTAATGACTTCATTTTT
Organism: Populus tomentosa; assembly: GCA_018804465.1. NCBI lineage: Eukaryota > Viridiplantae > Streptophyta > Magnoliopsida > Malpighiales > Salicaceae > Populus > Populus tomentosa. The sequence goes on along the minus strand of CM031999.1, from coordinate 8,091,899 downwards.
CACTACTTCTTTCATATTAGGATTCAGCCTTCGTTGCATTTCTCTAGATGGTTTAGCATTTTCCTCCAAATAAATCATGTGTGTGCAAATTAAAGGACTAATTCCTTTTATATCAGTTATGGTCCATCCTAACGCATTTTTTTGCATTTTTAGAGTCTGTAATAACTTTCCTTCTTGATGTGCATTAAGTTTGGAAGAGATTATTATCGGAAAAGTTTCATTTTCTCCCAAAAATGAGTATTTGAGATTGACTAGTAACGGCTTCAAATTAGGTTTTGGTGGTTGAACACTTGAAGGTATGGACTCAATTGATTATGGTGGCAGTTCTTCAATTTGTGGTCTCCAATTACATGCCTTTGCTTCTTCCTGAAAATAAACCATTTGCAACTCGTCAGGTTTATCAATCTCAGTTTCACTAGAAGTGGTTTGAAATTGATCATGAACTAATTTTTCAATAAAGTCCACTTCCTGTAAATCATTATCATCTCCAGGTTGCTTGCAAATGTTGAAAATATTCATCTCCAATGTCATGTTTCCAAATGATAGTTTCATTAGTCCATTCCTACAATTAATCAATGCATTAGAAGTTGCAAGAAATGGACGTCCTAAAATAACAAGAATTGAATTACATGCTTCAACAGGTTGTGTATCCAAGACAATAAAATCTACAGGGTAAATGAATTTATCAACTCGTACTAACACATCCTCAACTATTCCTCTAGGCACTTTTATAGATCTATCAACAAGTAAAAGAGTTACAAAAGTTGGTTTTAACTCACCTAGATTGAGACTTTGAAAAACCGAATATGGAAGTAAATTCACACTAGCTCCAAGATCAAGTAAAGCTCTTTCAATTTTATGTTCTCCAATAAAGCAAGAAATTGTAGGACAACCAGGGTCTTTATATTTCAAAGCATTATTATTATGAAGAATAGCACTTACTTGTTCGGCTAAAAATGCTTTCTTTTTCACATTCAGTTTTCTCTTCACAGTGCATAGATCTTTAAAAAATTTAGCATAGAAAGGTACTTGTTTAATAGCATCCAACAAAGGTATATTGATCCTTACCTGTTTGAAAGTATCAAGGATTTTAGAATTTTGATTGACTTTCCTTTGTTTGGTCATGGCATGAGGAAATGGAAGTGCTGGCGGAGAATCAGTCTTTTCTTTACAATGTTCAGATTCAACCCCTTCCTTACCCTCAGATATTGACTCATCATCTTTCTCACAAGGTTCAAGAGTGGGTTTTTCAATAACCTTACCACTGCGAAGAGTGATGACTGATTTGACTTGATCCATGTGTTGGCTTCCAGAACTACTTGCATTTGCATCATATTGCCCCTTTGGATTTTGCTGTGGTTGAGATGAAAACTTACCTTTCTCTTGGAAACTGAGAGCAGATGTTAACTTTGCAAGAGCATCTTTAAAATTTATCATACCTTGAGCAAGTTGAGTGTTGATTGCCTCTTACTTTTCAATGAATGCATGCAATGTTTCCTCAAGATTTCTTCTAGAGGTGGAGCATAAAGAGGTGCATATCCATGAGAATTTTGAAAATTATGGTGTGCTTGAAACGGTGGCTTTGAAGTTTGTGCATTATTATTATCACTCTTCCAACTAAAATTTGGATGATTTCTCCAACTAGGATTGTATATTTGCGAGTATGGGTTATGATTGGGCCTTTGGAAATTGTTTAAAGCATGGGCTTATTCATGGAGGCATTCCTTGAAAGAAGGCAAAGTTGGACAGTCATTGGTTGCATGTTCATTTGTTTCACAGATTTGACACATAATATCTTGAACAGATTTTAATTGACCACTCTTTTTCAATTCTAGTGCCTCGACTTCTCTAGCTAAAGATGCAAACTTGGCTTGGACTTCATAATCTTCCCTAAGGTTATACATACCTCCACTAGATGTATGAGGTTGGGTTTTAATTGGTGCCTCATAAGTGCCTGTAGTGTCCCAATTTTGTGCATTTTCAGCTAACAAGTCTAGGTACTCCATTGCTTCATTAAGGTCTTTATCTTCGAAAGTTCCATTGCACATCAATTCAACCATTTGCCTATCTTTAGGTGTTGATCCTTCATAAAATTGTGAAACCAATCTCCATGTTTCAAAACCATGATGAGGGCAAGTATTAAGCAAGTCTCGATACCTATCCCAACATTGGTAAAATGTTTCACTTGGTTTTTGAGTGAAAGTGGTGATTTGTCTTTTGAAAGAGTTGGTTCTATGAGATGGAAAAAACTTCTTTAAAATTTGTTGTTGCATTTCATCCCAAGCACGAATGGATCCTAACCTAAGATTTTGTAGCCATGTTTTAGCTTTATCTTTTAATGAAAAAGGAAAAAGCTTTAATCTAATGGTATTCATGCTATAATTTTAGTCATTATAGGTGTTACAAACTTCTTCAAACTCTCTCAAATGCAAGTATGGATTTTCTAGATCTAAGTCATGAAAAGAAGATAAAAGTTGAATAATATCTGGCTTAAAATTAAAATGGGATGCATCAGGAGGGAAAACTATGCATGAGGGTGCACTTGTTCTTGTGGGATTGATGTGGTCTCTAAGTGTCCTAACACGGTTATTCTCATTATGAAGTGACTGGTTATCTTCTTCGGCTATATTTTCTGAAAATGATGAGGATACCCTACAAAGTTTACCACTTAATGTACCCAGTGACCAAACACTCATGCATGTGTAGAAAGAAAATAAAAGGAAGAAGAAAACAAAAGAAAACGAAACAAAACAAAAGAAACAAAGTTAGATACAAGAAAAGTGAAAAGAGAAAACAAAATAAATACTATAATTTGTACAAGAATTTACCTCCCTGGCAACGGCGCCAAAAACTTGACACGATGAAAAGATTGATGTCTTCTCCCAAGTGTAGGAGTGTCGAAGTAATAAATAACCCGGCAAGACCGGGGTCGAACCATAGAGAGGTTAATTGTATAAATTATAAATAACAATACAACAACAATAACAATAATAACAACAATAACAACAATAATAGTAATAGTAATAATAATATTAATATTAATAGTAATAATAATAATTCTCAGTACGTGGCGTTGTTATACCTGAGAATGATCTAAAAGATCGGGTCACAGGTTTCCAACCTATATATTGAGTTTATGAAAAGATCAAAGAGATATATTATATAATATAAACAGATTTCTGATGCGAATGAACAAGGCAAGACCAACAATGTCAGGATCATTGATCAAACATAGAGTATACTTAACGTACATAAAATATAACAAGAGTGTAAATAATAGTAGTAGTAGTAGTAGTAGTAGTAGTAGTAATAAAGAAGAGGAAGAAATTAATGAGAACTTTGAGATGGAAGATTACTGTAAAGATTAAACAATGATAAAAACAAATGTCAAGGTAAGAGGATCCACTAATGGTATTTCAAACAAGTATAGTATAAACTCTTATTACTCAATTTGGAAACCACACAAGAAGGAGGTTCCAATCAGATGATTTGTCATTAATAGCTCATTATAAATTGTTAACATGATCATATTAATTATCTTATTTACATAACACCAAACTTTTAAATATTGTCAGGAATTCATGATGCTAACTTATGTTAACAACAAATCAAGTTCCTTTCATAGCACAGGTGTAGGTAATACCATACGGTTGGGCTATGAGAGTGCCAAGCATTTGTTGTACCAAGTGTTATACAACACAAATCTAGATTAACCATTTAACAAACAAGGTATTAAGAATTAGTAAGATAAAAAGATAAGACATGTTAATATTAAACATTAAGGTTCATGTTGAGTTTAAACTATATTTATTCTTACACCATTAGTGTAACCTTTTCACCTTGACATAATAAACTTAGCTAAACATAATGAAGAAGAGAAACATAAATAAACAAAACAAGAACATAAATAAGATACAAGTTAAGTAAGAAAATGAAAGGAAATGAAAAGCATAAACAAGATATTAATGAAAGCAAAACTTAAAAATTACAAAAAAAATATAAAGAGAGAAAGGAAGAGCAAGTTCTTGATCTGAACAATCCAACCCCTAAATACATGGCAAATGCCTCCTTTTATAGGCCAAAATTTGAAATTATTGATTTGATGACTAATTGTTGAGTGGGTGACCAACTCTTGACTTTATGAAAATCCTTATCTTCTTGTCTGAATAAAACGAAATTGCTAGCATCAGAACTGGGACCACTTGAAAACATAAAAGTTGTAGGAAATTGACTCAGCTTTCCAAGAAAAAAAATAGAGGTCATTTGGACATCTAGAACTCCAGATATGGGCCAAACACTGAATACTATTTGGGCTACAGGACAGATTTGGACGTCTCCGTTGTTGCTATAATTTGGACTTGCAAACGGCCTTCTTAGATCTTGGTGTCACATGAAAGTTGTAGCCCTATGTCTTATTGAATTTGTGTAAAAATTTGAGATCATTTTGACATCTAAAACTCGAGATATGACCCAATTACCGAACAGTGTTCCAGTTTGGAGTGCACCAACATCTCTTTTCTAAGTTTGGCCCTCTCTTTGTCCTTTCATCCATACTTGAACTCATCAATCAATCCTTTGATTTATATGATAGGCCTGCATTTAAGATGAACATTTACCATATATTAAGGCATTTTATAGTATTAGACTTGTTATTATAAAACATGCTTTAGTTAAGGAGTTATTGATACTTTAAGTGCAAAATGATGATATAAAACCTTGATAAATATGCATTTTTAAGTACTAATCACTTGTCTAGACCTACAACAACACCTCTTCCAGGAGTTGCGATTCTATACCTCCTCAAGGGGAAACAGCCGCCGAAAACTCCTGTAAAAATCTGGCCCCGATCAACGGTCACATCAAAAGATATAGCTCTTTTGAGACATTAATCTTGTCCAGACCTACAAAAACACCTCTTCACAGAGCTGCGATTCTACACCTCCTCAAAGGGAAACAGTCGCCGGAAACTCCTGTAAAAATCTAGGCAAGATACAATGGTTAGATCAAAAGATATGGCTCTTATGCGACATCACTCTTGTCTAGACCTACAACAACACCTCTTAACCGAGTGGCGATACTCCACCTCGTCAAGGGGAAATAGCCTACAGAAACTCTTATAAAAATATAGGCGCGATCCAAAGGTCAAATCAAAAGATAAGTCTCTTTTGAGACATTACTCTTGTCTAGGCCTACAACAACACCTCTTCACCGAGTTGCGATTCTCCACCTCGTCAAGGGAAAACAACCTCCAAAACTACAGTAAAAATCTGGGTGCGATGGAACGGTCAGATCAAATGATACGGCTCTTTTGAGTCATTACTCTTGTCTACACCAATAACAACACCTCTTCACCGAGTTGCGATTCTCCACCTTGTCAAGGGGAAACAACCCCTTCAAACTCCTGTAAAAATTTAGGCACGATCCAACGGTCAGATCAAAAGATATGGCTCTTTTGAGACAAAACCCTCGTCTAGACCAATAACAACCCCTCTTCACCGAGTTGCGACTCTTCAACTCCTCTAGGGAAAACAAGCTCTGAAAACTCCTGTAAAAATCTAGGCACGATCCAACGGTCATATCAAAAGAAAAGGCTCTTTTGAGACATTACTCTTGTCTACACCAACAAAAACTCCTCTTCAACTAGTTGCAATTCTCCACCTCCTCAAGGTGAAACAGCCGCTGGAAACTCCTGGAAAAATATAGGCGCGATCCAAGGGTCAGATCAAAAGATAACTCTCTTTTGAGACATTACTCTTGTCTAGGCCTACAACAACAACTCTTCACCGAGTTGCGATTCTCCACCTCGTCAAGGGAAAACAACCTCCAAAACTACTGTAAAAATCTGGGTGCGATGGAACGGTCAGATCAAATAATACGGCTCTTTTGAGACATTACTCTTGTCTACACCAATAACAACACCTCTTCACCGAGTTACGATTCTCCACCTTGTCAAGGGGAAACAGCCTCCTCAAACTCCTGTAAAAATCTGGGCATGATCCAACGATCAGATCAAAAGATATGGCTCTTTTGAGACAAAACCCTTGTCTAGACCAATAACAACCCCTCTTCACCGAGTTGCGACTCTTCAACTCCTCTAGGGAAAACAAGCTCTGAAAACTCCTGTAAAAATCTAGGCACGATCCAACGGTCATATCAAAAGAAAAGGCTCTTTTGAGACATTACACTTGTCTACACCAACAAAAACTCCTCTTCAACTAGTTGCAATTCTCCACCTCCTCAAGGTGAAACAGCCGCTGGAAACTCCTGGAAAAATATAGGCGCGATCCAAGGGTCAGATCAAAAGATACGTCGTTTTTGAGACATTACTCTTGTCAAGACCTAAAAACAACACCTCTGCACCGAGTTGCAATTCTCCACATTGTCAAGGGAAAACAACCTCTGGAACTACTATAAAATTCTGGGCGCGATCCAACGGTCAAATCAAATTATACAGCTCTTTTGAGATATTACCCTTGTCTAGACCTACAACAACACCTCTCCACCGAGTTGTGATTGTTCACCTCCTTAAGGGAAAACAACCTCTGAAACTGCTGTAAAAATCTGAGTGCGATCCAATGGTCAGATCAAAAGATATGGCGTTTTTAAGACATTACTCTTATCTAGACGTACAACAACACCTCTGCATCGAGTGGCGATTCTTCACCTCGTCAAGGGGAAACAGCCTGCGAAAACTCTTGTAAAAATATAGGCGCGATGCAACGGTCATATCAAAAGATACGACTCTTTTGAGACATTAATCTTGTCTAGACCTACAACAACACCTCTTCCATGAGTTGCCATTCTATACCTCCTCAAGGGGAAACAGCCGCCGAAAACTCCTGTAAAAATCTGGCCCCGATCCAACGGTAAGATCAAAAGATATAGCTCTTTTGAGACATTAATCTTGTCCAGACCTACAAAAACACCTCTTCACCGAGCTGCGATTCTACACCTCCTCAAAGGGAAACAGCCGCCGGAAACTCCTGTAAAAATCTAGGCGCTATCCAACGGTTAGATCAAAAGATATGGCTCTTATGCGACATTACTCTTCTCTAGACCTACAACAACACCTCTTAACCGAGTGGCGATACTCCAACTCGTCAAGGGGAAATAGCCTCCACAAACTCTTATAAAAATATAGGCGCGATCCAATGGTCAGATCAAAATATAAGTCTCTTTTGAGACTTTACTCTTGTCTAGGCCTACAACAACACCTCTTCACCGAGTTGCGATTCTCCACCTCGTCAAGGGAAAACAACCTCCGGAACTACTGTAAAAATCTGGGTGCGATGGAACGATTAGATCAAATGATACGGTCCTTTTGAGAAATTACTCTTGTCTACACCTATAACAACACCTCTTCACCGAGTTGCGATTCTCCACCTTATCAAGGGGAAACAGCCTCCTCAAACTCCTGTAAAAATCTGGGCACGATCCAACGATCAAATCAAAAGATATGGCTCTTTTGAGACAAAACCCTCGTCTAGACCAACAACAACCCCTCTTCACCGAGTTGCGACTCTTCAACTCCTTTACGGAAAACAGCCTCTGAAAACTCCTATAAAATTCTTGGCATGAACCAACGGTCATATCAAAAGAAAAGGCTCTTTTGAGACATTACACTTGTCTATACCAACAAAAACTCCTCTTCACCGAGTTGCAATTCTCCACCTCCTCAAGGTGAAACAGCCGCCGGAAACTCCTTAAAAGATACATCGTTTTTGAGACATTACTCTTGTCTAGACCTAAAAACAACACCTTTGCACCAAGTTGCGATTCCCCACATCGTCAAGGGAACTACTGTAAAATTCTGGGCGCGATCCAACGGTCAAATCAAATTATATGGCTCTTTTGAGACAGTACCCTTGTCTAGACCTACAACAACACCTCTCTACCGAGTTGCGATTCTTCACCTTCTTAAGGGAAAACAACCTCTGGAACTGCTGTAAAAATCTGGGCGCGATCCAACAGTCAGATCAAAAGATGTTGTTGTTTTGAGACATTACTCTTGTCTAGAACTACAACAACACCTCTCCACCGAGTTGTTATTCTTGACCTCCTCAATGGAAAAGAGCCTCCTGAACTGCTGTAAAAATCTGGGCACGATCCAACGGTGAGATCAAAAGATATGGCTTTTTTGAGATTGACACGACCAAAAGCTTGATGTCTTCTCCCAAGTGCAGGAGTGTCGAAGTAATAAATAACCCGGCAAGACCGGGGTCGAACCACAGAGAGGTTAATTGTATAAATTATAAATAACAAGACAACAACAACAACAACAATAACGATAATAACAATAATAACAATAATAGTAATAGTAATAGTAATAGTTATAATACTCAGTACGTGGCGTTGTTATACCTGAGAATGATCTTAAAAGATCGGGTCACAGGTTTCCAGCCTATATACTGAGTTTATGAAAAGATCAAAGATATATATTATATAATATAAACAGAATGTAAATAATAATAATAACAACAATAATAATAATAAAAGCAGAAGATGAAGAAATTAATGAGAACTTTGAGATGAAAGATTAACGTAAGGATTAAACAACGATAAAAACAAATGTCAAGGTTAGAGGATCCACTAATGGTACTTCAAACTAGTATAGTATAAACTCTTATTACTCAATTGAAAACCACACATAAAGGAGGTTCCAATCAGATTATAAATTGTTAACATGATTACATTAGTTATCTTATTTGAATAAAGCTAATACTTATAAATGTTGGCAGGCATTCATGATTATAACTTATGTTAACAACAAATCAAGTTCCTTTCATAGCTCAGGTGTCGGTTATACCATACAGTATGGGCTATGAAAGTGCCAAGTATTTGTTGTACCAAGTGTTATACAACATAAATCTAGATTAACCATTTAACAAGCAAAGTATTAAAAGTGAACAAGATAACAAATATAAAACATGTTAGTATCCAACGTTAAGGTCCATGTTAAGTTTATATTATACTTATTCTTACACCGTTAGTGCACCCTTTTCACCTTGACATAATTAACTTAGCTGAACATAATAAAAGAAAGAAACATAAATGAACAAGATAAGAACATAAATGAGAAAGAAGTTAACTAAGTAAAGGAAAGGAAATGAAGTGCATAAACTTGATATTAATGAAAGCAAAACATGAACAATACAAAGAGAGAAAGCAAGAGCATGATCTTGATCTGAATACCAAGATGCCTCCATACATGGTAAGTGCCTCCTTTTATAGGCCAAAATTTGGAACTATTGATTTGTTGACTAATTGATGAGTGGGTGGCCACATCTTGACTTGGTGACAATCCTTATCTTCTTGTCTGAACAAAACATCATTTCTAACATCATAATTTGCCCAGAATCCTCAGGAATGTTCTAGGAAATTGTCTCAGCTTTCCAACAAAAAAAAGATGAGGTCATTTGGACTTCTAGAACTCAAGATATGGGCTGAACACTAAATAGTGTTTGGGCTGCAGGACAGCTTCGGACTTCTTCGGTGTTCCTTCAATTTGGACTTCGAAACGACCTTTTTAAATCTTGGGCTCCTCATGAAAGTTGTAGGCCTTTGTCTTACCTTTCCATCCATATAAAATGGACCTAAATCCGAGATCTAGAGCTCCAGATATGATCCAATTACCAAGCAATGTTCCGGTTTGGACTGCACCGACATCTCTTTTCTAAGTTTGGCCATCTCTTTGTCCTTTGACTTTCAATGCTTAAACTCATCAATCAATCCTTTTATTTATGTGATAGTCCTGCATTTAAAATGAGCATTTACTATAAATTAAGGTATCTTATAATATCAAACTTGTTATTATAAAACATGCTTTAGTTAAGGAGTTATTGATACTTCAAGTGCAAAATGATGATATAAAACCTTGATAAACATGCACTTTTAAGTACTAATCACACCCCCCAACCAGCTTATTACTAGTCCCTAGTAATCAAAGCGTTAAAATAGAAAGACAATTTGCAAATTCCACAAAGCAAGGCATTCATCATTCAACTTCCATTAATCTATCCAGATAAACAAACTCTCATTAAATTTATATTCATGCTTCATACTTCTTAAACAAGATAATAATAAACCTTCTTTTTATGTGCTCAATATATGAAAACATAGATGATGGGGCTTTTGTTGGAAGAAAACAATATTATGCTCAAGTGTTTAAGGTGAACTTCCTTGGGTTGGGATTATTATTATTATTACTCTTTTTTTCTCTCTTTTTATATATATATATATATATACACACATACAACTTAAAACACAATGTATCTTTAACCCATGTAACGAGTTTTAGGCTAATGACTCCCAGACCAGTTGGTCTTAGGGCATTAGGTGTTGAGACACCCCTACGAGCTTAACAACTCGGGTTGCAGATACTAATACGTAGATAGTGCAATGTTTGATTCTCTTAAGCTTTTCTCCTTAACCCATGTAACAAGCTTTGGGCCAACAACTCCCAAGTCAGTTGACTTTAGGGTATTAGGTGTTAAAACACCCCTTCGGACTTAATTGCTTAGGTTAAGGAGGCTACGAAACCAAACTTATCTACGTTTTTATTATCATCAATATTATCAATTTTTATTTTTATTTTTGCAAATTATATACTATCCCTTCCCCTTAGTTGTTACCTTCAACAAAAGAACATAAATAATGTAATAATCCAATGTGCAACCCACAATCATATGTTAAAGTGTGTGAGTGAAAATGAAGGTTTAATAATACTTGTTAAATGAGTATAGGAGCATAATCAAGTGATAACAATGCGAGAGTTTGTAAACCTGAATATTTCAAGAAGTATTCTAATAGGCCTTGTTATGAATATTGCAAATAACCATTAGAAAATTTTTACTAATATGCGTCTCAAGAATAATCCCTCTTTACTCTGCCATCCTAGTAATAATAGTTTTGCCAAATGGTTTTTTTTAAAAACAAAAACAGTTAGTTGGTTATTTTTTTTTTCTTTTTTAAACTACTACCCTCTCCCCCCAACCAAAACGAGACATTGTCCTCAATGTCCTAAGGTAGAAAGATAGAGTATAGAAGACATCACCTGAAACAACGAACAATGACAAACCTGAAACACACTTAAACAAACATAAGAAGTAACAAAACAAAATAATATGCTATTAATAAAACCAAAAGACACAAGGTTTCACAGATGAAGGCTCAAATCTAATCTAAGCTTTTTACGACTTTCCTTAGTTGACCAATCTAGGCGACTCATGCAGGGATCAATGACAGGGATGAAAGATTGTAGTTGGTCAATCAATTGTTCAGCATTAGCAGCAGAGATTATGATTTGTAGTGCCGAAGATGTTAGAAATTCCTGTTCCACAGCTTGATCAAGGAAAGACAGCAACTTATCATAAAAACCATTAACATTTAACAAACCTATAGGTTTATGGTGAATGTGCAGTTGGGCCCAAGATGAAATATGAAAGATCTCTTCCAATGTGCCCAGACCACCTGGTAAGGCAATGAAGGCATCAACATGGCTAAACATGGTGTTCAGTCGGTCAGACATTGTGGAGACCTGTAGTTCCTCTCCAATTGTTTTTCCAATGATGTCTCCATTTGTTAAAGCTTTGGGGACAACCCCCAAAACTTGACTGCCTCCCAAAAAAGCAGCCATTGACACACCTCCCATTAACCCAAGGCTACCTCCCCCATACACTAAATGAATCTTTCTTTCAGCTAGTACCCGACCAAGATGATTTGCTGATTCTAAAAACTCTTTTTCTTTCCCAGGACTGGATCCACCGAAAACACAAATATTTTTTATGTGATGACTTGAGGAACCTGCCATTTCTACACTTCTATATTTGATGAATGTATGGGATGAGTAGAAATGAAGGGAAGGAAGAGAAGAATTTATAGATAAAAAATTGAAAATGCAATCATATCACCTATATGTAGGCCAGCTGTTGTCTCACACTCTCTCTCTTTGTTTATTTATTTTGACAAATCATGTATGTACAGGTAGTTGTGATTGTGGCTCACATCTTCCCTTGGTTTTACGTCCAAGAACGGCTTAAACGCCCTCTATGGGTCGGGGATAGGCTTCCCATCCAGTTTTCTTAAAAACTGGCAAACAGGGTCTTTTTTAGTCAGATTCTCAAGACTAAGTCGATCATGTTCTTTATGGAATTGTGGCCATAAATCATGAATTACACGATGCACATCTCCACTAGGATGCGTCTCAAGGGTCAACAAAAGATTATCTAAAGACCCCTTACTCAGGCCATCCTTAATGAATTTTATCTTATCTTCACGGTTTACAGATACCATTCCTAAAGAACGACATGTTGCATTGCAAGTCCATCTGGCACATCTGTGACAGACTTTCAGTCGTTTTGCACGACGTTTCTTTGCAAAAGTGCTTGTACCTGTTCCAGGCATGTGTGAAATGAAAGAATTGGAGGACTCACCTGATAATCGGACCTTTGCTTCAATTAGCCAGCGAATATCTTCAGGAATTCCTTGATTCATTAACAACCTCAATCTTGCACACCTAGCACGGTAAATTTTTGTAATCGCATTTGGAGGCAGAGTTGGAAAATACCTTTTCAACTTTTCAAGAGTAGTGTCCATTTTCAAAAGAGAATTAGGGAAAAGATTCAAAGAAGGGAGAAAAAGCTAAGAATTGTACACATATATACAAATATCAGTTATTTGGAAAACTGAAAGAACCGACTTAAGTCACGGAGTACCGTTATCCGCCATTTGACCGGGGTGAGAGAGACTAGCAAAACAAAAGTTGCACCAACACAAAACAATGTGAGAAAAATGAAATAATCAACCTTTATCTACAAGATCATTCAAACCAATGGATGCATTTTCACTAGGAAACTCATCAAAGTAAGCTTTCAAACGATGTCTATTTACCTTCAAAACGTTGTCATTCTTTGGATTCTCAATATCAATGGCCCCATAAGGATACACGTGTTTCAAGATAAATGGACCGCTCCATCTTGATCTTAGTTTTTCAGGAAATAATTGGAGTCGAGAATTATAAAGCAAAACTTTTTTACCAGTATCAACTTTTTGATAATTTTCACAAGTTTTGCAGAATGCATGTGTGTCCTTGAACATGGTGGGCCAATAAAATCCATTTTGTAAGATTTTTGCAGTCGTCTTTCTTAATGAGAAATGACTCCCACATGCCTCAGAATGACAAAGTTTAATGACACTACTTACCTCATTGTCGGGAATGCATTTTTGAAATATTTGATCAGGACAATTTTTGAATAAGTAAGGGTCATCCAAATAAAAGTTCTTCACTTCGTTCAAAAACTTTTCTTTGTCTTTAGTACTCCAGTGAGCTGGCAAATCTCCTAAAGGAAGAAAATTGATATTTTTAGCAAACCAAGGCATTGAACTAAGAGAAAGTAAGGATTCGTCAGGAAAGTAATCATCAATTGGTGGGATGTCAGATGTCAAATCTATTGTCACTCTTGACAAAAGATCGGCATCAACATTTTTTGTGCCTTTTTCATCCGTGATTTCTTCCTGAGAATAAATCATTTGCAAATCTTCAGATTCATCCAACTCAATTTTACTCAAAATAGATTCAAGTTGATCATGAACTAATTCTTCAATAAGATCTACTTCTTGTAAATCATTATCATCTCTAGGCTGCTTGCAAATGTTGAAAATATTCATCTCCAATGTCATGTTTCCAAAAGATAACTTCATGAGTCCATTCCTACAATTAATCAATGCATTAGAAGTTGCAAGAAACGGACGTCCTAAAATAATAGGAAATGAATTACATGCTTCAACAGGTTGCGTATCCAAGACAATAAAATCCACAGGATAAATGAATTTATCAACTTGTACTAACACATCTTCAATTATTCCTCTAGGCACTTTTACAGATCTATCGGCAAGTAAAAGAGTTACAGAAGTTGGTTTTAACTCACCTAGATTGAGACTCTGAAAAACTGAGATTGGAAGTAAATTCACACTAGCTCCAAGATCAAGTAAGGCTCTTTCAATTTTATGTTCTCCAATAAAGCAAGAAATTGTAGGACAACCAGGGTCTTTATATTTCAAAGCATTATTGTTTTGAAGAATGGCACTTACTTGTTCGGCTAAAAAGGCTTTCTTTTTCACATTCAGTTTTCTCTTCACAATGCACAGATCTTTCAAAAATTTAGCATAAGAAGGAACCTGTTTAATAGCATCCAACAAAGGTATATTGATCCTTACCTGTTTGAAAGTTTCAAAGATTTCAGAGTTGTGATTGACTTTCCTTTGTTTGGTCATGGCATGAGGAAATGGAAGTGCTGGTGGGGAATCAGCCTTTTCTTTGCAATGTTCAGGTTCAACCCCTTCCTTACCCTCAGAGATAGACTCTTCATCTTTCTCTCAAGGTTCAAGAATAGGTTTTTCAATAACCTTACCACTACGAAGAGTGATGACTGATTTGACTTGATCCATGTGTTGGCTTCCAGAACTACTTGCATTTGCATTGTATTGCCCCTTTGGATTTTGTTGTGGTTGAGAAGGAAACTTACCTTTCTCTTGGAAACTGAGAGCAGATGTTAATTTTGCAAGAGCATCTTTAAAATCGGTCATACTTTGAGCAAGTTGAGTGTTGATTGTCTCCTGCTTTTCAATAAATGCATGCAATGTTTCCTCAAAATTTCTTCTAGGAGGTGGAGCATAAGGAGGTGCATATCCATGAGAATTTTGGAAATTATGGTGTGCTTGAAACGGTGGGTGTGAAGTTTGTGCATTGTTACTATCACTCTTCCAACTAAAATTTGGGTGATTTCTCCAACTAGGGTTATACGTTTGTGAGTATGGGTTATGGTTTGGCCTTTGGAAATTGTTTAAAGCATGGGCTTATTCATGGAGGCATTCCCTAAAAGAAGGCAAAGTTGGACAATCATTTGTTGAGTGTTCATTGGTTTCACAGATTTGACACACAATGTCTTGAACAGATTTTAATTGACCACTCTTTTTCAATTCAAGTGCTTCGACTTTTCTAGCTAAAGATGCAAACTTGGCTTGGAGGTCATGATCTTCCCTAAGGTTATGCATACCTCCACTAGATGTATGAGGTTGAGTTTTACTTGGTGCCTCATAAGCACCTGTGGTGTCCCAATTTTGAGCATTTTCGGCTAGCAAGTCTAGGTACTCCATTGCTTCATTAGGGTCTTTATCTTCAAAAGTTCCATTGCACATCAATTCAACCATTTGCCTATCTCTAGGTGTTAAACCTTCATAGAAATGTGAAACCAATCTCCATGTTTCAAAACCATGATGAGGGCAAGTATTAAGCAAATCTCGATACCTATCCCAACATTGGTAAAATGTTTCTCCTGGCTTTTGAGTGAAAGTGATGATTTGTCTTTTGAAAGAGTTTGTTCTGTGAGACGGAAAAAACTTCTTTAAGAATTGTTGTTGCATTTCATCCCAAGCACGAATAGATCCTGGTCTCAAATTTTGTAGCCATGTTTTAGCTTTATCTTTTAATGAAAAAGGAAAAAGCTTTAATCGAATGGTGTTCATGCTACAATTTGAGTCATTATAGGTATTACAGACCTCCTCAAATTCCCTTAAATGCAAGTATGGATTTTCTAAGTCTAAGCCATGAAAAGATGGTAAAAGTTGAATAATGTCTGTCTTAAAATTAAAATGAGATGCATCAGGAGGGAAAACTATGCATGAGGGTGCACTTGTTCTTGTGGGATTCATGTGATCTCTAAGTGTTCTCATACGGTTATTCTCATTATTCTCATTATGAAGCGATTGATTATCTTCTTCAGCCATATTTTCTGAAAATGATGAGGATACCCTACAAAGTCGACCACTTAATGTACGTGACCAAACTCTCATGCACGTGTAAGAAGAGAATTAAAGGAAGAAAAGAAAAGAGAAGAAAAAGAAACAAAACAGAAGACACAAGAGTTAGAAAACAATAAAAAGTGAAAAGAGAAAATAAAATAAATATTATAATTTATACAAGAATTTACCTCCCCGGCAACGGCGCCAAAAACTTGACACGACCAAAAGCTTGATGTCTTCTCCTAAGTGCAGGAGTGTCGAAGTAATAAATAACCCGGCAAGACCGGGGTCGAACCACAGAGAGGTTAATTGTATAAATTATAAATAACAAGACAACAACAACAACAACAATAACGATAATAACAATAATAGTAATAGTAATAGTAATAGTAATAGTTATAATACTCAGTACGTGGCGTTGTTATACCTGAGAATGATCTTAAAAGATCGGGTCACAGGTTTCCAGCCTATATACTGAGTTTATGAAAAGATCAAAGATATATATTATATAATATAAACAGAATGTAAATAATAATAATAACAACAATAATAATAATAAAAGCAGAAGATGAAGAAATTAATGAGAACTTTGAGATGAAAGATTAACGTAAGGATTAAACAACGATAAAAACAAATGTCAAGGTTAGAGGATCCACTAATGGTACTTCAAACTAGTATAGTATAAACTCTTATTACTCAATTGAAAACCACACATAAAGGAGGTTCCAATCAAATTATAAATTGTTAACATGATTACATTAGTTATCTTATTTGAATAAAGCTAATACTTATAAATGTTGGCAGGCATTCATGATTATAACTTATGTTAACAACAAATCAAGTTCCTTTCATAGCTCAGGTGTCGGTTATACCATACAGTATGGGCTATGAAAGTGCCAAGTATTTGTTGTACCAAGTGTTATACAACATAAATCTAGATTAACCATTTAACAAGCAAAGTATTAAAAGTGAACAAGATAACAAATATAAAACATGTTAGTATCCAACGTTAAGGTCCATGTTAAGTTTATATTATACTTATTCTTACACCGTTAGTGCACCCTTTTCACCTTGACATAATTAACTTAGCTGAACATAATAAAAGAAAGAAACATAAATGAACAAGATAAGAACATAAATGAGAAAGAAGTTAACTAAGTAAAGGAAAGGAAATGAAGTGCATAAACTTGATATTAATGAAAGCAAAACATGAACAATACAAAGAGAGAAAGCAAGAGCATGATCTTGATCTGAATACCAAGATGCCTCCATACATGGTAAGTGCCTCCTTTTATAGGCCAAAATTTGGAACTATTGATTTGTTGACTAATTGATGAGTGGGTGGCCACATCTTGACTTGGTGACAATCCTTATCTTCTTGTCTGAACAAAACATCATTTCTAACATCATAATTTGCCCAGAATCCTCAGGAATGTTCTAGGAAATTGTCTCAGCTTTCCAACAAAAAAAAGATGAGGTCATTTGGACTTCTAGAACTCAAGATATGGGCTGAACACTAAATAGTGTTTGGGCTGCAGGACAGCTTCGGACTTCTTCGGTGTTCCTTCAATTTGGACTTCGAAACGACCTTTTTAAATCTTGGGCTCCTCATGAAAGTTGTAGGCCTTTGTCTTACCTTTCCATCCATATAAAATGGACCTAAATCCGAGATCTAGAGCTCCAGATATGATCCAATTACCAAGCAATGTTCCGGTTTGGACTGCACCGACATCTCTTTTCTAAGTTTGGCCATCTCTTTGTCCTTTGACTTTCAATGCTTAAACTCATCAATCAATCCTTTTATTTATGTGATAGTCCTGCATTTAAAATGAGCATTTACTATAAATTAAGGTATCTTATAATATCAAACTTGTTATTATAAAACATGCTTTAGTTAAGGAGTTATTGATACTTCAAGTGCAAAATGATGATATAAAACCTTGATAAACATGCACTTTTAAGTACTAATCAGAGATATTACTCTTATGAAGACCTATAACAACACCTCTTCACCGACTTCCGATTCTACACCTCCTCAAGAGGAAACAGCCTCCTGAAACTCCTGTAAAAATATAGGCGCGATGCAACGGTCAGATCAAAAGATACGTTGTTTTTGAGACATTACTCTTGTCTAGACCTAAAAACAACATCTCTGGACCGAGTTGCGATTCTCCACAGAGTCAATGGAAAACAACCTACAGAACTACCGTAAAATTCTGGGCACGATCCAACGGTCAAATCAAATTATACGGCTCTTTTGAGACATTACCCTTATCTAGACCTACAACAACACCTCTCCACCGAGTTTCGATTCTTCACCTCTTTAAGGGTAAACAACCTCCGGAACAGCTGTAAAAATCTTGGCGTGATCTAACGATCAGATCAAAAGATATGGTTGTTTTGAGACATTACTCTTGTCTAGACCTACAACAATACCTGTCCCCCGAGTTGTGATTCTTCACCTCCTCAAGGGAATAGAGCCTCCAGAACTGCTGTAAAAATCTGGGCGCGATCCAACGGTGAGATCAAAAGATATGGCTTTTTTAAGACATTACTCTTCTGTAGACCTATAACAACACCTCTTCACCGACTTGCGATTCTACACCTCTTCAAGGGGAAAAGCCTCTGAAAACTCTTGTAAAAATATATGCGCGATCCTACGGTCAGATTAAAAGATTCGGCTCTTTTAAGACATTACTCTTGTCCAGACCTACAACAACACCTCTTCACCGAGTTGCGATTCTTCACCTCCCTAAGGGAAAACAGCCTCCACAAACTCCTGTAAAAATCTAGGGGCGATCCAACGGTCATATCAAAAGAAAAGGCTCTTTTAAAACATTATTGTTGTCTAGAACAACAAAAACTCCACTTCATCGAGTTGCGAATCTTCAACTCGTTAAGGGAAAAAAGCCTCAGGAAACTCCTGTAAAAATCTGGGTACGATCCAACGGTCAGATCAAAAGATATGGCTCTTTTAAGACATTACTCTTATCTAGACCTACAACAACACCTCTTCACCGAGTTGCAATTCTCCACCTCATGAATGGTAAACAGCCTCCGGAAACTCGTGTAAAAATCTGGGCGCGATACAAAAGTCAGATCAAAAGAAATGGTTTTTTGAGACATTACTCTTGTTTAGACCTACAACAACCCCTCTTCACCCAGTTGCAATTCTTCAACTCCTTCAAGGATAACAGCCTCCGGAAACTCTTGTAAAAATCTTGGCCCTATCCAATAGTCATGTAACGGCCCGGATTTTCTACATTCTTTTTCGCAATATATTAGAAAATTTCAGGTAATTTTTTTTATATATATATATACAGGTTCCACCAAAATTTCCACTAAAATTTCGGCAGAGTCTCCCCTGTACCGGTAGGTCCCAAGTTATCGACATATACCCTTTTTACACTTCTAATAACTCAAAATCACGACCCAATCATCCTGGGCCTCAACCCAACTCATTCTCATCAACACAACACATCTTATTCAATAACATCATATAATGCAATTCAAATAAAAGATTCAATTTCAACTGTAAACATGCATGGTCAAAAAGGTACTAAGAGTTTCAACCATTAGATTAAAGACATACATTCAAATTTACGGATTTATATTACATCTCAAGTTTTAGGAGATAAGTCTTTTAATTTACAATTAATTTACATGGTCAAAAGCAAAAGATAACTAAACTAGTATTACCCTTGACGCGACCCTGGTGGACCTGATAATAGAAATTAACATGTACACATAAATATAAAAGATAGTAACAAGCAATAACAATAGCAGACAATAATCTCTATGGAATTTATATATATATATATATATATATAAAATTAGGCATAAACCTCTTTTACAACATATTTTCCATCTATTACCAATATCCATCTAATATCCTATCTCATTTGCCAAGAATAATTCCATCTTGGAAATCTCAACACAACTCAACGGTTTGCGAACACCATCTCCTTATAAATCAATTTTCACTTGATACCAAGATATTCCTCTCTTGATATCATTAGCTTATCTCATTCTTTTGGAATAATTAATCAATATTTTTTTTTCCTTTTCTAAATTTGCTGCTAGAAGGTAATCGCTGAAACTAATAAATCTCATTAATATCATTAGTCTTCTAATATTGGGCTAGACTAATCAATTTAAAATATACCAGCACCGATGAAACCTCTTCGATACCATTAGCAATCCAAACCTGGTAGCTAATCCATGCCATTTGATTCTTCCATTCGTATCGAATCCCTTTCATTTTCTTATTAACATCATATGCATTGTAACCACGGTTGCCAAGTATCATTTGCACACAATCTTAGTTATCGACACTACGGTCACTAAGCATCCTTCACATAACTTTCGTCACCCTCATTACAGTGCCAAGTATCAATTTATGCCCTTAGCCACCATCATTATGGTGTTAAGTATCACTGTAATGTATCCTTAGCCACCAACACTGTGATAATTAATTATCTATCAATTCCCCTCCAATCTCCAAATCATTGTGTCTACCCAATAACCACATTAATTAATTTACTCAAAATCTTAGTCATATATTAATTATTTTACTCATAACATTTAGAATTTACTACTTCTAACTTCAATCAATTAATTCACAAAATCTTTTCAAAACTTAACTATCTGGCTAACTCATCTCAATTGCCAATAATTCTGGTAATTTCATATAATTACCCACATATTTGGTTAACCTTCCTTGGTTACCAGTACATCTAGTAATTCCATACGAATTACCGAGCCTCCAGTTATACATTCAGTACATTGATTCATACAAAATACATTATGATTTAGAATGCATCTACATGATTCCTTGCAAAAGTAGGTTCCCGTGTATCGGGTTTCCTAGACATCTCGTTGGTGTGATGTCCCTGCAGCAGTACAAAACATTTAAGAGAATGCAAATACTTAAGAATACTAATAATGGTAACTAACGGTCTAGCAGTTAAATGAAGCATTAACATTTATAATATCGTCATGCACTTGGTATAAACAGCTAGTAGTACATATAGATGCACCAATTTTATTTTATTTATTTTGCAATCAACCATAATCTTAAACCCGGCTATCCTTTTAAGGCATTATTTGTTGAGGTTAACCGTTCACTCACCCCGATCATCCACTTCGGATGCCATTAGCCAAGCTAATCAATCGTTCATCCCGGTCATCCTTTCGGATGCCATTAGCCGAAGCTAATCAATCGCTCGTCCCGGTCATCCTTTCGGATGCCATTAGCTGAAGCTAATCAATCGTTCGTCTCGGCCATCCTTTTGGATGCCATTAGCCTAAGCTAATCAATCGTTCGTCCTGGTTAGGCGAAGCTAATCATTCATTTGTCCTGGTCATCCATCTAGATGCCATTAGCCGAAGCTAATCAGTCCTTCATCCCAGCCATCCATTCGGATGCCATTAGCCGAAGCTAATCAACCTTTAGTCAACATTTAAGCGTTCGACAATCTAATATCAGTTCTAAAAATACGATAATAATCATATTAAAGTATTTCAATATTCAACGTATGAAAAAAAAGAAAGGTGCAAGTCACCTACCTAGAAGAGGTGCACGTGCTGCCACTCCATGCAATTGTCCAATCCCCACGGCTTTCCCTGTACCATCAGGGATTCAATTTTTATCAACAATACAACCAACATCACATCTTCATTTAATTCTCATTCAACTAGTATTCTCAAACCAATCACAAGGAATTTTCTTTAAGATCTCATACTCTTACTCATTTTTATGTTTATATTCATTCTTATTATTTTGTTATCAAAACCATCACTCAACAGCAAATTCCAAGCAAAGATTAAAAATTGTTTGATTCCAATCAATTTAGCTTAACCAACCCAAAACACTATCTATTGTCTTAATCCAAACTAAAGTCGTAAAAACTCAGTTTTGGGCGTGATGTATCTCTATGAAAGGCTAAAACATGGAAATACAACTTTTATGAAGAAACTAACTCCAAATTATTTTGTTTTAAGGCTCAAAATCAACAATCATAATAGCCCCTCCTTTATAGCTAAAATTTTAGGCAACGAGGATTTTCATTTCTTGGGAATCCTTTTCAACTTCCAACTTATTTTTATTGCAAAAACAACATCATCCAAGGTCATTTGGCATCATTAAATCACAAATTCAAACCAATTCTAAAGCAAAACATTCAAACAATTTCCCTACCTTTACAATATAGCAAAGATTAGACCAAAAATAAGGAAACTCATTCCTTTTGGGATTTCTCCTAATATTATTATTAATACAACAAAATGATGAACTATTCATTTTCTTTCACTCTCTCCTCGTGCGATTAAACATATGCGGCAAACCTTAACAATTAATATTCTTAGATCATTATCATAACAACAATGTCACCCTACTAGTTGGAATCCATGACAATCTTCATTAACTAATCAATTTGCCAAAAATAATTATGGCTAGCTTTAAATATGTTTTATTTTCCATATTTCTTTCATTTTAATTTCTTCATGGTTCCACCCCATTTATATCCACACAACCAACAAGTTAGCTTTGTATTCAATCAACATGTTCATATAGCGATGTTCCTTACTATTCCTACATAATAATCATACTTCACCTCATATAAAGAATACACAATTAATCTATAATAATACTAATAACAAGAACATATTTTACCATTACATCTTCCATAAAACCTACACCCACACAATTCTAATTTCATCAAAACATGTATTTAATCAAGCTTGCTACATTTTGCCAAAACTAGTAATAGATTCAAAAGGCAATAAGTCATCAAATTCTGATTATTGCTCTAAACCCAACGGTCAGACCACATATCATAGAGTTGTGCATACTATATCTCAACATCATAATGATCCAACGGTTAGATCTCCCTAGATCTGCATAAAACCGAGCTTACCTAAAACTGGACGAGCTACTGTTCAACATGCACGAAACCTTGCCAGAGAATGCGTTTCCGATCTCCACCGTTCAGAATGAAGAACACATCTAGGCGCACCACATATCCCAAACTGAGCATGATCCAACGGTTGAAGAGAGAGAACTCGGCCGGCGACCAAACTGACCTGCAGGTGCATTTCCTTTTTGTTTTTCAGGAAATTTCCGATGATGATTTCTGTCAAATGGAGTGTGTGCCTTTCAATCCCGCCGGTCAGTTCGTAGATACGTGTAATAAGAACAACATATCCAAAACGTAGCTTGATCCAACGGTGTAAGAGAGAGAAATAGGCCGGCGACCAAACTGCCCTGCAGGTGCATTTTCTTTTTGTTTTTCAGGAACGTTCCGATGATGATTTTTGTCAAATGGGGTGTTTTCCTTTCAATCCCTCCGGTTAGTTCGTAGATACGTGTCATAATAACGACATATCCAAAACTTAGCATGATCCAACGATGGAATCCTGAGATATGGCCACCGGAGTATTATTGGTTTTACTCCAAAATCTGCAGCTCTCTCTCTATCCGTTTTTCTCTTCTTCTTTTTTTTTTTTTTTTTTAACTGGTGGCCTTTGCAGTTTTATAGGCACCTTTTTTCATAATTACAATTTTATCCCTCGTTCATGCCTTTATGTATTTTATTTTATTTTTCATGTAAACTATCTAGTTTATTTCTGCTTAAATCGTTAGTCTTTACCAAACTCCGATTGGGATGAGATATTTAACCAAGGTAGGAAAACATATTAATAGACTTCATGCAAAATTTCATCCCGATCCTATCATTAGATTGAGAATTCTGCTTCCTAATATAAACTTGTTCAGTTCATGACTTTTCATAAACAATCTAGATTTTTCTTGTTCAATCTTCACAAACAAAAATCATATCAATTATCCTTCTAAACTTTTACGGTCATTTTATTATTTTGAAATGTATTCATTTTAGGATTTCCACCTTTATTTATTTATCGGGCTTATTACCATTTCAAAATAACGTCACTGATTTTTAATCGGTGCTTACACCTTCAGTCCTATCCTTTTTCATTGCACTATCATTTATTATAATGCATTCTTTACTACCTCACTTATTTCCTAAAAATATTTTGTTATTTTTCTCATTATTTTATCCATCAAAACACGTTACCAGTTTCTCTGTCCTTATGAATTCTAAACCAAAATTCATTTTGTAAAGGTCATCTCTTTCATTATATATCATTATTTATCTATTATTTCAAATCTTGGTTTTTCATCACTCATTGAAATATTACCACTTTCAACCTTATGTTTACATGAGGGTTTACACATCTACATATTTAAATTATAAATTTCCAGGGTTTCACAAGTCATATCAAAAGAAAAGGCTCTTTTGAGACATTATTCTTTTCTAGACCAACAAAAACTCCACTTCACCGAGTTGTGAATCTTCAACTCGTCAAGGGAAAAAAGCCTCAGGAAACTCCTGTAAAAATCTGGGCACGATCCAACGATCATATCAAAAGATATGGCTCTTTTAAGACATTACTCTTGTCTAGACCTACAACAACACCTCTTCACCGAGTTGTGATTCTCCACCTCTTGAAGGGTAAACAGCCTCCAGAAATTCATGTAAAAATATAGGCGCGATCCAACGGTCAGATCAAAATATACGTCTCTTTTGAGACATTACTCTTGTCTAGACCTAGAGCAACACCTCTTCACCGAGTTGCCATTCTACACCTCGACAAGGGGAAACAACCTCTGGAAACTCTTGAAAAAATATAGGCGCGATCCAACCGTCAGATCAAAAGATACGTCTCTTTTGAGACATTACTCTTGTCTAGACCTACAACAACACCTCAACACCGAGTTGCGATTCTTCAACCCCTCAAGGAAAAATAGCCTCCAGTACTACTGTAAAAATTTGGGCACGATCCAACGGTCACATCAAAAGATATGGCTCTTTTGAGACATGTCTAAACTTATAAGAACACCTCTTCACCGAGTTGCGATTCTACACCTCTTCAAGGTGAAACAGCCTCCGGAAACCCTTGTAAAAATCTAGGCGCGATCCAACGGTCAGATCAAAAGATACAGCTCTTTTGAGACATTACTCTTCTATAGACCTACAACAAAAACTCTTCACCGAGTTGTGATTCTTCACCTCCTCAAAGGAAAAGAGCCTCCAGAAACTCCTGTAAAAATCTGGGCACGATCGAACGTTCACATCAAAAGATATGGCTCTTTTGATACATTACTCTTGTCTAGACCTACAACAGCACCTCTTCACCGGGTTATGATTTTTCACCTCTTCAAGGGAAACAGCTTCTGGAAACTTCTTTAAAAATCAAGCGCGATCTAACGATCACATCAAAAGATACAGTTATTTTGAGACATTACTCTTGTCTAGACCTAAAACAACAACTCTTCACCGAGTTGTGATTCTTCACCTCCTCAAGGGAGAACAACCTCCGGAAACTCCTGTAAAAATCTAGGCACTATCCAACGGTCAGATCAAAAGATATGGCTCTTTTGAGGTATTACTCTTGTTTAGACCTACAACAACACATATTCATCGAGTTGCGATTCTTCACCTCTACAAGAGAAAACAGCCTACGGAAACTCCTGTAAAAATTCAAGCACGATCCAATGGTCAAATCAAAAGATATGGCTTTTTTTGAGACATTACTATTGTCTAGACCTACAACAACACCTCTTCACCGATGTGGGATTCTTCAACTCCTCAAGAGAAAACAACCTCCGGAAATGCTGTAAAAATCAGGGCGTGATGCAACGGTCAAATCAAAAGATATAGCTCTTTTGAGACATTGCTCTTGTGTAGACCTACAATAACACCTCTTCATCGAGTTGCAATTCGCCACCTCTTCAAGGGGCAACAACGTTCAGAAACTCCTGTAAAAATCTAGGCGCGATCCAACGGTCACATCATAAGATACAGCTTTTTTAAGATATTACCCTTGTCTAGACCTACAACAACCCATCACCGAGTTGTGATTCTTCACGTCCTCAAGGGAGAACAACCTCCGGAACTCCTCTAAAATCTGGGCAATATCCAACAGTCAGATCAAAAGATATGGCTCTTTTGAGGCATTACTCTTATCTAGACCTACAACAACACCTCTTCACCGAGTTGCGATTCTTCACCTTCTCAAGGGAAAATATCCTCCGGAAACTCCTTTAAAAATCTGGGCACAATCCAACGGTCAGATGAAAAGATACTGCTGTTTTGAGACATTACTCTTGTCTAGACCTAAAACAAAAACTCTTCACCGAGTTGTGATTCTTCACCTCCTCAAAGGAAAAGAGCCTCCAGAAACTCCTGTAAAAATCTGGGCACGATCGAACGTTCACATCAAAAGATATGGCTCTTTTGATACATTACTCTTGTCTAGACCTACAACAGCACCTCTTCACCGGGTTATGATTTTTCACCTCTTCAAGGGAAACAGCTTCTGGAAACTTCTTTAAAAATCAAGCGCGATCTAACGATCACATCAAAAGATACAGTTATTTTGAGACATTACTCTTGTCTAGACCTAAAACAACAACTCTTCACCGAGTTGTGATTCTTCACCTCCTCAAGGGAGAACAACCTCCGGAAACTCCTGTAAAAATCTGGGCACTATCCAACGGTCAGATCAAAAGATATGGCTCTTTTGAGGTATTACTCTTGTCTAGACCTACAACAACACATATTCATTGAGTTGCGATTCTTCACCTTCTCAAGGGAAAATATCCTCCGAAAACTCCTGTAAAAACCTGGGCACAATAGAACGGTCAGATGAAAAGATACGGCCATTTTGAGACATTACTCTTGTCTAGACCTAAAACAACAACTCTTCACCGACTTGTGATTCTTCACCTCCTCAAGGAAGAACAACCTCCGGAAACTCTTGTAAAAATCTGGGCAATATCTAACGGTCAGATCAAAAGATATGGCTCTTTTGAGGTATTACTCTTGTCTAGACCGACAACAACACATATTCATCGAGTTGCGATTCTTCACCTTCTCAAGGGAAAATATCCTCCGAAAACTCCTGTAAAAACCTAGGCACAATAGAACGGTCAGATGAAAAGATACGGCTGTTTTGAGACATTACTCTTGTCTAGACCTAAAACAACAACTCTTCACTGAGTTGTGATTCTTCACCTCCTCAAGGGAGAACAACCTCTGGAGCTCCTGTAAAAATCTGGGCAATATCTAACGGTCAGATCAAAAGATATGGCTCTTTTGAGGTATTACTCTTGTCTAGACCGACAACAACACATATTCATCGAGTTGCGATTCTTCACCTTCTCAAGGGAAAATATCCTCCGGAAACTCCTGTAAAAACCTGGGCACAATCCAACGGTCAGATGAAAAGATATGGCTCTTTTGAGGTAGTACTCTAGTCTAGACCTACAACAACACATATTCATCGAGTTGCGATTCTTCACCTTCTCAAGGGAAAATATCCTCCGGATACTCCAGTAAAAACCTTGGCACAATCCAACGGTCAGATGAAATGATACAGTTGTTTTGAGACATTACTCTTGTCTATACCTACAACAACAACTCTTCACCGAGTTGTGATTCTTCACCTTGTCAAAGGAGAACAACCTCCGGAAACTCCTCTAAAAATCCGGGCACTATCTAACGGTCACATCAAAAGATATAACTCTTTTAAGGCATTACTCTTGTCTAGACCTATAACAACACCTCTTCATCGAGTTGCTATTCTTCACCTCTTAAAGGTGATACAGCCTCCCAGAAACCCCTGTAAAACTCAAGGCACGATCCAATGATCAGATCAAAAGATACAACTAATTTGAGACATTACTCTTGTCTAGACCTATAACAACCCTTCACCGAGTTGTGATTCTTCACCTCCTCAAGGGAAAATAACCTCTGGAAACTCTTGTAAAAATTTAGGCACGATCCAACGGTTAGATCAAAAGATAAGGCTTTTTTAAGCCATTCCTCTAGTTGTGATTCTCCACCTCGTTAAGGGGAAACAGCCTTCGCAAACTCTTGTAAAAATCTGGGTGCGATACAATGGTCATATTAAATGATACAACTCCTTTCAGACATTACTATTGTCTAGATCAACATCAACAAGTCTTCACCAAGTTGTGATTCGTCACCTCCTCAAGGGAGAACCTCCGGAAACTCCTGTAAATATCTGGGCACTATCCAACGGTCAGATCAAAAGATATGGCTGTTTTGAGGTATTACTCTTGTCTAGACCTACAACAACACCTCTTCACCGATTTGCTATTCTTCACCTCTTCAAGGTGAAACAGCCTTCGAAAACCCTTCTAAAAATCTAGGCACGATCTAACGGTCAGATCAAAATATACAGCTATTTTGAGACATTACTCTTCTATAGACCTACAACAAAAACTCTTCACCGAGTTGTGATCCTTCACCTCCTCAAAGGAAAACAGCCTCCGGAAACCCCTATTTTATCTGGGCGCGATCCAACGGTCACGTCAAAAGATATGGCTCTTTTAAGACATTACTCCTGTCTAGACCTACAATAACAACTGTTCACCGAGTTGTGATTCTTCACCTCCTCAAGGGAGAACAACCTCCGAAACTCCTTTAAAAATCTGGGCAATATCTAACGGTCAGATCAAAATATACAGCTATTTTGAGACATTACTCTTCTATAGACCTACAACAAAAACTCTTCACCGAGTTGCGATTCTTCACCTCCTCAAGGGAAAACAGCCTCCAGAAACTCCTGTAAAAACCTGGGCACAATCCAACGGTCATATGAAAAGATACGGTTGTTTTAAGACATTACTCTTGCCTAGACCAAAAACAACAACTCTTCACCGAGTTGTGATTCTTCACCTCCTCAAGGGAGAACAACCTCTGGAAACTCTTTTAAAAATCTGGACACTATCCAACTGTCAGATCAAAAGATATGGCCCTTTTGAGGCATTACACTTGTCTAGACCTACAACAACACCTCTTCACCGAGTTGCAATTCTTCACCTTCTCAAGGGAAAATACCCTCCGTAAACTCCTGTAAAAATCTGGGCACAATCCAACGGTCAGATGAAAAGATACGACAGTTTTGAGACATTACTCTTGTCTAGACCTAAAACAACAACTCTTCACTGAGTTGTGATTCTTCACCTCCTCAAGGGAGAACAACCTCTGGAGCTCCTATAAAAATCTGGGCAATATCTAACGGTCAGATCAAAAGATATGGCTCTTTTGAGGTATTACTCTTGTCTAGACCGACAACAACACATATTCATCGAGTTGCGATTCTTCACCTTCTCAAGGGAAAATATCCTCCGGAAACTCCTATAAAAACCTGGGCACAATCCAACGGTCAGATGAAAAGATACGACTGTTTTGAGACATTACTTTTATCTAGACCTAAAACAACAACTCTTCACCGAGTTGTGATTCTTCACCTCCTCAAGGGAGAACAACCTCCGGAAAATCTTGTAAAAATCTGGGCACTATCCAACGGTCAGATCAAAAGATATGGCTCTTTTAAGGCATTACTCTTGTCTAGACCTATAACAACACCTCTTCACCGAGTTGCGATTCTTCACCTTCTCAAGGGAAAATATCCTCCGGAAACTCCTGTTAAAATCTGGGCACAATCCAATGATCAGATGAAAAGATACGGCTGTTTTGAGACATTACTCTTGTCTAGACCTAAAACAACAACTCTTCACCGAGTTGTGATTCTTCACCTCCTCTAGGGAGAACAACCTCTGGAACTTCTGTAAAAATCTGGGCAATATCCAACGGTCAGATCAAAAGATATGGCTCTTTTAAGGTAGTACTCTTGTCTAGACCTACAACAGCACATATTCACCGAGTTGCGATTCTTCACCTTCTCAAGGGAAAATATGCTCCGGAAACTCCTGTAAAAACCTGGGCACAATCAAACGGTCAGATGAAAAGATACGGCTGTTTTGAGACATTACTCTTGTCTAGACCTAAAACAACAACTCTTCACCGAGTTGTGATTTTTCATCTCCTCAAGGGAGAACAACCTCCGGAAACTTGTGTAAAAATCTAGGCAATATCAAACGGTCAGATCAAAAGATATGGCTCTTTTGAGGCATTACTCTTGTCTAGACCCATAACAACACCTCTTCATCGAGTTGCTATTCTTCTCCTCTTCAAGGTGAAACAGCCTCCGAAAACCACTGTAAAAATCTAGGCACGATCTAACGGTCAGATAAAAACATACAGCTATTGTGAGACATTACTCTTGTCTAGACCTACAACAACACCTCTTCACCGAGTTGCGATTCATCACCTTCTCAAGGGAAAATATCCTCTGAAAACTCCTGTAAAACTCTGGGCACAATCCAACGGTCGGATGAAAAGATACGGCTGTTTTGAGACATTACTCTTGTCTAGACCTAAAACAACAACTCTTCACCGAGTTTTGATTCTTCACCTCCTCAGGTGAGAACAACCACCGGAACTCCTATAAAAATCTGGGCAATATCCAATGGTCAGATCAAAAGATATGGCTCTTTTGAGGTATTACTCTTGTCTAGACCCATGACAACACATATTCACCGAGTTGCGATTCTCCACCTTCTCAAAGGAAAATATCCTCCGGAAACTCCTGTAAAAATCTGGGCACAATCCAACGGTTAGAAGAAAAGATACGGCTGTTTTGAGACATTACTCTTGTCTAGACCTAAAACAACAACTCTTCACCGAGTTGTGATTTTTCACCTCCTCAAGGGAGAACAACCTCCGGAAACTTGTGTAAAAATCTAGGCAATATCAAACGGTCAAATCAAAAGATATGGCTCTTTTGAGGCATTACTCTTGTCTAGACCCACAACAACACCTCTTCATCGAGTTGCTATTCTTCTCCTCTTCAAGGTGAAACAGCCTCCGAAAACCACTGTAAAAATCTAGGCACGATCTAACGGTCAGATAAAAACATACAGCTATTGTGAGACATTACTCTTGTCTAGACCTACAACAACACCTCTTCACCGAGTTGCGATTCTTCACCTTCTCAAGGGAAAATATCCTCTAAAAACTCCTGTAAAACTCTGGGCACAATCCAACGGTCAGATGAAAAGATACGGCTGTTTTGAGACATTACTCTTGTCTAGACCTAAAACAACAACTCTTCACCGAGTTTTGATTCTTCACCTCCTCAGGTGAGAACAACCTCCGGAACTCCTATAAAAATCTAGGCAATATCCAATGGTCAGATCAAAAGATATGGCTCTTTTGAGGTATTACTCTTGTCTAGACCAACAACAACACATATTCACCGAGTTGCGATTCTCCACCTTCTCAAAGGAAAATATCCTCCGGAAACTCCTATAAAAATTTGAGCACAATCCAACGGTTAGAAGAAAAGATACGGCTGTTTTGAGACATTACTCTTGTCTAGACCTAAAACAACAACTCTTCACCGAGTTGTGATTCTTCACGTCCTCAAGGGAGAACAACCTCTAGAAGCAATATCCAACGGTCAGATCAAAACATATGGCTCTTTTGAGGTATTATTATTGTCTAGACCTACAACAACACATATTCATCGAGTTGTGATTCTTCACCTTCTCAAGGGAAAATATCCTCCGGAAACTCATGTAAAAACATGGGCACAATCCAACGCTCAGATGAAAAGATACAGCTGTTTTGAGACATTACTCTTGTCTATACCTACAACTACAACTCTTCACCGAGTTTTGATTCTTCACCTCCTCGAGGGAGAACAACCTCCGGAAACTCCTATAAAAATCCCGGCACTATCTAACGGTTAGATCAAAAGATATGACTCTTTTGAGACATTACTCTTGTCTAGACCTATATAACAACACCTCTTCATCGAGTTGCTATTCTTCACCTCTTGAAGGTGATACAGCCTCCCAGAAACCCCTGTAAAACTCAAGGCACGATCCAATGGTCAGATCAAAAGATACAACTAATTTGAGACATTACTCTTGTCTTGACTTATAACAACCCTTCACCGAGTTGTGATTCTTCACCTCCTCTAGGGAAAATAACCTCCGGAAACTCTTGTAAAAATTTAGGCACGATCCAACGGTCAGATCAAAAGATAAGGCTTTTTTAAGCCATTACTCTAGTCTAGACCTACAGCAACACCTCTCCACCAAGTTGTGATTCTCCACCTCGTTAAGGGGAAACCGCCTCCGCAAACTCTTGTAAAAATCTGGGCGCAATACAACGGTTAGATTAAATGATACAACTCCTTTCAAACATTACTCTTGTCTAGACCAACATCAACAAGTCTTCACCGAGTTGTGATTCGTCACCTCCTCAAGGGAGAACAACCTCCAGAAACTCCTGTAAAAATCTGGGCACAATCCAACGGTCAGATCAAAAGATATGGCTGTTATGAGGTATTACTCTTGTCTAGACCTACAACAACACCTCTTCACCGAGTTGCTATTCTTCAGCTCTTCAAGGTGAAACAGCCTCCGAAAACCCTTCTAAAAATCTAGGCACAATCTAACGGTCAGATCAAAATACACAGCTATTTTGAGACATTACTCTTCTATAGACCTACAACAAAAACTCTTCACCGAGTTGTGATTCTTCACCTCCTCAAGGGAAAACAGCCTCCAGAAACTCCTGTAAAAATCTAGGCGCGATCCAACGGTCACGTCAAAAGATATGGCTCTTTTAAGACATTACTCCTGCCTAGACCTACAAGAACAACTGTTCACCGAGTTGTGATTCTTCACCTCCTCAAGGGAGAACAACCTCCGAAACTCCTTTAAAAATCTGGGCAATATCCAACGGTCAGATCAAAAGATATGGCCTTTTTGAGGTATTACTCTTGTCTAGACTTACAACAACACATATTCACCGAGTTGTGATTCTCCACATTCTCAAGGGAAAACATACTCCGGAAACTCCTGTAAAAACCTGGCACAATCCAACGTTCAGATGAAAAGATACGGCTGTTTTGAGATATTACTCTTGTATAGACCTACAACAACAACTCTTCACCGAGTTGTGATTCTTTACCTCCACAAGGGAGAACAACCTCTGGAACTCCTGAAAAAATCTGGGCAATATCCAACGGTCAGATCAAAAGATATGGCTGTTTTGAGGTATTACTCTTGTCTAGTCCTACAACAACAAATCTTCACCAAGTTGTGATTCTCCACCTCGTTAAGGGTAAATAGCCTCCGCAAACTCTTGAAAAAATATGGGCGCCATACAACGGTCAGATCAAATGATACAACTCCTATAAGACATTCATCTTGTCTAGACCAACATCAACAACTCTTCACCGAGTTGTGATTCTTCACCTCCTCAAGGGAGAACAACCTCTGGAACTCCTGTAAAAATCTGGGAAATATCCAACGGTCAGATCAAAAGATATGGCTCTTTTGAGGTATTACTCTTGTCTAGACCTACAACAACACATATTCACCGAGTTGCGATTCTTCACCTTCTCAAGGCAAAACATCCTTCGGAAACTCCTGTAAAAATCTGGGCACAATCCAACGGTCAGATGAAAAGATACGGGTGTTTTGAGACATTACTCTTGTCTAGACCAACAACAAATCTTCACCGAGTTGTGATTCTTCATCTCCTTAAGGGAAAACAACCTTCGAAAACTCCTGTAAAAATCTAGGCACGATCCAACGGTCAGATCAAAAGATATGGCTCTTTTGAGACATTACTCTTGTCTAGACCTACAACAACACCTCTTCACTGAGTTGCGATTCTCAACCTCGTGAAGGGTAAACAGCCTCCGAAAACTCGTGTAAAAATCTGGGCGCGATACAACGGTCAGATGAAAAGATAGGGCTCTTTTGAGACATTCCTCTTGTCTAGACCTACAACAACCCCTCTTCACCAAGTTGTGATGCTCCACCTCGTTAAGGGGAAACAGCCTCCGCAAACTCTTGTAAAAATCTGGGTGTGATACAACAGTAAGATCAAATGATACAACTCCTCTGAGACATTCATCTTGTCTAGACCAACATCAACAACTCTTCACCGAGTTGTGATTCTTCACCTCCTCAAGGGAGAACAACCTCTGGAACTCCTGTAAAAATCTGGGAAATATCCAACGGTCAGATCAAAAGATATGGCTCTTTTGAGGTATTACTCTTGTCTAGACCTACAACAACACATATTCACCGAGTTGCGATTCTTCACCTTCTCAAGGCAAAACATCCTTCGGAAACTCCTGTAAAAACCTGGGCACAATCCAACGGTCAGATGAAAAGATACGGGTGTTTTGAGACATCACTCTTGTCTAGACCAACAACAAATCTTCACCGAGTTGTGATTCTTCATCTCCTTAAGGGAAAACAACCTTCGAAAACTCCTGTAAAAATCTAGGCACGATCCAACGGTCAGATCAAAAGATATGGCTCTTTTGAGACATTACTCTTGTCTAGACCTACAACAACACCTCTTCACTGAGTTGCAATTCTCAACCTCGTGAAGGGTAAACAGCCTCCGGAAACTCGTGTAAAAATCTGGGCGCGATACAACGATCAGATGAAAAGATAGGGCTCTTTTGAGACATTCCTCTTGTCTAGACCTACAACAACCCCTCTTCACCAAGTTGTGATGCTCCACCTCGTTAAGGGGAAACAGCCTCCGCAAACTCTTGTAAAAATCTGGGTGTGATACAACAGTAAGATCAAATGATACAACTCCTTTGAGACATTACTCTAGTCTAGACCAACATCAACAACTCTTCACCGAGTTGTGATTCTTCACCTCCTCAATGGAGAACAACTTTCGGAACTCTTGTAAAAATCTGGGCAATTTCAAACGTTCAGATAAAAAGATATGGCTCTTTTGAGATATTACTCTTGCCTAGTCCTACAACAACACATATTCACCGAGTTGCGATTCTTCACCTTCTCAATGGAAAACAACATCCAGAAACTACTGTAAAAATCTAGGCTCGATTCAATGGTTAGATGAAAAGAT
This sequence comes from Populus tomentosa, assembly GCA_018804465.1. Taxonomy (NCBI): domain Eukaryota; kingdom Viridiplantae; phylum Streptophyta; class Magnoliopsida; order Malpighiales; family Salicaceae; genus Populus; species Populus tomentosa. Next base: position 8,057,229 of record CM031999.1, on the reverse strand, counting down.
ACGGCTGTTTTGAGACATTACTCTTGTCTAGACCTACAACAACAACTCTTCACCGAGTTGTGATTCTTCACCACCTTAAGGCAGAACAACCTCTGGAACTCCTGTAAAAATCTGGACAATATCCAACGGTCAGATCAAAAGACATGGCTCTTCGGAGGTATTACTCTTGTCTAGACCTACAACAACACATATTCACCGAGTTGCGATTCTTCACCTTCTCAAGGGAAAACATCCTCCGGAAACTCCTGTAAAAACCTTGGCACAATCCAACGGTCAGATGAAAAGATACGATTGTTCTAAGACATTACTCTTGTCTAGACCTACAACAACAACTCTTCACCGAGTTGTGATTCTTCACCTCCTCAAGGGACAACAACCTCCAGAAACTCCTGTAAAAATCTGGGCACTATCCAACGGTCAGATCAAAAGATATAGCTCTTTTGAGGCATTACTCTTGTCTAGACCTAAAACAACACCTCTTCACCAAGTTGCTTTTCTTCACCTCTTCAAGGTGAAAAAACCTCCGAAAACCCCTTTAAAAATCTAGGCACGATCTAACGGTCAGATCAAAATATACAGCTATTTTGAGACATTACTCTTGTACAGACCTACAACAAAAACTCTTCACCTCCTCAAGGGAAAACAGCCTCCGGAAAATCTTGTAAAAATCTGGGCGCGATCCAACGGTCACATCAAAAGATATGGCTCTTTTAAGACATTACTCCTGTCTAGACCTACAACAACTATTGTTCATCGAGTTGTGATTTTTCACCTCCTCAAGGGATAAAAACCTCCAGAACTCCTATAAAAATCTGGGCAACATCCAACGGTCAGATCAAAAGATATGGCTCTTTTGAGGTATTACTCTTGTCTAGACCTACAACAACATCTATTCACCGAGTTGCGATTCTCCACCTTCTCAAGGGAAAACATCCTCCGGAAACTCCTGTAAAAATCTGGGCACAATCCAACGTTCAGATGAAAAGATACGGCTGTTTTGAGACATTACATTTGTTTAGATCCGCAATAACACATCTCCACCTTGTTGCGATTCTTCACCTCCTCAAGGGAAAACAGCCTCCGGAACTGCTGTAAAAATCAGCGCGTGATCCAAGGGTCAAATCAAAAGATATGGCTCTTTTGAGACATTGCTCTTGTGTAGACCTACAAGAACACCTCTTCACCGAGTTGTGATTCTCCACCTCGTTAAGGGGAAACAACCTTCGAAAACTCCTGTAAAAATCTAGGCGCGATCCAACGGTCACATCAAAAGATATGGCTCTTTTGATACATTACTCTTGTTTAGACCTAGAACAACACATCTTCATCGAGTTGTGATTCTTCACCTCGTCAAGAGAAAACAGCTTCCGGAAAGTCCTGAAAAAATCTGGGCATGATTCAACGGTCAAATGAAAAGATACTGTCGTTTTGAGACATTACTCTTGTCTGGATCTGCAACAACACATCTCCACCTAGTTGTGATTCTTCACCTCCTCAAGGGAAAACAGCCTCCGGAACTGCTGTAAAAATCAGCGCGTGATCCAAGGGTCAGATCAAAAGATATGGCTCTTTTGAGACATTGCTCTTGTGTAGACCTACAACAATAACTCTTCACCGAGTTGCCATTCTCTACCTCTTCAAGGGGAAACAACCTTCGGAAACTCCTGTAAAAATCTAGGCGCGATCCAACGGTCACATCAAAAGATATGGCTCTTTTGATACATTACTCTTGTTTAGACCTAGAACAACACATCTTCATCGAGTTGTGATTCTTCACCTTGTCAAGAGAAAACAGCTTCCGGAAAGTCCTGTAAAAATCTGGGCACGATTCAACGGTCAGATGAAAAGATACTGCCGTTTTGAGACATTACTCTTGTATGGACCTAAACAACAACTCTTCACCGAGTTGGGATTCTTGACCAGCTAAAGGAAAAACAGCCTCCAGAAACTCCTATAAAAATCTGGACGCGATCCAACGGTCACATCAAAAGATATGGCTCTTTTTAGACATTACTCTTGTCTAGACCTAGAGCAACACCTCTTCATCGAGTTGCTATTCTTCACCTCCTCACGGGAAAACAACTTCCAGAAACTCGTGTAAAAATCTAGGCACGATACAACAGTCAGATTAAAAAATAGATAAGGATTTTTAAAGCCATTACTCTTGTCTAGACCTACAACAACACCTCTTCACCAAGTTGTGATTCTCCACCTCGTTAAGGGGAAACAGCCTGCGCAAACTCTTGTAAAAATTTGGACGCGATACAACGGTCAGATCAAATGATACTACTCCTTTGAGACCAAGTTGTGATTCTCCACCTCGTTAAGGGGAAACAGCCTCCGCAAACTCTTGTAAAAATTTGGACGCGATACAACGGTCAGATCAAATGATACTGCTCCTTTGAGACATTACTCTTGTCTAGACCAACATCAACAACTCTTCATTGAGTTGTGATTCTTCACCTCCTCAATGGAGAACAAGTTTCGGAACTCCTGTAAAAATATGGGCAATATCCAATGTTCAGATCAAAAGATATGGCTCTTTTGAGGTATTACTCTTCTCTAGACCTACAACAACACATATTAACCGAGTTGCGACTCTTCACCTTCTCAATGGAAAACAGCATCTGAAAACTCTTGTAAAAATCTAGGCACGATTCAATGGTCAGATGAAAAGATACAGCTATTTTGAGACATTACTCTTCTATAGACCTACAACAAAAACTCTTCACCGAGTTGTGATTCTTCACCTCCTCAAGGGAAAACAACCTCCGAAAACTCCTGTAAAAATCTGCGCGCGATCCAACAGTCACATCAAAAGATATGGCTCTTTTAAGACATTACTCCTGTCTAGACCTACAACAACAACTATTCACCGAGTTATGATTCTTCAACTCCTCAAGGGAGAACAACCTCTGGAACTCCTATAAAAATCTAGGCAATATCCAACGGTCAGATCAAAAGATATGGCTCTTTTGAGGTATTACTCTTGTCTAGACCTACAACAACACATATTCACCGAGTTGCGATTCTTCACCTTCTCAAGGGAAAAGATCCTCTGGAAACTCCTGTAAAAACCTGGGCACAATCCAACAGTCAGATGAAAAGATACGGCTGTTTTGAGATATTACTCTTGTCTAGACCTACAACAACAACTCTTCACCGAGTTGTGATTCTTGACCTCCTCAAGGGAAAACAACCTCCGGAAACTCCTGTAAAAATCTAGGCACTATTCAACGGTCAGATCAAAAGATATGGCTCTTTTGAGACGTTATTCTTGTCTAGACCTAGAACAACACCTCTGCACCGAGCTGTGATTTTTCACCGTGTCAAGGGGTAACAGCTTCAAGAAACTCCAGTAAAAATCTGGGCGTGATCAAACGGTCAGATCCAAAAATAGCGATCTTTTGGGACATTACACTTGTGTAGACCTACAACAAGACTTGTTCATTGAGTTACGATTCTGCACCTCCTTATGGGAAAACAGCCTCTGCAAAGTCCTATAAAAATCTTGGCCCGATCCAACGATCACATCAAAAGTTTTGGCACTTTTGAGACATTACTCTTGTCTTGACCTACAACAACCCCATTTCATCGAGTTGCGATTCTTCAACTCCTCCAGGTAAGAGGCCTCCGAAAACTACTGTAAAAATATTGACACGATCCAATGGTCAGATAAAAAGATACGGTTCTTTTGAGACAATACTCTTGTCTACACCTACAACAACACCTCTTCACCGAGTTGCGATTCATGAACTCCTCAAGGAAAACAGCCTCCGGAAACTACTGTAAAAATATAAGCGCGATGCAACGGTCAGATCAAAATATACATCTCTTTTGAGACATTACTCTTGTCTAGACCTACAACAACACCTATTCACCGAGTTGTGATTCTTCACCTCCTCAAAGGAAAGCAGCCTCCAGAAACTCTTGTAAAAATGGGGGCGCCATCCAACGTTCACATCAAAAGAAAGGACTCTTTTGAGACATTACTCTTGTTTAGACCAACAAAAACTCCTCTTCACCGAGTTGCGATTCTCAACCTCCTCAAGGGGAAACAGCCTCTAGAAACTCCTGTAACATTATAGGCGCGATGCAACGGTCAGATCAAAAGATACGTCTCTTTTGAGACATTACTCTAGTCTAGATCTACAACAACAACTCTTCATCAAGTTGTGATTCTTCACCTCCTCAAGGGAAAACAACCTCCGAAAACTCCTGTAAAAATCTGGGCACTATCCAACGGTCAGATCAAAAGATATCGCTCTGTGGAGGCATTACTCTTGTCTAGACCTACAACAACACATATTCACCGAGTTGTGATTCTTCATCTCCTTAAGGGAAAACAACCTTCGAAAACTCCTGTAAAAATCTACGCACGATCCAACGATCAGATCAAAAGATATGGCTCTTTTGAGGCATTACTCTTGTCTAGACCTACAACAAAAACTCTTCACCGAGTTGTGATTCTCCACCTCTTCAAAGGGAAATAGCATGCGAAAACTCCTGTAAAAATCTAAGCACGATCGAACGGTCATATCAAAACATACAGCTTTTTTAAGACATTACCCTTGTCTAGACCTACAACAACCCTTCACCGAGTTGTGATTCTTCACCTCCTCAAGGGAAAACAACCTCCGAAAGCTACTGTAAAAGTTTGGGCACGAACTAGTGGTCACATCAAAAGATAAGCCTTTTTTAAGCCATTACTCTAGTATAGACCTACAAAAACACCTCTTCACCGAGTTGCGTTTCTCCACCTTGTCAAGGGTAAACACCCTCCAGAACGCCTGAAAAAATATAGGCACGATACAACGGTCAGATTAAAAGATACGTCTCTTTTGAGACATTACTCTTGTCTAGACCTACAACAACAGCTCTTCAACGAGTTGTGATTCTTCACCTCCTCAAGGGAAAACAGCCTCCGGAAACTCCCGTAAAAATCTGGGCACGATCCAACAGTCAGATGAAAAGATACGGCTGTTTTGAGACATTACTCTAGTCTAGACCTACAACAACAACTCTTCACCGAGTTGTGATTCTTCACCTACTCAAGGGAGAACAACCTTCGGAACTCCAGTAAAAATCTGGGCAATATCCAATGGTCAGATCAAAAGATATGGCTCTTTTGAGGCATTACTCTTATCTAGACCTACAACAACAGCTATTCACCGAGTTGCAATTCTTCACCTTCTCAAGGGAAATCAGCTTCCAGAATCTCCTGTAAAAGTCAAACGCGATCCAGGGGTCAGATGAAAAGATATGGCTCTTTTGAGATATTACACTTGTTTAGACCTAGAACAACACTTCTTCACCGAGCTACGATTCTTCACCTCCTCAAGAGAAAACAGCCTCCGGAAACTCCCGTAAAATCTGGGCACGATCCAACGGTCAGATGAAAAGATACGGCTGTTTTGAGACATTACTCTTGTCTAGACCTAGAACAACACCTCTTCACCGAGTTGTGATTTTTCACCGTGTCAAGGGGAAACAGCTTCAAGAAACTCCTGTAAAAATCAAGCATAATCTAACGGTAAGATCAAAAGATATGGCTCTTTTGAGATGTTGCACTTGTTTAGACCTAGAACAATACGTCTTCACCGAGTTGCGATTCTTAACCTCCTCAAGTAAAAACAGCCTCCGGAAACTCCTGTAAAAATCTGGGTACGATCCAATGGTCAAATGAAAAGATACGACTGTTTTGAGACATTATGCTTGTCTAGACTTACAAAAACAACTCTTCATCGAGTTGCGATTCTTCAGCTCCTCAAGGCAAAACAGCCGACGGAAACTCTTGTAAAAATCTGGGCGTGTTCCAACGGTCAGATCAAAAGATAGGGATCTTTTAGGACATTACACTTGTGTAGACCTACAACAAGACCTGTTCATCGAGTTACGATTCTACACCTCCTCATGGGAAAACAGCCTTTGTAAAGTCTTGTAAAAATCTGGGCCCGATCCAACGCTCATATCAAAAGATTTGGCACTTTTGAGACATTACTCTTGTATTGACATACAACAACCCCAGTTCACCGAGTTGCGATTCTTCAACACCTCCAGGCAAAACAGCCTCCGAAAACTACTGTAAAAATATTGACACTATCCAACGATCAGATCAAAAGATACGGCTCTTTTGAGACAATACTCTTGTCTAGACCTACAACAACACCTCTTCACCGAGTTGCGATTCATGAACTCCTCAAGGAAAACAGCCTCCGGAAACTCCTGTAAAAATATAAGCGCGATGCAACGGTTAGATCAAAATATACGTCTCTTTTGAGACATTACTCTTGTCTAAACCTGCAACAACACCTATTCACCGAGTTGCGATTCTTCACCTCCTCAAAGGAAAGCGGCCTCCAGAAACTCTTGTAAAAATAGGGGCGCGATCCAACGGACACATCAAAAGAAAAGTCTCTTTTGAGACATTACTCTTGTGTAGACCAATAAAAACTCCTCTTCACCGAGTTGCGATTCTCAACCTCCTCAAGGAGAAACAGCTTCTAGAAACTCTTTTAACATTATAGGCGCGATGCAACGGTCAGATCAAAAGATACGTCTCTTTTGAGACATTACTCTTGTCTAGATCTACAACAACTCTTCACTGAGTTGTGATTCTTCACCTCCTCAAGGGAGAACAACCTCTGGAAACTCCTGTAAAAATCTGGGCACTATCCAACGGTCAGATCAAAAGATATGGCTCTTTTGAGGCATTACTCTTGTCTAGACCTACAATAACACCTCTTCACCGAGTTGCTATTCTTCACCTCTTCAAGGTGAAACAGCCTCCGAAAACCCTAGTAAAAATCTAGGCACCATCTAACAGTCAGATCAAAATATACAACTATTTTGAGACATTACTCTTGTATAGACCTACAACAAAAACTCTTCACCGAGTTGTGATTCTTTACCTCCTCAAGGGAAAACAGCCTCCGAAAACTCCTGTAAAAATTTGGGCGCGATCCAACGGTCACATCAAAAGATATGGCTCTTTTAAGACATTACTCCTGTCTAGACCTACTGATTGTGCATCAAAAGTATCATTAAGTCTTTTATTTTACATATGTATTTATTATTTTTATTTGAGTTTTTTATAATAAGTGATGTGCTTTTTAGTAATGAAGTTTCTTTTAATGTTTCGATAGGTTTTTGGAGCTTAAATAAATTATTTCAAAAAATTCAACGTCGGAATTCGGAACAAAGAATTGAAGAGAAATTTAGTTGAAGATTGAAGCAAATCTTGGTTCAAATAAGTGCTCCAAATTTGCCCAAAAAATCAATTATATTCCAATTCTAGAAAAGAATATCATATGATCCATTTCAAGCCCAAACTTACCTTATGTTGTGTGCAAACTTCAACCATCAAACACTCAAGGTTTCAATGTAAATCTTAGCCCAAATAATAGGTACAATTGTATACTTATTTGATACTTAAATCCAGCCCCAAATCAGCCCCCAAATCAGCCCCAAATCAACCCAAGCACAATCCATGATCTTACATGTCCACACAACAAATAATATTTGATTTATTTTGGGCAATTAATTGATCCAAGAGGGCAAGCACATGGATGGAAAGCTGGAGGGGACATTGTGACATTATTTTGGGTCAAAAAGAAAAAAGAAACAGCTCATAAAGGAGGAAGAAAAACATGCACCAAAGTGTTCTCCAAGCTGGCCTGATTTAATTTTCCAGAACACGTTTCGGTGTTTTGCCCATAACTTTTGACTCATATATCCAAATGAGCTGTTCTTTAATGATCTGGAAATATAACAGAATTTCCTATAAATATGTCTCTAATAGCCATCTCCATGGGAGGCTTCTAAAAGGGTCGAATTGCTGTCCAAAGTTAGAGTCAGATTTGTGTCCGAATTTTTACTGAAATTCTGTTGTGTTCTTCTTTGTAGATTTCGGTTCTTTAGTTTGTAAAACCTATTATTTCAGTTTGATTCAAGTTATTTCATGTTTATTAAAGTGTTCTTATATATAATCATGGTTGGCTAATCTCTTTCTTGGATCCAAATCAAGGATGATGGTGATTGAGGTGAGTTCTTTAAGATATGAATGAATCTTAATGTTTATCTTCTCATTTTATTCATGAATTTTTTATTATTGCAAAGAAATTTTAGAAATCATTTAGGTAATGTTATAATCTTGAATTTTTATGCACAAACCTTAGTTTTGGTTTAGAGATTGCTTGATTCAATGTCTTACTTAATTTGAAAGTACTTGTTCATTCTTAAGCAATAATTAATCTTCATCTTTTTAAACTTCATTGTAATATCTTCCGATCTAATATCACCATCGTTGATATTAGGTTGAGTTATCTTATATATGTTGAAGAAATCACCAATACATCACCATTAAAATTGATTTGGACCAAGACTTACTTTTTCTTGTCTTTTAAAATCTATTTATATTTTTTCATCTTTGAAAACAAATCCATCAATTATTTTCAACTAAGTTATTGTTGATTTAATTTCTCTTGAGTTTTTTTTTGTTACCTAGCTTAATTTCCAGATCTAGCTCTCTGTGGATATGACCTCGATCTTACCGAGTTAATTGCTATATCGCACACTCGTGCACTTGCGAGTTAAAACAAGCCGATCATAAAAAGCGGTTAAGCACCTACAACAACAACTGTTCACCGAGTTGTGATTCTTCACCTCCTCAAGGGAGAACAACCTCCGGAACTCCTATAAAAATCTGGGCAATATCCAATGGTCAGATCAAAAGATATGGCTCTTTTAAGACATTTCTCCTGTCTAGACCTACAACAACAACTGTTCACCGAGTTGTGATTCTTCACCTCCTCAAGGGAAAACAGCCTCCGGAAACTCCTGTAAAAATCTGGGCGCGATCCAACAGTCACATCAAAAGATATGACTCTTTTAAGACATTACTCCTGTCTGGACCTCCAACAACAACTGTTCACCGAGTTGTGATTCTTCACCTCTTCAAGGTGAAACAGCCTCCAGAAACCCCTGTAAAAATCAAGTCACGATCCAAAGGTCAGATCAAAAGATACAACTATTTTGAGACATTACACTTGTCTAGACCTACAACAAAAACTCTTCACCGAGTTGTGATTCTCAACCTCTTCAAGGGGAAACAGCATGTGGAAACTCCTGTAAAAATCTAAGCGCGATCCAACGGTCAGATCAAAATATACAACTATTTTAAGACATTACCCTTGTCTAGACCTACATCAACCCTTCACCGAGTTGTGATTCTTGACCTCCTCAAGGGAAAACAACCTCCGGAAACTCCTGTAAAAATTTGGGCACGATCCAATGATCAGATAAAAAGATAAGGCTTTTTTAAGCCATTACTCTAGTCTAGACCTACAACAACACCTATTCACCAAGTTGTGATTCTCCAACTCGTTAAGGGGAAACAGCCTCCGCAAACTCTTGCAAAAATATGGGCACGATACAATGGTCAGATCAAATGATACAACTCCTTTGAAACATTACTCTTGTCTAGACCAACATCAACAACTCTTCACCGAGTTGTGATTCTTCACCTCCTCAAGGGAGAACAACCTCTGCAACTCCTGTAAAAATCAGGGCAATATCCAACGGTCAGATCAAAAGATATGGCTCTTTTGAGGTATTACTCTTGTCTAGACCTACAACAACACATATTCATCGAGTTGCGATTCTTCACCTTCTCAAGGGAAAATATCCTCCGGAAACTCCTGTAAAAACCTGGGCACAATCCAACGGTCAGATGAAAAGATACGGCTGTTTTAAGACATTACTCTTGCCTAGATCTACAACAACAACTCTTCACCAAGTTGTGATTCTTCACCTCCTCATGGGAGAACAACCTCCGGAAACTCCTGTAAAAATATGGGCACTATCCAACGGTCAGATCAAAAGATATAGCTCTTTTGAGGCATTATTCTTGTTTAGACCTACAACAACACCTCTTCACCGAGTTGCTATTCTTCACCTCTTCAAGGTGAAACAGCCTCCGAAAACCCTAGTAAAAATCTAAGCACCATCTAACAGTCAGATCAAAATATACAGCTATTTTGAGACACAACTCTTGTATAGACCTACAACAAAAACTCTTCACCGAGTTGTGATTCTTCACCTCCTCAAGGGAAAACAGTCTCCGGAAACTCTTGTAAAAATCTGGGCGCGATCCAACGGTCACATCAAAAGATATGGCTCTTTTAAGACATTACTCCTGTCTAGACCTACAACAACAACTGTTCACCGAGTTGTGATTCTTCACCTCCTCAAGGGAGAACAACCTCTGGAACTCCTATAAAAATCTAGGTAATATCCAACGGTCAGATCAAAAGATATGGCTCTTTTAAGACATTTCTCCTGTCTATACCTACAACAACAACTGTTCACCGAGTTGTGATTCTTCATCTCCTCAAGGGAAAACAGCCTCTGGAAACTCCAGTAAAAATCTGGGCGCGATCCAACGGTCACATCAAAAGATATGGCTCTTTTAAGACATTACTCCTGTCTCGACCTACAACAAGAACTGTTCACCGAGTTGTGATTCTTCAACTCCTCTAGAGAGAATAACCTCCGGAACTCCTCTAAAAATCTGGGCAATATCCAACGGTCAGATCAAAAGATATGGCTCTTTTGAGGTATTACTCTTGTCTAGACCTACAACAACATATATTCACCGAGTTGCGAGTCTCCACCTTCTCAAGGGAGAGCATCCTCCGGAAACTCCTGTAAAAATCTAGGAACAATCCAACGGTCAGATGAAAAGATATGGCTGTTTTGAGATATTACTCTTGTCTATACCTACAACAACAACTCTTCACCGAGTTGTGATTCTTCACCTCCTCAAGGGAGAACAACCTCCAGAAACTCCTGTAAAAATCTGGGCACTATCCAACGGTCAGATCAAAAGATATGGCTCTTTTGAGGCATTACTCTTGTCTAGACCTATAACAACACCTCTTCACCGAGTTGCTATTCTTCACCTCTTTAAGGTGAAACAGCCTCCAGAAACCCCTGTAAAAATCAAGGCACGATCCAACGGTCAGATCAAAAGATACAACTATTTTGAGACATTACTCTTGTCTAGACCTATAATAAAAACTCTTCACCGAGTTGTGATTCTCCACCTCTTCAAGGGGAAACAACATTCGGAAACTCCTGTAAAAATCTAAGCGCGATCCAACGGTCAGATCAAAACATACAGCTTTTTTAAGACATTACCCTTGTCTAGACCTACATCAACCCTTCATCGAGTTGTGATTCTTGACCTCCTCAAGGGAAAACAACCTTTGGAAACTCCTGTAAAAATTTGGGCACGATCCAACGGTCAGATCAAAAGATAAGGCTTTTTTAAGCCATTACTCTAGTTTAGACCTACAACAACACCTCTTCACCAAGTTGTGATTCTCCAACTCGTTAAGGGGAAATAGCCTCCGCAAACTCTTGTAAAAATCTGGGCGCGATACAACGATCAGATCAAATGATACACCTCCTTTGAGACATTACTCTTGTCTAGACCAACATCAACAACTCTTCACCGAGTTGTGATTCTTCACCTCCTCAAGGGAGAACAACCTCTGCAACTCTTGTAAAAATCTGGGCAATATCCAACGGTCAGATCAAAAGATATGGCTCTTATATGCTCAATACCTTTTAAACAAGATATTACTAAACCTTTCTTTTATGCTCAAAATATCAACATATAGTTATGGGGTTTTACTTGGAAGAAAAACAAAGTTTTGTTCTAATGTTTAAGGCTAACTTCCTTAGGTTGGGATTATTTTTTTTCTTTCTTTTTATTTATTTATTTATATACACATACAACTTGAAACACAATGCATCTTTAACCCATGTAACGAGTTTTAAGCTAATGACTCCCACACCAGTTGGTCTTAGGGCATTAGGTGTTGAGACACCCCTATGAGTTTAGCAACTCGGGTTGTAGATACTAATACGTAGATAATGCAATGTTTGATTCTCTTAAGCTTTTCTCCTCAACCCATGTAACAAGCGTTGGGCCAATAGCTCCCAAATCAGTTGACTTTAGGGTATTAAGTGTTAAAACACCCCCTTCAAGCTTAATTGCTTAGGTTAGGAAGGCTACGAAACCAAACTTATCTACCTTTTATTATCATTGTTTTTTTTTTTTTTACAAATTATATACTATCCCTTTCCCTTAGTTGTTACGTTTAACAAAAGAACATAAATAATGTAATGATCCGATGTGCAACCCACAATTATATGTTAAAGTGTGTGTGTGTGAAAATGAAGATTTAAAAATACTTGTTAAATGAGCATATGAGTAGAATCAAGTGCGACCAATACGAGAGTCTGTAAACCTGAATATTTCAAGAACAATTCTGATAGACCCTGTTAAGAATGTTTACTAAGATGTGTCTCAAGAGTCACTTTAACAAAAGAACTCCTTTTACTCTGCCATCCTAGTAACAACAGTTTTGCAAATAGTTTATGAAATAGAAAACACACATTTTTTTTAAAATATAATTTTTTAAAAATATATCAACTACTACCCATTCCCCCCCAACCAAAATGAGACATTGTCCTCAATGTCTTAAGGTAGAAAGATAGAGTATAGAAGACATCACCTGAAATAACAAACACTAACAAACCTGAAACACACTTAAACAAATATAAGAAACAACAAAACACAATAATAAAACCAAAAGACACAAAGTTTTTACAAAAGAAGGCTCAAATCCAATCTAAGCTTTTTACGGCTTTCCTTAGTTGACCAATTTATGCGACTTATGGAGGGATTAATTACATGGATGAAAGATTGTAATTGGTCAATCAATTGTTCAGCAGTAGCAGCAGAGATAAAGATTTGTCGTACTGATGTTAGAAATTCCTGTTCCACAGCATGATCAAGAAAAGACAACAACTTATCATAAAAACCATTAACATTTAACAAACCTGTGAGTTGATGGTGAATGTGCAGTTGGGCCCAAGAGGAAATATGAAAGATCTCTTCCAATGTGCCCATACCTCCTGGTAAGGCAATGAAGGCATCAGCATGGTTAAACATTGCATTCAATCGATCAGACATTGTGGGGACCTGTAATTCCTCTCCAATTGTTTTTCCAATAATGTCCCCTTGTGCTAAAGCTTTGGGGATAACCCCCAAAACTTGACTACCTCCTAAAGATGCAGCTATTGACACTCCCCCCATTAACCCAAGGTTGCCTCCTCCATACACTAAATGAATCTTTCGCTCAGCTAGTACCTAACCAAGATGATTTGCTGATTCTAAAAACTCTTTTTCTTTCCCAAGACTGGATCCACCGAAAACACAAATATTGTTTATGTGATTACTTGAGGAACCTGCCATTTCTACACATTGCTATATTTGATGAATGTATGGTTTGAGTAGAAATGAAGGGAAGGAAGAGAAGAATTTATAGATGAGAAATTGAAAATGCAATAATACCACCTATATGTAGGCCAACTGTAGTCTCACTCTCTCTCTCTCTCTCTCTCTCTCTCTCTCTCTTTATTTATTTATTTATTTTGAAAAGACTTGTGTATGTACAGGTAGTTGTGATTGTGGCTCACATCTTTCCTTGGTTTTACGTCCAAAAAACGGCTTAAACGCCCTCTATGAGTCGGGGATAGACTTCCCATCCAGTTTTCTTAAAAACTGGCAAACAGGGTCTTTTTTAGTCAGATTCCCAAGACTAAGTCGAGCATGTTCTTTATGGAATTATGGCCATAAATCATAAATTGCATGATGCACATCTCCACTAGGGTGCGTCTCAAGAGTCAATAGAAGATTATCTAAAGACCCCTTACTCAGGCCATCCTTAATGAATTGTATTTTATCTTCACAGTTTACAAATACCATTCTTAAAGAATGACACGTCGCATTACAAGTCCATCTGGCACATCTGTGATAGACTTTCAGTCGTTTTGCACGACGTTTCTTTGCAAAAGTGCTTTTACCTGTTCCAGGCACGTGTGAAATGAAAGAATTGGAGGACTCACATGATAACCGGACCTTTGCTTCAATCAGCCAATGAATATCTTCAGGAATTCCATGGTTCATTAAAAACCTCAATCTTGCACATCTAGCGCGGTAAATTTTTGTAATCGCATTCTGAGGCAGAGCGGGAAAATACTTTTTCAATTTTTCAAGAGTGGCGTCCATTTTCAAATGAGAATTGGATGAGAGATTCAAAGAAAGAAGAAAGAGCAGAGAATTGCACAATTATATACACAGATATCAGTTATCATGGGAAACTGAAAGAACCGACTTAAGAGTCACGGAGTACCGTTATCCGCCATTTGACTAGGGTGAGAGAAACTTGAAAACATTGCCATTCTTTGGATTCTTGATCTTAGTTTTCCAGGAAATAAATGGAGTTGAGAATTATAAAGCAAGACTTTTTGACCAACAATGAATGTTTTTCTCAGTATTTTCTTGTCATGAAACTCTTTGAGTCTTGCTTTATTAATTCTTGAATTGTCATATGCATCATTTCTTATTTCCTCAAGCTCATTTATTTGCAATTTTCGCAACTGACTAGCATCATCAATGTTTGAATTGAAAGCTTTAATAGCCCAATAAGCTTTATGTTTAATTTCCACAGGCAAGTGACAAGGTTTTTCATATACTAGTCTATAAGGTGACATACCTAATGATGTTTTATATGCAGTTCGATAAGCCCAAAGTGCATCATTAAGTCTTAAAGACCAGTCTTTCCGATTAGGGTTCACTGTTTTCTCGAAGATCTATTTAATCTCCCTATTAGCAAGTTCTACTTGTCCACTCGTCTGAGGGTGATAAGGGGTGGCAACTTTGTGTGTGATTCCATATTTCTTCATTAAAGACTCAAATGGCTTGTTGCAGAAATGTGTTCCACCATCACTTATCATGGCTCGAGGGATTCCAAATCGACTTAAAATGTTTTCTTTCAAAAACTTTATCACTGTTTTGTGATCATTGGTTCGACTTGGAATTGCCTCTATCCATTTTGAAACATAATCTACTGCGACCAATATGTACAAGAAACCAAATGATGGAGGAAATGGACCCATGAAATCTATACCCCAACAGTCAAAGATCTCAATGACAAGAATAGGATTTAAAGGCATCATGTGACGTTTCGAAATAGATCCCAACTTTTGACAATTTTCACAAGTCTTATAGAATGCATATGAGTCTTTGAACATGGTGGGCCAGTAAAATTCACTTTGTAAGATTTTTACAGTTGTCTTTCTTGATGAGAAATGACCCCCACATGTCTTAGAATGACAAAATTTAATGACACTACTTACCTCATTATCAGGAATGCATCTTCGAAATATTTGATTAGGACAATATTTGAATAAATAAGGGTCATCCCAATAAAAGTTCTTCACTTCGTTCAAGAACTTTCTTTTGTCTTGGGTACTCTAATGAGTTGGCAATTGTCCTAAAACAAGAAAATTAACAATATTAGCAAACCAAGGCATTGTAGAGACAGAAAATAAAGATTCATCAGGAAAGTAGTCATCAATTGGTGTGATGTCAGATCTCGAATCGGTTGTTAATCTTGACAAATGATTCGCGACAACATTTTCGGTGCCTTTCTTGTCTTTGATTGTGATATCAAATTCTTAAAGCAATAAAATCCACCGCACCAATCTAGCCTTATAATCTTTCTTATAGAGAAGATATTTCAATGCTGCATGATCACTAAAAACAACAACAGGTGAGCCAACAAGATAAGATCTGAACTTGTCACATGCAAATACTACTGCAAGTAATTCTTTTTCAGTGGTAGTGTAATTCATTTGAGCACTATTTAAAGTTTTACTTGAATAGTAAATCACATAAGGTTTCTTATCTTTTCTTTGTCCCAAGACAGCACCCACGGCATAATCACTTGCATCACACATTATTTCAAAAGGTAATGACCAATCAGGAGGTTGAATGATAGGAGCAGAAGTAAGCAAGCTTTTAAGTTTAACAAAGGCTTTTTCACATTGTTCAGTCCATTCAAAAACATTTTCCTTTGTTAGAAGGTTACACAATGGTTTAGATATCTTTGATGAACCTTCTGAAAAAACCAGCATGTCCTAAGAATGATCTAACATCTTTAACAAATTTTGGTGTTGGTAAGTTGGCAATTAGCTAGATTTTAGATTTGCCAACCTCAATTCCTTTCGATAAAACAATGTGACCAAGTACAATGCCGTTTGTTACCATAAAGTGACATTTTTCCCAATTCAGTACAAGATTCTTCTCTTCACACCTGTTCAAAACCTTTTCCCAGTTAGTTAAACAATCATCAAATGAATCACCAAAAACAGAAAAATCATCCATAAAAATCTCAAGAAAACGTTCAACCATATCACTGAATATGTTCAGCATGCATCTTTGAAACGTGGCTGGTGATTACATAACCTAAAAGGCATTCTTCGATATGCAAAAGTTCCAAATGGACATGTGAAAGTAGTCTTCTCTTGATCTTCCAATGCAATTTCAATTTGATTGTAACCTGAATAGCCATCTAGGAAACAATAAAATTCATGACCTGCAACTCTTTCTAGGATTTGATCCATGAAAGGTAAAGGAAAATGATCTTTTCTAGTCATTAAATTAAGTTTCCTATAGTCAATGCACATACGCCAACTAGTAATAGTCCAAGTTGAAATTAACTCATTTTTCTCATTTGTTATCACAGTGACTCCAAACTTTTTGGGTACAACTTGGGTAGGACTTACCCATTTACTGTCAGAAATAGGATAAATGATTCCATTATCTAGAAGCTTAATGACTTCATTTTTCACTACTTCTTTCATATTAGGATTAAGTCTTCGTTGCATTTCTCTAGATGGTTTAGCATTTTCCTCCAAATAAATCCTGTGTGTGCAAATCAAAGGACTAATTCCTTTTATGCCAGTTATTGTCCATCCTAATGCATTTTTGTGCATTTTCAGAGTTTGTAATAACTTACCTTCTTGATTGCATTAAGTTTGGAAGAGATTATTATCAGAAAAGTTTTATTTTCTCCTAAAAATGAGTATTTAAGATTGAATGGTTGAACACTTGAAGGTATCGACTCAATTGATCATGGTGGCAATTCTTCAATTTGTGGTCTCCAATTACATGCCTTTACTTATTCCTGAAAATAAACCATTTGCAACTCGTCTGGTTCATCAATCTCAGTTTCACTGGAAGTGGTTTGAAATTGATCATGAACTAATTTTTCAATAAAATCCACTTCCTGTAAATCATTATCATCTCCAGGTTGCTTGTAAATGTTGAAAATATTCATTTCTAATGTCATATTGCCAAATGATAGCTTCATCAGTCCATTCCTACTATTAATCAATGCATTAGAAGTTGCAAGAAATGGATGTCCTAAAATAGCAGGAATTGAATTACATGCTTCAACAGGTTGTGTATGACAATAAAATCTACAGGGTAAATGAATTTATCAACTTGTACTAACACATCCTCAACTATTCCTCTAGGCATTTTTACAGATCTATCAGCAAGTAAAAGAGTTACAGAAGTTGGTTATAACTCACCTAGATTGAGACTTTGAAAAACCGAATATGGAAGTAAATTCACACTAGCTCCAAGATCAAGTAAAGCTCTTTCAATTTTATGTTCTCCAATAAAGCAAGAAATGGTAGGACAACCAGGGTCTTTATATTTCAAAGAATTATTATTCTGAAGAATAGCACTTACTTGTTTGCCTAAAAAGGCATTCTTTTTCACATTCAGTTTTCTCTTCATAGTGCATAGATCTTTCAAAAATTTAGCATAGGAAGGTACCTGTTTAATAGCATCCAACAAAGGTATATTAATCCTTACCTGTTTGAAAATTTCAAGGATTTCAGAATTGTGATTGACTTTTCTTTGTTTGGTCATGGCATGAGGAAATGGAAGTGCTGGCGGAGAATCAGTCTTTTCTTCACAATGTTCAAATTCAACCCCTTCCTTACCGTCAGATATTGACTCATCATCTTTCTCACAAGGTTCAAGAGTGGGTTTTTCAATAACCTTACCAATGCGAAGAGTGATGGTTGATTTGACTTGATCCATGTGTTGGCTTCCAGAACTACTTGCATTTGCATTGTATTGCCTCTTTGGATTTTGTTGTGGTTGAGATGGAAACTTACCTTTCTCTTGAAAATTGAGAGCAGATGTTAACTTTGCAAGAGTATCTTTAAAATCTATCATGCCTTGAGCAAGTTGAGTGTTGATTGTCTCTTGCTTTTCAATGAATGCATGCAATGTTTCCTCAAGATTTCTTCTAGGAGGTGGAGCATAAGGAGGTGCATATCCATGAGAATTTTGGAAATTATGGTGTGCTTGAAACGGTGGTTGTGAAGTTTGTGGATTGTTGTTATCATTCTCCCAACTGAAATTTAGGTGATTTCTCCAACCAGGGTTATGTGTTTGTGAGTATGGGTTATGATTGGGTCTTTGGAAACTATTTAAAGCATGGGCTTGTTCATGGAGGCATTCCTTGAAAGAAGGTAAAGTTGGACAGTCATTAGTTGCATGTTTATTTGTTTCACAGATTTGACACACAATGTCTTGAACAGATTTTAATTGACCACACTTTTTCAATTCTAGTGCCTCGACTTTTCTAGCTAAAGATGCAAACTTGGCTTGGAGGTCATGATCTTCCCTAAGGTTATACATACTTCAACTAGATGTATGAGATTGGGTTTTAATTGGTGCCTCATAAGTGCCTATAGTGTCCCAATTTTGTGTATTTTCAGTCTAGGTACTCCATTGCTTCATTAGGGTCTTTATCTTCAAAAGTTCCATTGCACATTAATTCAACCATTTACCTATCTTTAGGTGTTAACCCTTCATAAAATTGTGAAACCAATCTCCATGTTTCAAAACCATGATGAGGGCAAGTATTAAGCAAGTCTCGATACATATCCCAATATTGGTAAAATGTTTCACCTGGTTTTTGAGTAAAAGTGGTGATTTGTCTTTTGAAAGAGTTGGTTCTATGAGATGGAAAAAACTTCTTTAAAAATTGTTGTTGCATTTCATCCCAAGCACGAATGGATCCTGACCTAAGATTTTGTAGCCATGTTTTAGCTTTATCTTTTAATGAAAAAGGAAAAAGCTTTAATCTAATGGTATTCATGCTACAATTTAAGTCATTATAGGTGTTACAAACTTCTTCAAATTCTCTCAAATGCAAGTATGGATTTTCTAGATCTAAGCCATGAAAAGAAGGTAAAAGTTGAATAATGTCTGGCTTAAAATTAAAATGAGATGCATCAGAAGGGAAAACTATGCATGAGGGTGCACTTGTTCTTGTGGGATTCATGTGGTCTCTAAGTGTCCTAACACGGTTATTCTTATTATTCTCATTATAAAGTGACTGGTTATCTTCTTCGGCCATATTTTCTGAAAATGATGAGGATACCCTACAAAGTCTATCACTTAATGTACGTGACCAAACACTCATGCACGTGTAGAAAGAGAATAAAAGGAAGAAGAAAATAAAAGAAAAAGAAACAAAAGAAAATAAACAAAGTTAGATACAAGAAAAGTGAAAAGAGAAAAAAAATTAATACTATAATTTGTACAAGAATTTACCTCCCCAGCAACGGCGACAAACACTTGACATGACCAAAAGATTGATGTCTTCTTCCAAGTACAGGAATGTCGAAGTAATAAATAACCTGGCAAGACCGGGGTCAACCACAGAGAGGTTAATTGTATAAATTATAAATAACAAGACAACAACAACAACAACAACAACAACAACAACAACAACAATAACAACAATAATAACAATAATAATAATACTCAGTACATGACGTTATTATACCTGAGAATGATCTAAAAGATCGGGTTACAGGTTTCCAGCCTATATACTGAGTTTATGAAAAGATCAAAGAGATATATTATATAATATAAACAAAATATAAATAATAATAATAATAATAATAATACTAGTAGTAGTAGTAGTAGTAGTAGTAGTAGTAATACTAGTAGTAGTAGTAGTAGTAATAATAAAAGAAGAAGATGAAGAAATTAATGAGAACTTTGAGATGAAAGATTAATGTAAGGATTAAACAATGATAAAATTAAATGTCAAGGTTAGAGGATCCACCAATGGTATTTCAAACAAGTATAGTATAAACTCTTATTACTCAATTTGAAAACCACACACGGAGGAGGTTCCAATCGGATGATTTGTCATTAATAGCTCATTATAAATTATTAACATGATCATATTAATTATCTTATTTACATAACACCAAACTTTTAAATATTGTCAGGAATTCATGATGTTAACTGATGTTAATAACAAATCAAGTTCCTTTCATAGCCCAGGTATAGATAATACCATACGATTGGGCTATGAGAGTGCCAACCATTTGTTTTACCAAGTATTATACAACACAAATCTAGATTAACCATTTAACAAGGAAGATATTAAGAATTAGTAAGATAAAAAGATAAGACATTTTAATATTAAACTTTAAGGTCCATGTTGAGTTTACACCATACTTATTCCTACACCATTAGTGTAACCTTTTCACCTTGATATAATAAACTTAGCTAAACATAATGAAGAAGAGAAACATAAATAAACAAAACAAGAACATAAATAAGATACAAGTTAACTAAGGAAATGAAAGGAAATGAAAAGCATAAACAAGATATTAATGAAAGCAAAACTTAAAAATTACAAAAAATATAAAGAGAGCTCTAAAGAGCATAAAATTGATCTGAACAACCAAGCTCCCAAATACATGGCAAATGCCTCCTTTTATAGGCCAAAATTCAGAATTATTGATTTGATGACTAATTGTTGAGTGGGTGGTCAACTCTTGACTTTGTGAAAATCCTTATCTTCTTGTCTGAATAAAACGAAAATGCTAGCATCAGAACTGGGTCCACTTGAAAACATGAAAGTTGTAGGAAATTGTCTTAACAAATTTGTGTAAACATTTGAGGTCATTTGGACTTCTAGAACTCTAGATATGGGCCAAACACTGAACAGTGTTCGGGCTGCAGGACAGATTCGGACTTCTCTGTTGTTGCTATAATTTGGACTTGAAAACGGCCTTCTTAGATCTTGATGAAAACATAAAAGTTGTAGGCCTATGTCTTATTGAATCTATGTAAAAATTTGAGGTCATTTGAACATCTAAAACTCGAGATATGACCCAATTACCGAACAGTATTCCAGATTGGAGTGCACCAACATCTCTTTTCTAAGTTTGGCCCTCTCTTTGTCCTTTCAATTTTCATACTTGAACTCATCAATCAATCCTTTGATTTATGTGACAGGCCTGCATTTAAGATAAACATTTACCATATATTAAGGCATTTTATAGTATTAGACTTGTTATTATAAAACATGCTTTAGTTAAGGAGTTATTGATGCTTCAAGTGCAAAATAATGATGTAAAACCTTGATAAATATGCACTTTTAAGTACTAATCACTAGACCTACAATAACCTTCACTGAGTTATGATTCTTTACCTCCTCAAGGGAAAACACCCTCCAAAACCCCTGTAAAAATATAGACGCGATCCAACGATCAGATCAAAAGATACGTCTCTTTTGAGACATTACTCTTATCTAGACCTAAAACAACACCTCTTCACCGAGTTACGATTTTGCCCCTCCTCAAGGGAAAAAAGCCTCCGGAAACTCCTGTAAAAATCTAGGCACCATCCAACGGTCAGATCAAAAGATATGGTTCTTTTTGAAGGCATTACTATTGTATTTACCTAGAGCAACACCTCTTCACCGACTTGCCATACTACACCTCATCAAGGGGAAACATCCTTCGGAAACTCATGTAAAATTATAGGCGCGATCCAACGGTCAGATCAAAAGATACGTCTCTTTTGAGACATTACTCTTCTCTAGACCTACAACAACACCTCTTCACCGAGTTGTGATTCTTCACCTCCTCAAGGGAAAACAGCCTCCAGAACTAGGGTAAAAATCTAGGCGCGATCCAACGGCACATCAAATGATATGGCTCTTTTGAGACATTACTCTTGTCTAGACCTACAAGAACAACTCTTCACCGAGTTGAGATTCTTCACCTCCTCAAGGGAAAACAGCCTTCGAAAACACCTATAAAAATTAGGGAGCAATCCAACAGTCACATCAAAAGATATGGCTATTTTGAGACATTACACTTGTGTAGACCTACACCAACACCTCTTCATTGAGTTACTATTCTTCACCTCTTCAAGGTGAAACAGCCTCCGGAAACCCCTGTAAAAATCTAGGCGCGATCCAACGGTCAGATCAAAAGATACAACTATTTCGAGACATTACTCTTGTCTAGATCTACAAAAAAACTCTTCACCGAGTTGTGATTCTTCACCTCTTCAAGGTGAAACAGCCTCCGAAAACCCCTGTAAAAATCGAGGCGCGATCCAACGGTCATATCAAAAGATACAGCTATTTTGAGACATTACTCTTGTCTAGACCTACAACAACACCTCTTCATCGAGTTGAGATTCTTCACCTCCTCAAGGGAAAACAGCCTCCGAAAATTGCTGTAAAAATCTGGCCACGATCCAACGGTCAGATGAAAAGATATGGCTGTTTTGAGACATTAATCTTGTCTAGACCTACAACAACAACTCTTCACCAAGTTGTGATTTTTCACCTCCTGAAAGAAGAACAACCTCCGGAAACTCCTGTAAAAATCTGGGCACTATTCAATGGTCAAAAAAAAAAGATAAGGCTCTTTTGAGGCATTACTCTTGACAAGACCTAAAACAACACCTCTTCACCGAGTTGCGATTCTCCACCTTGTCAAGGGGAGACAGCCTTCGAAAACTCCTGTAAAAATCTGGGCACGATCCAACGGTCAAATCAAAAGATACAACTTTTTTGAGACATTACCCTTGTCTAGACCTACAACAACTCTTTACCGAGTATTGATTCTTCACCTCCTCAAAGGAAAACAACCTCCAAAAACTCCTATAAAAATTTGGCCACGATCCAACGGTCAGATCAAAAGATATGGCTTTTTTGAGCCATTACTCTAGTCTAAACCTACAACAACACCTCTTCACCGAGTTGCGATTCTCCACCTCGTCTGGGGTAAACACCCTCCAGAACCCCTGTAAAAATACAGGCGCAATCCAACAGTCAGATCAAAATATACATCTCTTTTGAGACATTACTCTTGTCTAGACCTACAACAACACCTCTTCACCAAGATGTGATTCTCCACCTTGTTAAGGTGAAACAGCCTCCAAAAACTCTTGTAAAAATCTGGGCGCGATACAACGGTCAGATCAAATGATACAGCTCTTTTGAGACATTACTCTTGTCTAGACCTACATCAACACCTCTTCACCGAGTTGTGATTCTTTACCTCCTCAAGGGAAAACAACCTTCGAAAACTCCCGTAAAAATCTAGGCACGATCCAATGGTCGGATCAAAAGATATGGATTTTTTGAGACATTACTCTTGTCTAGACCTACAACAACACCTCATCACCGAGTTGCGATTCTCCACCTCATGAAGGGTAAACATCCTCCACAAACTTGGGTAAAAATCTGGGCACGATACAACAGTCAGATCAAAAGATATGGCTCTTTTGAGATATTACTATTGTCTAAACCTACATCCACAACTCTTCACCGAGTTGTGATTCTTTACCTCCTCAAGGGAAAACAACCTTCGAAAACTCCCGTAAAAATCTAGGCACGATCCAACGGTCAGATGAAAAGATACGGCTGTTTTGAGACATTACTCTTGTTTAGACCTACAACAACACCTCTTCACCAAGTTGCGATTCTCCACCTCGTTAAGGGGAAACATCCTCCAAAAACTCTTGTAAAAATCTGGGCGCGATACAACGGTCAAATCAAAAGATATGGTTTTTTGAGACATTACTCTTATCTAGATCTCCAACAACACCTCTTCACTGAGTTTTGATTCTCCACATCGTCAAGGGAAAATAGCCTCCGAAACAACAGTAAAAATATGGGCGAGATCCAACGGTTAAATCAAATGATACGGCTTTTTTGAGACATTACTCTTGTCTACACCTACAACAACACCTCTTCACCGAGTTGCGATTCTTCACCTCCTCAAGGAAAAACAGCGCGACCAACGATCAGATGAAAAGATACGGTTGTTTTGAGACATTACTCTTGTCTAGACCTACAACAACAACTCTTTACCGAGTTATGATTCTTCACCTCGTCAAGGGAAAAGAGCCTTGGAAAACTCTTGTAAAAATTTGGGCGCGATTCAACGGTCACATCAAAAGATTCGGCTCTTTTGAGACATTACTCTTGTCTAGACCTACAACAACCCCTCTTCATCGAGTTGCAATTCTTCAACTCGTCCAGGGAAAACAGCCCCCGGAAACTCCTGTAAAAGTCTGGGCACGATCCAACAGTCATATCAAAAAATAAGGCTCTTTTAAGACATTACTCTTAACAAGACCTAAAACAACACCTCTTCACTAAGTTGTGATTCTCCACCTCTACAAGAGGAAACAGCCTTCGGAAACTCTTGTAAACATCTAGGCAAGATCCAACGGTCAGATCAAAAGATACAGCTTTTTTGAGACATTACCCTTGTCTAGACCTACAACAACTCTTCACTAAGTTTTGATTCTTCACCTCCTTAAAGGAAAACAACCTCCGGAAACTCCTATAAAAATTTGGCTACGATCCAACGGTTAGATCAAAAGATATGGCGTTTTTGAGCCATTACTCTAGTCTAAACCTACAACAACACCTCTTCACCGAGTTGCGATTCTCCACCTCGTCTGGGGTAAACACCCTCCAGAACCCCTGTAAAAATATAGGCGCATTCTAACGGTCAAATCAAAATATACGTCTCTTTTGAGACATTACTCTTGTCTAGACCTAGAGCAACTCCTCTTCACCGAGTTGCCATTCTTCACCTCCTCAAGGGAAAACAGCCTCCGGAACTATTGGCAATCCAATGGTCACATCAAATGATACGGCTCCTTTGAGACATTACTCTTGTCTAGACCTACAACAACACCTCTTCACCGAGTTGCAATTCTCTACTTCTTCAAGGGGAAACAGCTTTCGGAAACCCCTGTAAAAATCTAGGCGCGATCCAACAGTCAGATCAAAAGATACAACTATTTTGAGACATTACTCTTGTCTAGACCTACAACAACACCTCTTCATTGAGTTGAGATTCTTCACCTCCTCAAGGAAAAACAGCCTCCGGAAACTCCTGTAAAAATCTAGGCACGATCTAACGGTCAGATGAAAAGATACGGCTGTTTTGAGACATTACTCTTGTTTAGACCTACAACAACACCTCTTCACCAAGTTGTGATTCTCCACCTTGTTAAGGGGAAACAGCTTCCAAAAACTCTTGTAAAAATCTGGGTGCGATACAACTGTCAGATCAAATGATAGCTTCTTTGAGACATTAGTCTTGTCTAGACCTCCAACAACAACTCTTCACCGAGTTGCGATTCTCAACATCGTCAAGGGAAAATAGCCTCCGGAACTACTGTTAAAATATAGGTGCGATCCAACGGTTCAATCAAATGATATGGCTTTTTTGAGAAATCACTCTTGTCTACACCTACAACAACACCTCTTCACTGAGTTGCGATTCTTCACCGAGTTGCGATTCTTCACCTCCTCAAGGGAAAACAGCGCGACCAACGGTCAGATGAAAAGATACGGCTGTTTTGAGACATTACTCTTGTCTAGACCTACAACAACAACTCTTCATCGAGTTGTGATTCTTAACCTCCTCCAGGGAAAACAGCCTCCAGAAACTCCTGTAAAAATCTGGGCACGATCCAACAGTCACATCAAAAGATAAGGCTTTTTTAAGACATTACTCTTGACAAGACCTAAAACAACACCTCTTCACCGAGTTGCGATTCTCCACCTCCACAAGGGGAAACAGCCTTCAGAAACCCCTATAAAAATCTAGAGGCGATCCAACGGTCAGATCAAAAGATACGGCTGTTTTGAGACATTACTCTTGTCTAGACGTAGTAAACAAATCTTTACCGAGTTGTGATTCTTAACCTCCTCAAGGGAAAACAGCCTTTGGAAACTCCTTTAAAAATCTGGGCGCGATCCAACGGTCACATAAAAAGACATGGCTCTTTTTAGACATTACTCTTGTCTAGACCTAGAACAACACCTCTTCACCGAGTTGCGATTCTTCACCTCCTCAAGGGAAAACAACCTCCGGAAACTCCTGTAAAAATCTGGGCATGAAGCAACAGTCATATGAAAAGATATGGTTGTTTTGAGACATTACTCTTGTATAGACCTACAACAACAACTCTTCACCGAGTTGTGATTCTTCACCTCCTCAAGGGAGAACAACCTCTGGAACTCCTGTAAAAATCTGGGCAATCTCCAACGGTTAGATCAAAAGATATGGCGCTTTTGAGGCATTACTCTTGTTTAGACCTACAACAACACTTATTCACCGAGTTGCGATTCTTCACCTTCTCAAGGGTAAACAGCCTCCGGAAACTCCAATAAAAATCTGGGCACGATCCAACGGTCAGATGAAATGATACGACTGGTTTGAGACATTACTCTTGTCTAGACCTACAACAACAACTCTTCACCAAGTTGTGATTCTTCACCTCCTCAAGGGAGAACAACCTCCGAAAACTCTTGTAAAAATCAGGGCACTATCCAACGGTCAGATCTAAAGATAGGGCTATTTTGAGGCATTACTCTTGTTTAGACCTGCAACAACACCTCTTCATCAAGTTGCGATTCTGTACCTCCTCAAGGGAAAACAGCGTCCTGAAACTCCTGTAAAAATCTGGCACCATCCAACAGTCAGATCAAAAGATACAACTATTTTGAGACATTACTCTTGTCAAGACCTACAACAATACCTCCTCATGGAGTTGTGATTCTCCACCTCATCAAGGGTACCCAAACTCTAGAAACTCGTGTAAAAATTTGGGCATGATCAAACGGTCATATCAAAAGATAAGGCTCTTTTGAGACATTCCTCTTAACTAGACCTACAACAACACCTCTTCACCGAGTTGCGATTCTACACCTCTACAAGGGGAAACACCCTGCAGAAACTCCTGTAAAAATCTAGGCTCGATCTAACGGTCATATCAAATGATATGTCTTTTTTGAGCCATTACTCTACTCTAGACCTACAACAACACCTCTTCATCGAGTTGCGATTCTCCACCTCGTCAACGGCAAGCACCCTCCGAAACTCCTGTAAAAATATCGGTGGGATCCAACGGTCAGATTAAAAGATACGTCTCTTTTGAGACATTACTCTTGTCTAGACCTACAACACCACCTCTTCATCGAGTTGCGATTCTGCACCTCCTCAAGGGAAAACAGCCTCCTGAAACTCCTGTAAAAATCTAGGCACCATCCAACAGTCAGATCAAAAGATATGGCTCTTTTTGGAGACATTACTATTGTCTAACCTAGAGCAACACCTCTTCACTGATTGCCATTCTACAACTCGTCAAGGGGAAACAGCCTCCGGAAACTCCTGTAAAAATATAGACGCGATCCAACTGTCAGTTCAAAAGATACGTCTCTTTTGAGACTTTACTCTTGTCTAGACCTATAACAACACCTCTTCACCGAGTTGCAATTCTTCACCTACTAAAGGGAAAATAGCCTCCACAACTACTGTAAAAATCTTGGGGCGATCCAACGGTCACATCAAATGATATGGCTCTTTTGAGACATTACTCTTGTTTAGACCTACAACAACACGTCTTTACCGAGTTGCTCTTCTTCACCTCTTCAAGCTGAAACAGCCTCCGGAAACCCCTGTAAAAATCTAGGCGCAATCCAACGGTCATATAAAAACATATTGCTTTTTTGAGACATTACCCTTGTCTAGACCTTCAACAACTCTTCATCGAGTTGTGATTCTTCACCTCCTTAAGGGAAAACAGCCTTCGAAAACTCCTGTAAAAATTTGGGCACGTTTCAACGGTCAGATCAAAAGATATGGCTTTTTTGAGCCATTACTCTAGTCTAGACTTACAACAACACCTCTTCACTGAGTTGCGATTCTCCACCTCGTTAACAGTAAACACCCTCCGGAACTCCTGTAAAAATATAGGCGCGATCCAACGGTCAGATTAAAAGATACGTCTCTTTTGAGACATTACTCTTGTCTAGACCTACAACAACACCTCTTCACTGAGGTTCGATTCTGCACATCCTCAAGGGAAAACAACCTCCGGAAACTCCAGTTAAAATCTGGGCATCATCCAACGGTCAGATCAAAAGATATGGCTCTTTTTGGAGGCATTCCTCTTGTCTAGACCTAGAGCAACACCTCTTCACCGAGTTGCCATTCTACACCTCGTCAAGGGGAAACAGCCTTC
This sequence comes from Populus tomentosa, assembly GCA_018804465.1. Lineage (NCBI taxonomy): Eukaryota > Viridiplantae > Streptophyta > Magnoliopsida > Malpighiales > Salicaceae > Populus > Populus tomentosa. The sequence goes on along the minus strand of CM031999.1, from coordinate 8,028,905 downwards.
GAAAACTCCTGCAAAAATAGGCGCAATCCAACGGTCAGATCAAAAGATATGTCTCTTTTGGAATATTACTCTTATCCAGACCTACAACAACACATTCTCACCAAGTTGCGATTCTGCACCTCCTAAAGTGAAAACAGCCTCCATAAACTCCTGTAAAAATCTGGGCGTGATCCAATGGTCAAATCAAAAGATATGACTTTTTTTAAACAACACTCTTGTCTAGACCTACAACAATACCTTTTCATCGAGAGAACAACCTCCGGAAACTCCTCTACAAATTTCGGCGCTATCCAACGGTCAGATCCAAAGATAGGGCTATTTTAAGGCATTATTCTTGTTTAGACCTAGAACAACACCTCTTCACCGAGTTGCAATTCTTCACCTCCTCAAGGGAAAACAGCCTCTGGAAACTCCTATAAAAATCTGGGCACGAAGCAACGGTTAGATGAAAAGATATGGCTGTTTTGAGACATTACTCTTGTGTAGACCTACAACAACAACTCTTCACCGAGTTGTGATTCTTCACCTCCTCAAGGGAGAAGAACCTCCGGAACTCTTGTAAAAATCTGGGCAATCTCCAACGGTCAGATCAAAAGATATGGCTCTTTTGAGGCATTACTCTTGTCTAGACCTACAACAACACCTATTCACCGAGTTGCGATTCTTCACCTTCTCAAGGGAAAACAGCCTCTGGAAACTCCTGTAAAAATCTGGGCACGATCCAACGGTCAGATGAAATGATACGACTGGTTTGAGACATTACTCTTGACTAGACCTACAACAACACCTTTTCATTGAGAGAACAACCTCCGGAAACTCCTCTACAAATTTCAGTGCGATCCAATGGTCAGGTCCAAAGATATGGATGTTTTGAGACATTACTCTTGTCTAGACCTACAACAACACCTCTTCACTGAGTTCCGATTCTGCACCTACTCAAGGGGAAACGGCCTTCGAAAACTCCTTTTAAAATCTGGGCGCGATCAAGCAGTCAGATCAAAATATATGGCTCTTTGGAGAAATTATTTTTGTTTAGACCTACAACAACACCTCTTCACCGAGTAGCGATTTTGCACCTCCTTAACGGAAAACAACCTACAAAAATTGCTGTAGAAATTTGGGCGCGATTAACCGGTCAGATCAAAAGATATGGCTATTTAAGACATTACACTTGTCTACACCTACAATAACACCTCTTCCCCGAGTTCCGATTCTGCACCTACTCAAGGGGAAGCGACATTCGAAAACTCCTATAAAAATCTGGGTGCGATCAAGTTGTCAGATCAAAAGATATGGCTCTTTTAAGAAATTACTCTTGTCTAGACCAAAAATAACTCTTCACCGAGTAGCAATTATGCACCTCCTTAACGGAAAATAACATCTGGAAATTGCTATAAAAATCTAAGAGCAATCCATCGGTCAGATCAAAAGATATGGATTTTTTGAGACAATACTCTTGTCTAAGCCTACAACAACACCTCTTTATCAAGTTTTGATTCTACACCTCCTCTACGGAAAACACCATTTGGAAACTCCTGAAAAGTCTGGGCACGATCCAACGGCTGGATCAAAAGATATGGTTCTTTTGAGACATTACGCTGGTCTAGACCTACAACAACACCATTTCAGCCAATTGCGATTCTGCACCTACTCAATGGGAAACAGTCTTTGAAAACTCCTCTAAATATCTGGGCGCCATCAAACTGTCTGATCAAAAGATATGGTTCTTTAAGATATTACTCTTGTCTAGACCGAGAACATCACCTCTTCATCGAGTTCCGATTCTGCACCTCCTCTAGGGAAAACAACATCTAGAAACTGGTGTAGAAATTTGGGAGCGAACCAACGAGAAAACAAAAGATATGGCTCTTTTGAGACATTACTCTTGTCTAGACCTATGCCAACACCTCTTCATCGAGTTCCGATTCTGCACCTCCATAAGGGAAAACAACCTTTGGAAACTCCTGTAAAAATCTCGACATGATCCAAAGGTCAAATCCAAAGATATGCATGTTTTGAAACCCTACTCTTGTTTAGATCTACAACAACACCGCTTCACCGAGTTGTGATTCTGCACCTCATCAAGGGAAAACAGCCTCTGGAAACTCCTGTAAAAATCTGGGCACGATCAAACGGTCAAATCAAAAGATATGGCTCTTTTAAGAATTACTCTTGTTTAGACTACAATAACACTTCTTCACCGAGTAGCGATTATGCACCTCCTTTACAAAAAACAGCCTCTAGAAATTGCTGTTAAAATCAGAGAGCGATCCATTGGTCAAATCAAAAGATAAGGCTATTTGAGAATTGCTCTTGTCTACAACAACACCACTTCATCGAGTTGCGATATGCACCTCAAGTGAGAACAACCTTCGGAAACTCCTGTAAAAATTTGGATGCGATCCAACAATCAGATCAAAAGATATGGCTTTTTTAGGACAATATTCTTGTCTAGACCTACAACAACACCTCTTCATCGAGTTTCGATTCTACACCTCCTCTAGGGAAAACACCATCCGGAAACTCCTAAAAAATCTAGGCGCAATCCAACAGCCGGATCAAAAGATATGGTTCTTTTGAGACATTACGCTGGTCCAGACCTACAACAACACCTCTTCAGCCATTTGCGGTTTTGCACCTCCTCAAGGGAAATAGCCTCTAGAAACTCCTGTAAAAATTTACATGCATTTTATCGGTCAGATCAAAAGATATGGCTATTTAAGACATTACTCTTGTCTAGACCTACAACAACACCTCTTCACCGAGCTGTGATTCTGGACCTCCTCGAGGGAAAACAACCTCTAGAAACTGCTGTAAAATTCTGAGCGCGATCCATCGGTCAGATCAAAAGATATGGCTATTTGAGTCATTACTATTGTCTAGACCTCGAACAACACCTCGTCATCGAGTTTCGATTCTGCACCTCCTCAATGGAAAACATCGTCTAGAAACTGCTGTAGAAATCTGGGAGCGATCCAACGGGCAGATCAAAAGATATGGCTCTTTTGAGACATTACTCTTGTCTAGACCTACACCAACACCTCTTCATCGAGTTCCGATTCTGCACCTCCTGAAGGGAAAACAGCATCCAGAAACTCCTATAAAAATCTCGACGCGATCCAAAGGTCAAATCCAAAGAATGGAAGTTTTGAAATCCTACTCTTGTCTAGATCTACAACAACACTTCTTCACCAAGTTGTGATTTTGCACCTCCTCAAGGGTAAAAGGTTAGATCAAAAGATATGGCTCTTTTAAGAAATTACTCTTGTCTAGACCTACAACAGCACCTCTTCACCGAGTAGCGATTATGCACCTTTTGTACGGAAAACAACCTCTGGAAATTGCTGTAAAAATCAGAGAGCGATCCATCGGTCAGATCAAAAGATATGGCTATTTGAGACATTGCTCTTGTCTAGACCTACAACAACACCACTTCATCGAGTTGCGATTCTGCACCTCCTAAAGTGAAAACAGCCTTCGGAAACCCCTGTAAAAATCTGGGTGCGACCAAACATTCAGATCAAAAGATATGGCTCTTTTAAGACATTACTCTTTTCTAGACCTACAACAACACATTCTCCGAAGTTGCGATTCTGCACCTTTTAAAGTGAAAACAGTCTCCGAAAACACCTGTAAAAATCTAGGCGGGATCAAATGGTCAAAACAAAAGATATCGCATTTTTTAAACAAAACTCTTATGTAGACCTACAACAATACCTCTTCACCGAGTTTCGATTCTGGACCTCCTCAAGGGAAAACAGCCTACAGAAACTGCTGTAAAATTCTGAGCGCATTCCATCGGTCACCTCAAAACATATGGCTCTTTTGAGACATTCCTCTTGTCTAGACCTAGAACAACACCTCGTCATCGAGTTCCGATTCTGCACCTCCTCAAGGGAAAATAGCCTCTGGAAACTCCTGTAAAAATCTGGGCGCGATCAAAGGATCATATCAAAAGATATGGCTCTTTTAAGACATTACTCTTGACTAGACCTACCACAACACCTTGTCACCGAGTTGCGATTTTGCACGTCCTAAAGTGAAAACTGCCTCCGGAAACTATTGTAAAAATCTTGGCGCAATCCAACGGTCAGATCCAAAGATATGGATGTTATGAGACATGACCCTTGTCTAGACCTACAACAACACCTCTTCTCTGAGTTCCGATTCTGCACCCACTCATGGGAAACAACCTTCGAAAACTCCTGTGAAAATCTGGGCGCCATCAAGCGGTCTGATCAAAAGATATGGCTCTTTTGAGACATTACTCTTGTTTAGACCTACAACAACACCTCTTCATCGAGTTTTGATTTTGCACCTATTCAAGGGAAAACAGCGTCTAGAAACTACTGTAGAAATCTGGGAGCGATCCAACGGTCAGATTAAAAGATACGTCTCTTTTGAGACATTACTCTTGTCTAGACCTACAACACCACCTCTTCATCGAGTTGCGATTCTGCACCTCCTCAAGGGAAAACAGCCTCTGGAAACTCCTGTAAAAATCTGGGCGCAATCAAAGGATCATTTCAAAAGATATGCCTCTTTTAAGACATTACTCTTGACTAGACCTACAACAACACCTTGTCACCGAGTTTCGATTCTGCACCTCCTAAAGTGAATACAGCCTCCGGAAACTCCTGTAAAAATCTTGGCACAATCCAACGGTTAGATCCAAATATATGGATGTTTTGAGACATGACTCTTGTCTAGACCTACAACAACACCTCTTCTCTAAGTTCCGATTCTGCACCCACTCAATGGGAAACAGCCTTCGAAAACTCCTGTAAAAATCTGGGCGCCATCAAGCGGTCTGATCAAAAGATATGGCTCTTTTGAGACATTACTCTTGTCTAGACCTACAACAACACCTCTTCATCGAGTTTCGATTCTGCACCTACTCAAGGGAAAACAGCGTCTAGAAACTGCTGTAGAAATCTGGGAGCGATCCAATGGGCAAATCAAAAGATATGGCTATTTGACACATTACTCTTGTCTAGACCTACAACAACACCTCTTCACCGAGTTGCGATTCTGCAGCACCT